>CM052437.1:62317089-62420778 GCA_028533085.1 Varecia variegata
AAAAAAAAAAAAAGCTGCACATGTTTCGAAAGTGGGAGAACTCAGGGACCTGCCTCGACTGGACAGACACCAGTATGGGGACAGGGGTGCCATTCACCAAGGCAGAAGAGACATATCAACCAGTTGTGAGTCATGGAACTGATTTGGACCCTGATTCAAACAAAGTGATAAAAATATGTGAGACAATTGGGGGAATTTTCACCCTAATTATATATTTGATGAGATTAAGGAATTTGCCGTGTTGATAATTACTGGGTTTTAGGTACATAAGGTCATTCTACTATCCTCTATATTTTTCTGTGTTTGAAATTTTCCATAATGGAAAAAGTTTTAAGATGCTTATCTTAGCATTATTTGTGATTATGAAAACCTGGAAACAATAAAGGGATCATTCAGTAAAGCACAGAGTCGCCCTTATGAGGAAGTGCTTCATAATCATGCAAAGTTATGTTTAGCAAGAAGAGGTAATGGAGAATTGCTCATGTTACTATCTACACACAGATGACACTGAATATGTGGAACTTCCATATATGTGCTTAGCTAAAAGACTGGAAGGAGATTTATAGTTTTTAAACATAGTCTGTCATTCATTCTTTCATGTATTCATTCATTCGATCATTTGGTAAATCAGCCAGCCAGCCAGGTATTCCGTAACTATTTATTGAGTGACTGCTATATGAAAGACAGCTCTTTCTGCTCAAATCCTTTTTTAAAGGTCTCCGAGAATAGGCCTCCAGATACAGAAGGTGAGGCGGACTAAAGTTCTGCTCCATTCTGACTACAAAATAACCTTCCAACACTCCATCCAACACCACCAACTCCGCCTTCCACAGCCTCCCCCAGGTCTGCCTCTGCCGGCCCCTCCTTCTCCATGTGGCCTCTCACTGCCCTGCAGCTCTCTGTCCCGAGCCATGTTTCTGCACCCTCTTCTTGTGTGTGCTGCAACCACTGTCCATGGGTTTAAACACCAGCTTATGCTAATAACTCCCAACCGGGCATCTCCACCCCTCCTGCTCCCTTGAGCTCTGGACAATATCCAGCCATCCGCCTGACATGTCTGGGGCTGGAATTAATGCATCTCCAATCACAGTGTCTCACAGCCATTGGAACTTAACATGTCCAAAATGGAATTCTAATCAATGACCCACATAAAGGCTGTTTAGAAACAAACCTACATCTGCAGCTCTGTTTCTGTTACCTGTGTAAATGACACCCTGCTCCCCATCATCCAAGTCTGAGTCTGGGAGCCTTGACTTCTCCTGGCTCAGCCCACGTGGGATAGCGGCAGGCTCATTAGTTCTGTCTCTAAATTTACCTTGACCTTCCCTGCCATAATCTCTCCCCCGGACCTCTCCAACAGCCATCTATGTGGTTTCCCAGCTTCCATTCTTGTCGCCCCCAAAGCATTCTCTACACAGCAGTGACATACAAACCTAATCACAACACTCATCTTAAAACTGTTTACTGTGCTTAGAACTAGTAATATTTAGGTCATTAAATATGAAATTTCCTATTTCAAATCAACAATGTAGTTTACTGTATCTCAAAGAAGAAGCAGTACAATTAATCAAAGTATGCACCTAAACTATCGACACAGTTTTGCCATCTTAACGGTAGCTGGTTTATGCCAGCAGTGAAGAAGCCTGGAGAGTGTGTCGCGATGAAATCGAGAAAGGCATTTTCCACAGCTTGTTGAGAATTGAATATTTTTCCTAGCAAGAAGTGGTCCAAAGTCTGGAAGAAGTGGTAGTCAGTTGGTGCAAGGTCTGGTGAATACGGTGGATGACAGAGAGTTTCCAAGTCCAGCCTCTGTAGTTTGAGCAGCATTGTTTGTGTGACATGTGGTTGAGTGTGGTCTTGCAATAGGATTGGCCTGTCTCTAATGACCAGTCTCAGCTGCTTAATCACAAGCATCCTCATCATTTCATCCAATTGGTTGCAGTAGACATCGACTGACCAGGTTTCATGAAGCTGTAGTGGATAATACCAGTGCTGACCACCAAACACACACCATTAGCTTTTTTGGATGACTACTCACTCGGTTTTGGACTGTGTTTTGGCACTTCATCTTTATCCAACTATTGTGCAGAATGTTTGCGATTGTCAAGAAGAATCCATTTTTCATTCCATGTAACAATACGGTGTAGAAATGGTTCGACTTTATGTCATGAAAGCAAAGAAAGGCAAATCTTTGAGACAGTTTCTCTTCTGACATTTGTTTATTTCATGGGGAACCCATCTATCCAGCTTTTTTACCTTGCTGATTTGTTTCAAATGGTCCAATATTGTTGGAATAGTAATGTCAGACCTTGCTGCTAATTCATGCATGGGTTGAGATGGATTCGGTTCCACTACAGCTTTCAGCTCATTATTATCCACATTGGTGTCAGATCACCCACGTGGCTCATTTTCAAGATTAAAATCATCAGAACAAAACTTCTCGAACCATTGACATCCTGTGCATTCATTAGCCACATCCTTCCCAAACACTTCGTTGATATTTCGAGCTGTCCACGTAGCACTGGTTCCATGATGGAACTCATATTTGAAAATAACACTAATTTTTGACTTATCCATGGTTTCACAAAAATTGCTCTAAAAAAATCTGAAAGATAATCACAAGCCACAACATGAGTTTGAAAAGCTGAGGATGTGCCCTCACAAACAAAGAAATGTAAAAGTGAAATGTCAGAGATAATAACTGTCAGACTTAGTACTTAAGGAAATCGGACATTTCATACTTAATAACCTTAATACAACCCCACCACTGGCATGGCCCTGCGATCACAACAGCTGGCTTGAGTGTCTCTCATTTGCAGTGCACATGCTCTCCAGTGGCAAAGTTCTATACTATATTTTTTCATGTCTTCAAACGTGCCAAATTCTTCCCTTCCTCAGGGTCTTTGTGTATATTACTCCCTCCTCCTGGAGTGGGGTCCCCCCCATGCCACCCAGCTGCTGCTCTTCACATGACGAGGTCCCATTCATCCTTTCATCTCAGCGTCACTGTCATCTGCTCAGAGAGGCCCTCACCTTTTCCTCTGCCCCATGTTATTTACTCTCAGTTGTTTGTTAGGTCTCGTCAAAGCAGTTACCCCAAATGCTGTGTTTGGCTGCTTTGCTTCGCTTTGTCTCCCTCCTCAGAACATGAGCCCTCCCAGGCTGGGGCAGCGTCTGCTGCACTCAGCGTTGAATCCCTAGTGTTTGGCACAGTGATTTGTTCATAGATGGTGCTCAGGGAACATTGGTTGAACAAAAAAATGAAGGTTAAAAATAAAGGGTGGAGGCCGAGCATGGTGGCTCACATCCGTAATCCTAGCACTCTGCGAGGCCTAGGTGAGAGGATTGCTTGAGCCCAGGAGTTCAAGACCAGCCTAAGCAAGAGTGAGACCCCATCTCTGCAAAGAATAAAAACATTACAAGTGCATGATGGCACACACCTGTAGTCCCAGCTACTTGGGAGGCTGAGACAGGAGGATTGGCTGAGCCCAGGAGTTTGAGGTTGCAGTGAGCTAGGATGATGTCACTGCACTCTAGCCAGGGTGACAGAGAAAGACCCTGTCTCAGAAAAAATAAAACAAGATAAAAATAAAGGTTGGGAATGACTGACAAAAAGATTATTTTTCACCAGCATGATGGTAATGACAAAGGTATTTATTTCTCTCAAGTTTGTTCTTTGGTTACCTATGTTGTCAAAGGCACAAGGCCTTCGGCTGTGGTCTCCCCAATTCAGAAAGCTTCAAATCGTAAAAACTCTCCCTTCAGAGAAAGAAGGGGGGAAAAGAAAATAATCCAGGAAGCTGATGGCTGTTTTCCATTCTGGAGTTCTGGGGCCCATCTCTGCCTGCTGTTTTTAAATGATGTAATCATCTATAATTTCCTTCTTTACCAAGTTGGGTTCATCACCCTCTTTCTAAGCAGCTGACTGGGGCTGGGGTGAGCCACAGTTCTTAAAGTGCTGCAAAATTTTTCACTGACACTTTGGGTCTTGAAATGAATCCTCTGTAACTAAGAAGATTCTTCCCCACTGTGGTCACAACACACCGTAACTACAGACTGGTGACATGGAACAGGAAGGGGCTGTGCTCAGTGGCTGGTGATAAGAGTCTAGGGTTGGTCACTAGATTGTTGAGCTCCAGCCTATATCCCTTCCACGGTGATAGTACTGTCACAACTGGTCATCAAACAGCAGACAGAAGGATTATTTTTCCCTCTTGACAGGTCTGGCTGACAGCACTTTGAGGCTCTTACTGGAGACAACATCCATGAATCAAACAGATTGCCGCTGAGAACGGAGGTGTCAGTGCAGGCACAGCCTACTAACTTGGGACTAGCTGTGTCCAGCCGCTGGTTGGGCAACTTGGTTGTGACACATGAGTATTTCTGTTTTCTCACCACCATAGGTGGCCCAGTCTACATTTAAAGAGATGAAAAATATCCAAGATCTCATCACGGACTGACCACCTTGTTCCCTGAGTCAATCCTTTCCAAGTTTTAGAGAGCAAATGTGGCCCTGGGAGAAGTCCAGGGTGGGCTGTACCATGCAGTCCTCTGGTGTGGAGGTCAGGGAAGAAGGATAAATGGCCAGGAAGGAGGCTGTAGGGAGAGGGGAGATGAAGAATACAAGGTGCATCTGGAATGAGCTGGCAAGTCCAAGGGCAAGACTCAGGACGAGTGCTACATTGGCCCATGGGAAAGGCCCACAGACTTGCTGACAGCTTGGCAGGTGGGACTGTCTTCTCCACACAGTGGTCCTGCAGGGAAAGTCTGGCCTCCATGTTTCAGGAAAGGGAAGCCTGCCAGAGGGGTTGAGGGCTCTGATCTTCATAAGGGCTGGCGTGGCCTTCCCAAAACATCAGGGCAAGTGGCAGCAAGCATGCACAGGTGTCTTCCCTGGCCAGTGCTGATGCACACTCAGTCTACCTTTTGCCTGTGGCTGGCAGCCATTCAGACTGCTTAGGGCCCAAAATGCAATCATCAGTTTTCCAGAATTTTCAATGTCTTTTCTGCTTCTGGCAGTAGCAAGAACGGGTAAAGTGGTATTTCTCAAAATTTAGTTAACATCAGTATTGCTTAAACATGCAGATGTCGTGGGCCTCATCTATAAAGATCCTGACTCAGTAGGTCTCTTGAGCAAGTTTTCCAGGTGACTCTGGAGCACCTGAACGTTTGAGAACCATGGCACACAAGTCACGATAACAGCAGGACCCTCCTTTCCGTTGAGGGGGCACTACTGCAGCAAGGCAGGTGCGTGACTAAAGCACCCAAGGTCCAGAGGAGGGAGCAGACACACCCAGGGTCTTCTGGGAAGACAACCTTGTGCAGCTGCTAAGACAGAGCTGTGCGGCGGGGAGCACCTCGGGTCCCCACCTTTTGTCAAGCAACTGTGTTCTTTTGCTTCAGCCACTTAAGACTGTTCCTGGGCCTTCCATGTTTTGTATCTGTCTGCCTAAAAAGGCATTCTTTCACTTATCTTCTCTGATGAACTCGTCTTTTCACTTTAACCCCATGATGCTCCTTGTAAATGTATGTCACCATTGGGGATAGGATATTTGTATAATATCTGAGCAAGAAAGAAAAACTAGCACATGGGTAAAATGTGTTTCTGCCCACAGTACCGCTGGGGGGCACGTGGGCCCTGCAGCCCTCTGGAGAGTAACAGACAGCGCTCAGTTCAAAGTGAGCACGCAGCCAGCAGCCCCCACTCCAGCCGCAGACACGCAGCCCAGAGACAGAGTAGAGGGGTAAGAAGACATTGGCAGCACTGTTTGTGGTGGCCGGAGTAGACTGCAATCAGGTGCCCATGACAGGTGGACACATAAGGTGTGAGGTGCATCCCATAGAGGATGGGGCAGCCATCAGAGGTGCTGAGGCTGACTGCACATGGCCACACAAGTGTGTCCTGAAAGTGCTGAGTAGACCGAGAAAGAAACCAGCTGGGGTCTGTAACCTCAATCTGTAAGTTAAAAATACAGACACCCAAAGCAATGAGAGTAAAATGTCTCTGTACCCACCTCTGCTGCCATGGTTGTCACCATGAGGTGCTTAACCTGGATTGAGGGACAAGAGCAAATACCAGGGCCGGGGTGGGGTAGCTCACATCTGTTATCCTAGCACTCTGGGAGGCCAAGGCAGGAGGATCAATCAAGGTCTGGAGTTGGAGACCAGCCTGACCAAGAGCAAGACCCTGTCTCTACTAAAAATAGAAAAATTAGCCAGGCATGGTGGTGCACGCCTGTAGTCCCCACAACTCTAGAGGCCGAGGCAGGAGGATCGCTTGAGCCCAGTGATGATGCCACTATACTCTACTGGGTTGACAGAGTAAGACTCTGTCTCAAAAAAAGAAGAGTAAATACCAGATATTGGCATTTCCCCCAGTGTGTTTGCACATTACAATGACTTATATTTTCTGGCTGGTTCCCACATAGGTCTGAGAGCTGGCACCTGTGATCAATCTTCGAACCATCGTCTTCCAAGGACTCAGGAAATAGATGCTTAAATCCGTGAATGTGATTCTCATTGCCCCAAGCTTCTCATGGCCATCCATATTCATCTTTAGAGATGGCATATTTTCTGGGGTTTTCAGTTTATTTATGCATCTAAAATCCTCCCTCTATGCTATCCTTTGCAATCTATTCATGTAATATCTGTGTTTCTCCTTCAGCTTTTTGGCTGGAATCATGGACATTCTGCCTCAGCAGACATTCACGAACCTTGCTCTGAAAATGAGTAGTATCCATGATTTTTCTGACCATAGACTTTGGAAAAGCCAACAAATTATGTGTGCCAAGTCTGATTTTCCTGTATATCAAAAAAGTACTGTTTTCAAACCTAGTGCAGAGAGAAGAGAAATTTTTTCCCTGCCTCCCCTCACCTCAGTGGACTGTCCCGGAGGCTGTGGACGCCAAGCGACAATGCAGACAGAAAGTCGGTGCGTTTCCTCACCAACAGCCTTGCAAACAAACTGCAATCCCAGCATGGAACAGCCGTGGGAGCACTTCCCTGTAGTATCTTCCTCTTGTCCCTGTCCCCAACCCACAGGCAGCTTCTTGCCCTCACGTTGATAAGACCCAGTCACCAACATCCCCAGCAGAGTGTGGTGTTGAGGGGCACAGAAGCCAGGGCACAGTGGCCAGGTGTGAATCAGCTCAGCCCATACCCCACCCCCATCTGTGTGACCTTGGGCAAGTTCCTTAACCTCTGTGTGCCTCAGTTTCCCCACATGCAAAACAAGACTGAACTGTTGTGAGGGTTTAGTGAGCTCGTGCAGGTGCAGCCAGCCCAGGCCTGACCCGGAGGTGAGTGATCAGACACGTTGGGTGCTGTTCTGCGGTTGAGGAATGATGAAAGAATCAGACAGAAAGTGTCCCAAGAGTGACCCCTTCTATCCAGCAGACCCTGCTGTGCTGCACCGGGTCCCGCCCAGTGGGAGGGAGGGAGGGGCGATACCTCTACAGCGGGGAGGCTCCCCCGTCCAGGTGCCATTGGGAAGACACACCACGCTGCTGGGCCCCACCAGCCGGAACCCGGGGTTGCAGGTAAAATGGACTTCGTGATCCACTAAGTACTTGCTTCCAAACTTTTTGCCATCTGGAGGGGCGTTCAGAGCTGGGCAGGAAACTGTAAGGAGAAATGGAAGGATTAAGAGCCCCTTCTCCTGGACCACAGCCACTTAGACATCACTCTGAATGACAGGACGTCCCAGCTTTAAGCACCCCTCTGTTGCAAGCCTCCTGCCGGCTGTGTGCTGTGCTGGCCATTCTGAGTGCTCTGTCTCATCCAGTCCTCAAAGCACTCTTGCAGATGGGTAGTACGGTGCCCGCCTAGTGACAGGCTGAGACACTGAGTGTTGTGCGCAGGGCCTCGCAGCATGGGAGGGTCAGATGCCCCTCGGTGTGGCTGGCCCACCCCCTCACTCTGCTCCCTCGAAGCGCCAAACCCGCTGGGTTTCTTTAGGTCTCCTGAACAGGCCGGGCTCAGCCCCACCTCCAGGCCTGGGCTTTTGCTCTTCTCTCTGCCTGGAATGTTCCTTCCCTAGAACTTCCACAGCGGGCTCCTTCTCACTCTTCAGGTCTCCACTCGAACGCCACCACCTCCCAGAGTGTTCCCCGACCACCGTGCCGAGCCGAGACCTCCCCACACTCTCTGTCCCCTGAGCTCACTTTGGTTTCTTCTTAGCATTTGTAACCATTGGAATTTTCTTATTGCTTCTTTCCACATTTGTTGTCAGAATGCATGTGGCCTGTGCCCCTGCTCTATCCCTAGCACTAGTCCAGTGCCTGGCACATAGTGAGTGCTCGATAAAAAATTCTTAAAGAAATAAATGAAACATTAATTTTTGCACTACTACTATGTACCAGGCACTATGTTAGGCACTTAAGGTATATTAATATCAGTGAACAAAACAGACAAAATCCAGCCCTCAAGACACCCACTATCTAGCAGGGGAGACAATTGATAAGTGATCAATAAGCAATGGCAGAGTGGTGTCATGTAGAAAATGAAAGTAGGCAACGGTGATGGAGGTGCCGGAGGAGGGGTGCAATTTTGAATCTGGTGGTCAGGGTAAGCCTCACTAGAACCGCACTGAAGGCGGAGGCACAGCCGTGCAGATATCTGGGGAGGGCAGAGGAAGCAGCCGGTGCAAAGGCCCTGAGGTGGGCGTGTGCCCAGCAGGCCTGCAACATGGCAAGGAGGCCACCAGGCTGGAGAGGAATAGGTGAGGCAGAAGGTGGTTAGGGATGAGTCAGGCAACGGGGAGCGAGAGATACTTACACAGGGCAACTGAAAGGGGGCAAAAAGGCCATACAACTTGTTCGCTGCATGGGACCAGGCCACTGAGGGGGTGAGCCGAGGCATGAAGTGACCTGACTTCCAGCATCACTGCAGCTGCGGCTTGAGCCGGAAGTGCCGGGGCGAGGGAGGAAGGGAGGGCGGCCCAGGCCAGGGTGGTAGCCGGGTGGGGAGAGACGGTGTGAATCCTGGCTGCACTATGAAGGCAGAACCGACCAATTTCCTGAGGGACTGTTGTGGCTGGAGAGAGACAGGGGCAGCTCGTTCACCCCTCTTCTGTCTGGGGCAGAGCGTCACACCCATGGGCAGCTCAGGCCACGTTTGTTTAATGAGCGAATGCCCAAGGTCGGGATGGCTTGGACTTGGATTAAGTGTGGATGGAAATTCAGAGCCACTTCTAAAATGCTTTCAGGTAAACTCCAAGTGTCATTTGTCATTTTAGGATTTTAAATAGACGAAAATAAAACTGTTGCTTCAGCTGTGCAGGTTGAAGCAAGAGACAGAGAGTTACTCAGCAGCCACTGTGAGGGGCACATCGGCCAACATGTTTATCAGGGGCGCCCTGGACCTGAGGCCACTGAGGAAGGAGCATGACGGGCCTCCCTGTCCCGGAGGGCAGCCGGCAGGCCGCTGTAGCTCTGCCCAAATCCCACCTGGGCCAGACCCAGGCTGGGGTCCCCCATGGAACAGCCATGCCTGGCCCGGGGGCGACGCTCAGAGGCCCGTGTGATTGGGGAATGTCCGAACCCTGCTCCGTTGCCTTCCTTGAGCAAAGCCCCAAGTTGGCGCCCAGTGCTAATAACCTTGTGAGAAGCAAGCGAGAGCTCACGTCCCGACATGCGTGGCTCCCAGGGTGCCGCCTCGTTCTCTGAAACTTTGCAATTCTTTTTAAAATTCTAGTACTGCATTGTGTTATTAATAAAAGGGTTTAAATGCTTGGAGGGGAAAGGAGTGGGGTCTCTTTGAGGATGAAAAATCTTTACAAACCTTTAAAAAGGAAAACTACCTGCTGGAGCAACTCACACGTAAATTGCACCTGAATAGATCAAACAGTATCTGAACGTAGTAGGTGCTCCATAAATGTGAGTGGAATGAATGAATGGATACAAATTAACTGAGTATCAATTTGTAGTCACATTCCAAATGGGAGCTGCAGACCCCGCCCCGGCGAAAGGATGAGAACCTGTGCCTCGGTTGATTCCTTTCACTCTGAGCCCATCCTGTGAGTCTGCAGAGCCGCAGCGAAGCTCCCTGAGTCTTCCCGAATGAGGTTAATGTGTGAGGAATGCGATCAGCAGTTTAGCCACCAGCGACCTGGGGACAAGAATGAGGCTGTTCTAGATGAGCCCGGCTGATCGGTTGTGATGCTGTCAGGAAAGAAAGGCCAGGAATATAGAAGGGAGAAACCGGCATGGAAGCCAGAAGGAGGAAGACCAAGAATTCTCCAGAACTAAAAATTATTCTTCCTGACTCCCAGAAAAATGCCCTTAAAAAAAAAAGCAAAAGCTAATTTTCCCACTACCTGCCATTCGATCTGGACATGTTTCTGTCCTTCCCCCAGGTGCAGGGGTCCTGCCACCCACCACACTTTGCAGTGGGGTCCTGACAGCTGCCTGCTCTCTCCAGGGTCATCACAGGATTAGCCTCCGTGCAAGTGACATACCCAGCACAGTGAGAAACACAGTACATAGTGATGATTTTTTTTTTAAAAAGATAATTTGCCACTTTTAAAAATCTAGCACGTTTCAGGGATAAAAGATCCCGAATCTGGGGACAAGAAGATTAATAATGTAAAAATAGCTACCTTTCTGTCTGTCTAGTGGACAGGGGCCTCTATCATGGGGAGGGCAGTTGTATAAATTATTCCCTGCAGGCTCTTCGCTGAAACTCCCAGGACCACAGGCAGCTCTGATCCCGTGAAAACAAGAAGGTTCTGTGGAGTCAAGCCATTAGCAGGAAAAAAAAAATCGCTAGAGCAGGGCTCTCTCACTGCTAACTCACTTCTCTTGGCCTCAGTTTCCCCATCTGTAGCAGGAAGGAAAGATACCCTGCTTGCCTTGTGGAGTTTGGGTATACTGAGCCCCACCGAGGGCTCAGGCCTCACTGTGCCTTGGAACGTGTGCAGTTTGGCTGGGAGGTCTCGTTCTGCACCAGTGGAGCCAAGGAAAACAGGAGTCGACCCAGTGCTGCTGAGATCCGGATTTGCTACCATAACCTCTGGCAAGGTAGGAAATCCAAGCACTTCCCCAGGAAACTCCATCTCGCACAACAAAGAAGGCCCTTGATAAATGTGTCTGCAGCGAGTAGCTGATGTCAGATATTCCATGGGCTCACGGCTTAGACAAACATGACTGCCCCCTGCCCCCCAACACCCCGAGGGGAGGCCGGAGGAAAACCAGCCACCATCTCTGGGCTTTGGCAGTGTGAAAGCCGTTACCAGGACAACCAGGAAAAAGTGCCCAGTGTCTGGTGGAGACCTACCCTCAGAAGAGAGAGTCCGCCTGCCCACTGTAACCTCACCAGACAAATGGAACTTGTCCTCGGCAGCCCTTCCCTCCCATCCCGCTGGTAACTAATGGGGACTCACTGGAAGATGTATTTTCCTGCCTGAAAAACTGGAGCCAGTGTTGGGTTCATGGACTGTGACAAGTGGACCACACTGGCGTGGGCCAGGGATGGTGGGCATGGTGTGTGTGTGCGGTGTGTGTGTGTGTGTGTGTGTGTGTGTACGGGAATAGTGTGTGTGAGAACTCTCTGTGCTTTCCACCCACTTTTGCTATGCACTTAAAACTGCTCTAAAAATAGTCTATGAAATTAAAATAAAAAACAAAAACAAAACTGGTGCCAACTGTTGTCTCCATGGGTGGAGCATGCCCTAAAAGCTATGCCTTTCAACAGTTTGTCAGGATGACATGAAGACATGATGGTTGTTGGGTATAAGAGGAAATGGGGTGACACTATGACTCGGGGAGAACAGAGAAAGCAGCCGCCTGTTGATACTCTGCCCCCAGGCCCTCGCCCCCCAGCCAGGGCTAAAAATAGGCAGCAGACGGAGCAAGCCAGGGAAGGGCGAGGGCCAGGGGCCTCAGGCAGGGTGGACTGGGCTGGGGAGAGCATCTCAGGGGAAGTGCCGGAGTGTTGCCGTGGCCCCAGAGGTGCTGACGTGGGCACCCACCTGGCGGCGCATCCGGGGCCACCCTGCTCACAGAGCTCTGCAGCGCGGCCAGCCGGCTCTTCATGTGGCGGATGCCCTCGGCGAAGCGCGTCTCCTGGCCCTTCAGCAGCTGCTGCAGCTGGCGGATGGCCGAGAGGAGCTGCTGTTTGCTGAGACAGTTCTGGGGAGAGAAGACACCACCACCACCACCACCTGTTGTGACTGGCTCAGTCGAACACGCTCACTCGGGGCCTCCAGAAGTCACTCAAGTCACAGAGCCCAAACTGCCCTAGCCGCTCACTAAGCACGACGTGACAGTCACCTCCAGCTGGACAGCCCCAAGCACACGAATCCTAGTCCCCATTCACCCTTCGACAAACACAAAGCACGCGCAGGATGGAAGACTGAGTGACTGGGCGGTTGAACAACTGTCTGAATCCGAAGTGCCTCATAATCACTGGTCTGTTACTCCAAAAGACACGCTCGCCCATCCTGCACTCTAAGATAATGCCCTGAGACCTGGGTCTTGGTGAACTTTTTCTTTCTTTCCCCTTTGGACATTTTAAAAAGCAAATGGGTGATAGAACATATAGAACAGGCAAAACAGGAATGCCCAGTGGTCCTTATACTTTTAAACATATCACAGGGCCAATGAGAAAAAAACTCAATGGAGTTAAACAGGCATTCAATAAAAGTTCACATCTAGTTCTGACGATTTTTTAAAAGACACAAGAAACAGAAAAAGGAGGATCATACTTATCATGATAGAGGCAGTCTAACTTAAAGCAGCACCTAGCGTCATACTTAATGATAAAAATCTCACGGTTTCCAATCTCAATTGCCTTTAAGAGCCGGGACACAAGAAAGAGCAGAGAAGGGGTGAATCCAGTGGGGATTGATAGGACCTTGGCCTTGTGGGGTGAGCAGGTCTCTGCCAAGGTCATTCACATTCATTTGTGGGTCGTGTGTTACAACCACACAGCCTGGACTCGGATTACCTGTGTGGAGGAAAGGACGTACATCACAACAATGACGATTATCTTTAGGCATGGGCTTATGGATCATTTTTTAATTTTACTCTTTATACTTAATTTTTTTTGTACTATTAGTTTTATAATTTTTTAAAAATTGCATAAGAGCCAATGGGGCAGCTAGGTGGCTGCGTGGCATGTGGCCTCCGTAGCCTGGGTGGCTTCCAGGGTCACCAGTGGAGCGCCACCACCACCACCACCACCACCATGGTGGAAACAGAGCCATAGCCGCTCTCCCAGGAAGCCTGCCAGGCACCTGCACCTTGGAGATTTCACCAAACAGATGACTCACTGGCCGGATCAATGAACGCTTTTGACAAACTTGAATCCCCAGATGCCCCTGGAACGCGTTAATCCACGGGGGCTCCTTGGCTTCCACCATAACCGGGGCCTGATGGGGCACAGCCCCAAACAATTGCTGGGAAGAGAAGTTTTCCTTGTTTTCCTTCCTCCTCCCCCATTGTGGTCCTTCCCACGCAGGTCCTGTGGCACCCAGGGGGCGACCTCCTGCAATCCCCTACCTGCCCAGCAGCGCATGGCCATCCCACTCAGCCCCGATTTCCCGCACCCACACCCCCTTCCTTTGGGAAAAATAAAGAGGGAGCTGCCTTATAGACAGCATCACAGACAGCATCACGGCTCATACGTCAGTTACATTTGCGAGGCACCTCTCAGTCCACACAGAGCTTCTTTGCTACATCAAACTGTGCCTCTCCACTGGCTGGCAGCAGTCCTGTGGGGAAGGGAGGTTGTCTCCATTTCATAGACGAAAGCCTGGAGGCTGAGAGTCAAATGTACAATCCCCAAATCGTGGGGGTTGGAGCAATAGGGCAGCCTACCAGCCCTGCGACTCCCATCCGGCCCCCCAGCCACCCCCGTGGACGGCCTGTCTTGTTCTCACACTCATGCTCCTGTGTGGTGAATGGTCTTCCTGATGAATGTGCACTTGGGATTGACCGGACCCAACCAAAACATCACACTAGATTTCTAACTGCCGTGCGAGTGTCAGGTGGGGCAGCTTGGAGGGGGGACAGGCAGCAGGGAGAGAACATGGAGGAAACATCCCTGACCACGAGGAGCCAGCTGCCTCCCTGTGCTACAAGCTGGCCAGGGCTGTGGCAGCTGGGAGAGGACTTGCCAGGGACAGGAAGGCTCAGTTTTGAAGCTGGGAGAGATCTGTGCCAAGGGCTCTGCTGGAAGGGGCAAGCACACTGCCAGGAACCTGGAGGCGGCGGCCTGGGGCTCCAGGAAGTAAAGAAAGAAGGGAATGTGTGCAGAGGGAAAGGGCCATTCTCCAGTTGGCACTGGGCAGCCGAACATCTCTATCTACAGTCAGTGCAGCTGGCTCCGGGCACAACTGCCCACTGCTTCCAGTGACACTTCCTGCACTGTGGACAACAGGCACCAGCTTTCCTCCACGTGCTCTCTGGGAGTGAGATGTGCTCGCCTTGCCAGCTGCAACCAAAAAACCTTAAAAACTTTCAAGACCAAGCAAAAGAAGGCTGCATCCCAGGCGGCAGGGAGATGGAAAGGTTGCAGGCCGACTTATTGAGCGGAGGTCTGGGGGCTCTGGCTCATCCCTGCGGACCACTGCGACGGGGTGATGCTAACAAGCAAAGCGCAGTGCAAGGAAGATCGTTGGCGCTCTCAGCAAGCCAGTGTGCTGGGGTCAGGGCCAGGGCGCCAGGGAAGCAGAGGGGATGAGTGCCTTTGACATGAGGTTTCAGGGTCTGTGCTGCAGCTGCTCCTAGCAGGGCGGGTCCTTGGTCCCACACTGCTAGAAATGGAGCCGTTGGCCACCATGCTCAGAGTCTGTCGCCTGTCATCAGCACAGGCACAGGCGTCACTGAGCTCATCTGCAGGGCTGGGTAATGAGCTGGAATCCCTACGGACCGAGGCAGGTGCTCAGGAGACCTGCAGTATGGGGACAAATGGGGTCACTCGAGGGGCACTGAGAACCCGTGTCTCCCTTGTTCTAACTGAGAAAGCTTTTCCATTTTGTTTGATCATAAAAAGAAAGCATATTCCCTGCAAAACAATTCAAAATACAGAAAAACACATCAAAACAAAGAGCAAGTCCCATGACCAGAGACACAGACAAGTGCTCACTGCACAAGCATCGTCACACAGGACTGTAGGACGCAGGTTCTACATCAGCCCTTTGTCCTCAGGCTGGCTGTGGCCTCAGCACCGGCTGCAACGTCGTTGTCACCTCAATGAGCAGAGCAACCCACCTGACCCCCGGGTCTCAAGTTCACTTCTGTCCCTCAGGGTGCTCTTTTCAGTCTGGGGAGGGGGCTCCTTGTCCACCCCCACAATTGCCTGCCCACTCCCCACCCACTGCACTGAGCCAAGGGGAGCCAGGCACGAGAACACGTCATTCCTTCTTTGCAAACGTAGCCCTTGCTGAGGTCAGCCCGAGGGGCTGCGAGAGGCCATGGGCAGGAAGCTGGCCAGACCCCCAGGGGTTGTCTACCTGCGTTTCAGTGACGGGCTGGCTTTGGGCAGCTCTTTCCCATCTCAGGGTCCCACACCCTTCCAGAGCTGACCTCCTGCTCCGAGGGACCTGCTCCGCGGGAAAGCTCACCAAGGCTGTGATCCGGCCAAGGTCAAATCCAGACAGGGCGGAAGAAAAGGGCATATCCCAAAGGCCGGTACCTCGAAGCTCACTTTCCAGGCCTCTTCCAGGGCTCTCGAGGGGCCCTTGTGGTAAATCTTTTTTTAAAAGGAGATCCCCTCCAGTGACTTCAGTTTTTATCCCTTTGAAACCAGGCTCTTTGCCAGGCTTATGCCATTGACAATAAACAATGAAAAATACTTTCCATTTCTTTAATAACTTATTTGAAACGGAACCAAGAAAAGATATTCAGTGAAACTCCCATCTTTGAGGAGAAAAAGATGAAGATTTATCGCTTCTGTTATGAAACTCTATAAAGGGCGGCAGCACCTCATCTAATTTGACACCAGAGGCAACATCCACAGAGAAGACGTGAACCAGTTAGAGAAGTGGCAACAGATGTCACCCCATCTGGACCTTCCCAAGCTGCCATGGATGGTTCTGGAACACACAGGCCAGTGATGAGAGCTGGGAGGGCAGGGGCAGGTGGCCCTAAGGCTGGTGGGAGCAAGAAAGCCCCCCAGAACACCCTATCCACCCCTGCCCGCCTCAGAGGAATTCTTGTCCTTCTTCCCTCCACGCCATCCTCTCACTATTTCCTCTGGTGGCTCTACTGGAGATTCCTCAGAACCTACAGTGCTCCCCTTCCTCTGAGACTAGCCAGAGCCCCAGGAGAGGTGGCCCTCCAGAGACACTTTATACCCCCAGATCCCACCTGCTGGCCCAGGGGCACACACAGCCGAGGACAGGTGTGTGTCCCCCCAGCTCACCCTGTCTCCCTGCCAGAACGCAGTGAGCCTGACCCCTCCCATCCCATCCAGGCCTCCCTGCTGTCTGGGCTCTAGTTGTAAGTGAGGTCCAAGACACAGCCTGCTGTCACGGCACTGAAGGGCACGGGAAGAAGCTTCGGGGGTATGTGAGGGCACAGGGGGGGCGGTACTTGAGGCTTTTGTTCTCCTGTGACCTGGCTAGATGGGCTTCCTCACAGTGACAGTTCTGGCACGGTGACAACTTCCTAGAGCCACCTTGGTGACAGCAGAGCCCTGAGCCCTCGGGTGGCCACAGATGACCCCTCAGACTTGGAGGGGCCGTTCCTCGTGCTGGTTTCTCCTAAGCCACAGCTATGCGTCCCGTCAGCATTTCGTTAATGGGAACACAGATGTTTTGATGCCTTAGGTCTATGAAAGAACAGAGCACACTTGCCAAATGTGTGCCTGCTGGCCAAGGCTCGAAGCCCTCAGCGTCTGAGTCATGTTGAATCTGTGCATGTGCTTTATTTTAGACCAAGCCAGAGGCGGGTTACAACTCCTCAACATTTCATCCCAGTGATCTCTTCTTGACACCCGCATAGAAGAGGAGGGAGAGTGGGCGTTTCTGGGGAAGTAAGAGAATTTCACTTGGGAAGTTGCTCAAGGTCCTTGTATTGGTCAGGACTCTCCGGAGAAACAGAAGCTGTAGGATATATAGATATAGATGCACACATATAAAATATGTAATATATAACATATATATTAATATACATCACATCACATATATATTAGAGAGAGAGAGAGAGATTTTAAAGAATTGGCTTGCTCAAGTGCGGGGGCTGGCAGGTCCAAAATCTGCAGGGCAGGCCAGCAGGCTGGAGACCCAGGGGAGGGTTGAGGTCAAGTCCAAAGGCCGTCTGGAGGCAGAATTCCTTCCTTCTCCGGGACCTCAGTATTTTGGATGAGGCCCACCCACATTATGGAGGTGAATCTGCTTTACTCAGAGGTTGCTGATTGAAACGCTAATCACATCTAAACAATTCCTTCCCAGAAACATCTAGACTGGTGTTTGACCAAATATCTGGATACCCAGCTAACGTTTGTCCAGATGCACATCCACAAGCAGACTAGGTTGTGCCTTAAGGGCACTGGCATTATCTTCAGCAAACATCGGATTTCCTCTGGTGCCCAAGCTGAGAGGGGAGCTGGGGTCTCACACATGTGGCGGCAGCAGCGGGGGTCCCCTGCTGGGGCACACAAGCTTGGTTGTGGCCTTCCTCTCACCTCTCACAACTTGAGGACCTCCTAACGGCAAAAATGACAGTGTGTTTTGCTTATTTCCTTTTGGGATTTAACTCAATTTGAATATAGAAGGAAAGAGAAGGTTTAGGAAATAAAAAGGAATCCAAGAAGACAGGAATAGGAAACTAATTCATTCTGGCAGCTCCATGGTGATCAGTTTCCCTTTATTCTGGTGGGTGGGGCGCCACTTGGTGGGGCGTAAGCAGGGAAGTGATGCAGTCTGGCCCCACCTGTGCCTTGGGAAACACAGATTATAGGAAAGCAAGCGAGGACACAGGGAGAGGAGGTGGGACTCCAGTGCTGTGGCCCAGGACAGGACAATTTCAGTCCCACCATTGCCTACCCACCAAGAAACACTTGGGACTTTTCCCTAGAGAGTTCAGGAAAATCCGAAAGCACACCCTGCATTTTATTTAGCCTTCACCACCATCTGCGTTCGTTACTCTGAGAATGAGGAGTCCAAGGCACAGGACCCCTATGCCATGCCCAAGCCCACACAGTCACTTTATCCCTCTCTTTCCTGTCTGCCCATGCCGCCTGCCAGATCTGCCCTCTCCGCACACCTCGGCAGGCCCACTTCCACCTCAGGGCCTTTGCACTGGCTGTTTCCTCTGTGCAGAGAATCTGCCCCCGGTCCTTGAAAGTCGGGCTCCTGTCTTTCCACTTTCACTTAGAAGTCCTTCACTTAGAAGTCCCTCCTCAGAGAGGCCTTGTGTGCTTGCTTAATGTAGGGTAGCCTCTTGGCCACCCTCCACCACAGCACCCCATTTCAGCTGTCAGCCCCCCGATACTTTTCTGGTTTATCTGGTTTTTCTCTTCCTGCTTGGTAAGCCACGTGGCACGGACTGTGTCAGCCTCCTCTTTCTCTCCCCTAACACGTACTGAGCATTTATTATGGGCCTGTTCTTTGAATGTCTTTGGTTTTCTCCTACTACAAACCTATGAGATGGGAATGTCTATTAACCCCACTGTTCAGAGGAGGAAACTAATTCACAAGGGCCAGAGACTTGCCCCAGATCGCTCAGCCAGGAAGGGTCTGAGCCAGGATGTGGCGCAGACTCGGGGAGTCTTCCCTGCCTGCTGCACTGCCTCGGGTTACACTGCCCCGTCCTGCTGGCTCCGCAGGCCCAGAACAGCCCCTGTCCTGAAGGAGGTGCTAGGCTCTCAGGACATAGTTGTAGAATGAGCACATTATCTTATGGTTAGATTCCTTTTGTCATGCGATCAGAGAAAAGGCCTAAATTGCAGGAGCCCTGAGGTAACACTAACATGTTTGGTATGTTTTCACACTGCAGTGTGAATGACTGGCCTGGTGCTTCTCTAGAAGCATTTTTTTTTCTTTTTGCTTCTGATACTGCAGACCCCCGGAGCGGAGCAGAGCACAGTGGCCCTTTCCCTTTCTTCTAATCAGCCTGGGAATCAGCTGGTGCTCTTGGCTCCCTGGAAAGTGCACAGTTGCTGGTCTTGTTTTCCAAACCCTGCCCCTCCTTCCTTTGAGATGGGAAAACCAGCACAGGTGAGCAGAGACAGGCCCCTCCAGGGCTCACAGCGCCCTCCCCTTCTGTCTAGGGTCTAGAGGCAACTATATCTCCAGCAGAGGCGGAAATGTCTGAGTCAGTGGCCAACCAGATGGCAAGAGTAAGGCCAAGGGTGGCTTGGGGACTTCCCAGTCCTCTCCCAGTCATCACAACATCCCCCATGCCTCCAGTCTTTGATGTAAGCAACTGTCATGCCTCAATCTTAGTTCTTGGAAACCCTTGGGTGGTCTCACTTCCCACCCTGGTTGCCTTCCTTGGGAGATTCTGGTGCCCAAACTGCCAGAGACGCACACATTTTCCTATATTTGGGGCTGGGGGGGGGCATGATTAGTTCCTTAGATACAGATTTTACTTACTGAAGTGGGTAGCTTTGGGTCCTGTCAAATTATGGGTGCTTATATTCTCTTTAATGAAAATGTGTGTCATGTCCTTACTTTAGGTTCCAGGCAGTTAAAGAGAAGCATGGAAGGTCCTGGAGGAGCTTTGAAAGGACACAGAGAGTTCTACCTACCCAGGGAGTCTGCCCTGTTGTCCCCAGGTCCTGGGGGCTGCACAAGACTGCAGAAGGTTGGCAGAAGCCAGGCAGCCCCACCGTTACCCCTATGGATCAGGGGAGTGACCAGCACAGTCAGGCCTCTGTCAACAGCTGTGCCCACCATGGACATTCCTTCGGGTCAGCTGGCTGGCGGGTCTGAGCAGGCACGTGGAGGGAGGGCCAGTGCCCAAAGAGCCAGGGGAGCAGCTTCACAGGTACCTGGCTTGGTCTGCCTGGAATCAAGTCTGCATCAAATAGGATCCTGTAGGGTGGGCAGACCTGGGAGGATACCCCTTCCTGATTCAAAGACCCCACGCCAGCCCAGGAAGCCACTGAGCTGACTGGCCACGTCTCCTTCCCCAGGTGCCATGGTTCAGTTCATACCCTCAAATCTCACTGCCAAACGCCCCCAGGACCGGAAATGAGAGCAAGGTGGCCTCTGTTCTTCTGTGCAATTGGGGCTGCTCTTGACAGGTCATGAGTCCCATTCCTGAGTGTGCCAGGGAGAGGTGGAGGCTGCCAGGGAAAGTAGTAGATGCCAGGAGGGCCTCCCTGCCACCGCCCTGTCCCGACTCCACCAATTTGTCTAAACACAGGTGCCTGCAGGGAGTAAGTCTATGGGTCACTGTGATGGAGGGTTTGCAAAAATGGCCACAGTCCTTCTCCTTCCCCATGCCAACGCTATTTGCAGGGAGACTGCTGCTCTTCCCATCAAGAGGGAGTTCTGTTTCGTATGTAGGCTGGCCTTGTGACTTGCTTCAGCCAACAGAATGCAGTGGAAGCAAGGTACCAGTTCCAAGGCTGGGTCTCAAGAAGCCTGCAAGCTTCTGTTCAGTCTTGGCCGTTTACCACCGCCGCCGCCTTGTGACTAGCCTCAGCCGGCCTGTTGGAGGACGAGAAGCCTCGTGGAGCAGAGCTGAGATGACCAGATGAGTCTCCCTGGACCAATCGGCCCCAGCTAACCTGGCAGCTGACCACAGGCGAATGAGCGAGCCCAGGCCAGATGAGCTTTGTCTGGCCCCGACTGGCAGAACAGCCCTGCTAAGCCCAGCTCAAATTGCTACCCTGGGCTGCCAACGCCAGACCCAGAGCTGCTCTTTCGAAACCAAAAGCAGCGTCCTTGTCTGTTTTGTTCCCAGTGACTGGGCCATTGTTGGCACCAAATATCTGTTTTCTGAACTACCCCATTTTAGATCTGAATGATTTATAAGCCCCTGCTATTTCGGCACATCTCCATGTATTGGTATAAAAATCCCTACTGCAGGGTTGGCAAATACTCCTGGTGTTGCAACCAGGGCAGACACCCTAATCGATCATGGCATCCTTTCATGGCAAGCTCTAAAGTGACCAACGACCCATCTCAACCTGGACTCCAGGCAGTCCCAGGCAATTGATCTGAACCGGCAGATACATTGACACCGATGGGCTGACTTCCCAGGCCACACTCTGCTGGGAAAGAATAAGCTTTGGTTTTCATTTCTCTACCCTTCTTCACCCCATTTGTTGTCAGGCCAAGGAATAGGTCTTGAATCCTGCGTCCGGCAAGAGGCACTGGTTTTCTCCGGGAAGTCGGTGTGGAGGTGAGCTGGCGTCCAGCCGGCAGGAGAGAGTGCGCAGGGCCAGCTTTCCTCCTCTCACTTCCTCCTCTGGCCCCGCTCCCAACAGCGGACTCAGACGCCACTTTCTTGGCCACATCAGACCCCCCACCTACAACATGGGGATAATGATGCTACTGTTGGCTGCTTCAAAGGCTCAGTGTAGGAAGAGGGTAACATCTATAGCAGGAAAGTTATTTGACAAGCCTACTACTAATGAGTTAAAAATCATAAGGATGTGTTCAAAAAAATAAGGGAGTAAGCCAAAGAAAAAGGAAGACACATGATCTAGAAAACATAGACTCCAGCTCTGGAGAGCAGGGAGGCTCTGTCCCTGGGTAGCCACAAGGCCACATGCCCAGAGGGGTCAGCCAGACGGGAGCAGAAGGCCGAGGGCTGGGAGGGCTGGGAGGGCTCCAGGGGGAAGCAGCCCGGGCAGAACATGGGCTGGGAAGGCGATTTGGGAAACAATTGTGTTTGCATAGATGGCAGACTGGGCAAAAGGGGAAAAACTCTAGGAAAATAAAAAAGTTACACAAGACGGGAAGTTAATCATAGACTGTTTGGCTCTGCAGTGAACAATGGAACAAAGTCTTCACCTGGCATTACAGGAGATAATTTGTTTAGAAATGCAGAGTGGTCTCCAGGGTGTTTAAAAGTAATTGCCTCAAGAGAGAAGAACCAGTTTCTGGAAAGATACAAACTACCAAAACTCAACCAAGGGAGGAAAAAAAATGCTAACCTAAATAGTCCTGTAACTATCAAAGAAATTGAATTCATAGTTAAAACTTTCCAGAAAAGAAATCTCCAGGCCCACATGGTTTCATTGGTAAATTCTACCAAACATTTCAAGAACTGGCACCAGTTCTACACGATCTCTTCCAGGAAACAGAAAATCCAGCTTATTAATAGACGAAAGAAAAACCACAGGACCAGATCAATTGAAACAGAAAAAAGCATGCAAAAAAACCTCAGCATCCACTCATAATAAATATTCTATCAAACCAGGACAAGAGGGAAACCTTAACTAGACAAATGGCACCACAAAAAGCCTATAGCTAGCATCATACTTAATGTCGAAAACTGAATCCTTTCTTCCTAAGTTCCAGAACAAGTCAAGAATGTTCACTCTCCTATTAAACACAATACTGGAATTTTTAGTCAGTGTAATAAGGCTAAATAAATAAATGACACAAAGATTAGAAAGGAAGAAATAAAACTGTACCTATACACAAATGACATGATTGTCTATGTAAACAATCTGAGGAAATCTACCTTTAAAGTTCACTATAATTGTGTTCTACAAGGTCACAAGATACAAGGTCAACACAGAAAAATCCATTGGATTTCCATATATTAGGAATATCCAATTGGAAGTAAAAATTTTTCAAGAAATATACCATTTAACATAGCTCCAAAAATGAAATAATTAGGTATAAATCTAACAAAGCCTGTTTATGTTGAAAACTAAAAAATACTGATGAAAGAAATCAAAGAAGACCTAAATAAATGAAAAGATGTATGGTGTTTGGAGATTGGAAGACTCAATTCCTTTACGACACCAATTCTTTTTTTTTTTTTTTTTGACAGAGTCTTGCTCTGTTGCCCTGGCTAGAGTGCCGTGGCATCAGCCTAGCTCACAGCAATCTCAAACTCCTCGGCTCAAGCAATCCTTCTGCCTCAGCCTCCCAAGTAGCTGGGACTACAGGCATGCGCCACCATGCCCGGCTCATTTTTCTACATATATTTTTAGCTGTCCATATGATTTCTTTCTATTTTTAGTAGAGAACGGGGTCTTGCTCTTGCTCAGGCTGGTCTCGAACTCCCGAGCTCAAACAATCCGACCACCTCGGCCTCCCAGAGTGCTAGGATTACAGGCATGAGCCACCGTGCCTGGATGACACCAATTTTTAATCTATAGATTTAATGCGATCCCAATCAAAATTCCAATAGGATTTTTTGTAGATATAGACAAGCTGATTCTAAAATTTTAATGGAAAGGCAAAGAAACTAGACTAGCCAAAAGAATTTAAAAAAAAAAATAATAAAGTTGGGGGACTCATTTTACTCAATTTTAAGACTTACTATAAAGTTACAGTAATCAAGATAGTGTGTTATGTGCAGAAATATGCATGTATGATGAGTTGATTTTTGAGAAAGTTGCTGAAACAATTCAATGGCAAATCAGTAGCCTTTCAACAAATGATGTTGGAACAATTGGATATCCATATGCAAAAAGTGAGCCTCAACATAAAACTAACACCTTATTAAAAGAAAAAAAGAACTAAAAATAGATCATAGTAAAAGTGCAAAATTTTTAGAAGAATCTTCTATAAAAATTTTAGAAGAAAACTTTCATGACCTGGGGTTAGGCCAAGAATTCTTAGACTTGACACCAAAAACACAATCCATTAAAATAAAAAATGGATAAATTGAACTTTATTAAAATTTAAAACTTTTGCTCTGCGAAAGACACTGTTAACATAAGCCATAGGGTGGCCATACTGGCTAATGCCTGTAATCCCAGCACTTTAGGAAGCTAAGGTGGGAGGATCGCTTGAGGCCAGGAATTTAAGACCACCCTGGGCAACACAGTGAGATCCCATCTCTACAAAAAATTTAAAACTTGGCCAGGCCTAGTGGCACGTGCCTATAGTCCCTGCTATTCGGGAGGCTGAGGTGGGAGGATCACTTGAGCCCAGGAGTTTGAGGTTACAGTGAGCTGTGATCATGCCGCTGCACTCCAGTCTTGGTAACAGAGTGAAACCCTGTCTCTAAAAACATTAAAAAAATTTTAAAAAGACAAGCTATAAACTGAAAGAAAATATTTGTAACTCACGTATTCAAAAGAGGACTTGTATTTTAGACAATATGAAGAACACTCAAAACCTAACATTAAGAAAACAAACAATCATTGCTCACCTATAATCCCAGCTACTTGGGAGGTTGAGGCAGGAGGATGGCTTGAGCCCAGGAGTTTGAGGCCAGCCTAGGCAACATAGCAAGACTCCGTCTCAAAGAAAAGAAAGAAAGAGAGAAAAAGAGAAATAAATAGAGAGAGAAAACAATCCATTTTAAAAATGGACAGAAGGTTTGAACAGACAAATAAGCATACGAAAAGATGCCCAATATCATTAGTCATTAGGGAAATGGAAATTAAAACCACAATGAGATACCACTACATAGTTATTAGAATGACTTGGAAACAAACCAACCTGACAATTTTAAGTGCTGATGAGGATGCAGAGTAACTGGGTCTTTCCTACGTTCCTGGTGGGAATGTAAAATGATAAAACTAATATGGAATATCATTTGGAAATTTCTTACATAGTTAAACATATATTCACCATATGACCCAGTAAACCCACTTCTAGGTATACACCCAAAAGCAATGAAAATTTAATTCACATGAAAAGCTGTATGTGAATGTTTATAGCGGCTCTATTCATAATTGTCAAAAACTGGAAATGACACCATGGGTGTTGTTCAATGAAGAACTGTAGTACATCCGTGCAATGGAACACTACTCAGCAATGAAAAGGAACCTAGCGCATGGATGAATCTTAGATGCATTAAACTAAGTTAAAGAAGCCAAATTCACAAAGCTATGCATTCTTTGATTCCATTTTTGTGGCGTTGTGGAGAAGACAAAATTGTAGTGATGAAGACCAGATCAGTGTTGCTAGGGGTGGGGCAGGTAGAGAGCGTGACTTCCAAGGGCAGCATGATACAGTCTTGGGGTAGTGGAACTGTTCTGTATCCTGACTGTGGTGGTGGTTTCCACATATAGAATATAGCTTTATGGTTAAAATCATGGCAATGTACACCAAAACCATTTATTTTTATTTGACTGTGAAAAGCAAACATATCAAACTGTAGGAGGCAACTAAAGGAATGATAATGATGGAATTTGGAGCCCCAAGACATCTTATCACAGGGAGGGGCTTGGGGGCGGGACGCCTGCTGAAACACCCACACAACTCCCTCCACGGGCGGGCGAGGAGGCGGCCGGAAGCCTGCAGCCCTGCTCTCCCAGAGCCACTGCGGGCAGAAGTGGGGTGAGGTGCAAGGGGTGTTGGATGTTTATTCTGGTCTCCCCAGCAAGGCTGGTTCTATGCCAGTGGGAAGGCCATCAAGCAGGTCAGTGTCAATAACGGGCTCCTCTCTGGAGACCCCCACACTGCTCAGCTCCCTTCCTTTCCCACAACCAACTGCTCGTCATCAGGCAGTCACAAAAATCCTACAAAATGACTCAGGACACAGTGGATGCCCGTGGAGGATAGCAGGAGACAGGGATGAGACCGTCCTTCCCCACAGGGTCACTGCTCTGGACCCTGCAGCACACAGCTTCTCCTTCCTTGTAACAGCTGTGCTCCCAGCACTGGGCTCTGGGCCTGAGGTTTTGTTTTGCTTTGTAATCTGCCAAGTTGGTGGGTGATCCACAGCTCTGTTGGGTGGGTTCAGGGTGGCCCAGACTGGACCTCTGCTGCCTGTTGCTGAGCAGCTTCCTGTGGTGCCTGCTCACCACCTTCTGCACCAACATCACCATGTTTGGTCTGAACCCAATTCTTCCTGCCTGGAATCCCTTCTTGCACGCCATGGCCTTCGAGCTAGCCATAGGCATGCCTGCCTGGCCCAGGAATTTAGTCACAGGGCAGGGAGTATGGCCAAGGGTCTGCAGGAAGGGGGAAAAGCTTGGAGCTCGACAAGAAAGATGATGTACTTCACTCCTTCCTGGCTGTGTGGCCTTGAATAAGTCATAACCTCCCCGGGCCTCAGTTGCCCCATCTGCAAAATGGGGATAACATCATCCCCACCTGACAGGGTTGCTCTGAGAATTAAGTGCCTGGAGATGCCCAGCAAGGAGCCTGACACACATCAGGCACTCAGTAAGCCATGCAGGCCTCCTCCTCCTGCGACTGTTATTGCTGTGGCTGGCATTGTTGGGGTAGCTGGTTGGCTGTCCCCAGACCAGGCCCCCCAATGAGATACGGAGGCTCTGGCTGCCCCAGCTAGTGTGGTGGATGCTGGTTCTGAAGTTGGCAATTTCAGTTCTTACCTTAATTTTTAGAATCAGTTCTTAATGGTTAATATCAAAGTGAATCTGGTCAATTTATTTATTATTTATTAATAAATAAATCCAGTGGAATTCGGACAAATACAAACGGCAAGAAGAGAAACACTAAACAGCAAGCTGCCTGTGTATGTGTGGAAGAAAATTTAGTCCCGAATTCAACGCCTGGCCGCCTAGTTCAGGACGAGACTGCTTCAGAAATCTCCAGGGCCACCTCTGCCTGGGAAATGCTAGGAACTGCTAAGAAAGTTCTGTGAGTGGTTAAGGGGTGGCGGTGGTAAGAATATTTTAGTTAGAAATTTAAATGTTGGAGGTTGGAGAGCGGGGACATTCTCTAACCTATATGGGTGACCCGAAACTCTCCTGGAAAGCCAGGAAGACCACTGTCTCATAAATCCCGGAGAAATCTTCCTCCTACCTGCGATTCTCACGCGGAGCCCTCTCCCCGCACGGGGACCCGGACGCTTTCACAGAAACGCTCTGCTAGGTCAGCCCGGGTTCCCCCAGCCGCCTGGCCCGCGGTGCATCTGAGATGACAGATGGGGCACCCTGCACCTCTCTCGGAAAACTGCACCCCAGCCCAGGAAGCGCTCCAAGCCCTTAACATGAGCATCCAAGGGGAATGTGGCAAGCCCAAGTCCTCCGGCCTTGGCGTTGGCTCCCCTGCGATCGGGACAGGGGAGAGGCGGGAGGGACACTGACCTGGGAAGCCCGCGACTCGGGACAGGCGAGGAGCAGCAGCAGAAGGAAGAGTGCGGGCAGAGAGTTGGGCACCATCTTGCCCATCGGAATCTTGCTTCCCGGGAGCAGGGAATAACTTCGTCTGCCTCCCCTGCCGGGTGGGTCCCAGCGATGCCGCAGCCGCCCCTGCAGGGTGCGGGCGCCGCGTGGCCCGGGAGCGGCTCGGGCAGGGAGGGAGGCGGGAGGCCCGGAGCGCAGCGCGGCCCGCGGGGATCGGCGCCGCCCGGCCCTCGCTCCGTCCAGGTGCGCCGCGCCCGACCCTGAGCACCGCGGCGGGAGCGTCCGCAGCCGCCCGCACGAGACAGTCCCGGCGAGGCGGGGCGGCGCCAGCCCCTTGGCCAAGGCCGAGGGAGGAGGGGCTGCCCGGCCAGGAATGCGCCTGGGAGCGCGCCCAACCCGCGCGGCTCCCCGAGGAGGCCGGGCGCGACGCCGAGGACGAGCGCGGGCATCCTTAGGGCCCTCGCGGGGAAGGGCTGCCGGTGCCCCGCGCACGTGCGGGTGACTGGGAGCCGACGCCCGACAGGTCCACTCCTGACTGTCCCCATTTCCCAACCGAGGAGACTGAGGCTCACGCACCCAGTGACGAGTGGCAGAGTGGAGATCCAAACCTAGATCTGTCCTACTTCCAAGCCCACGCACAGATCCTGCCCTCTACCACATTCCGAGAATGGGAACAGTTTGTCCAGGAGATGGACTTCCTAAGTTTGGCATGAGATAGACTAAGTTTTCCATCCAAGTAGACTGGTGTCTACTTTTAAATAATGCTATCGGGGTACAAGAACACGCATGCACCGTGACTAAGAATCTACAGTCCTCCTCCTAATCTACCGTCCTCCACTTTCCAAAGGGAAGGAGAGGCTCGGTTTGAAATGGAGCCCAGGTTACAGAACGCCGGACGCTTTGCTGAGGTCGAGTTAGGGAATGCCGCAGGCAAAGGCAGGCAAGGGCAGTCTGAAGTCCCCTGCGTTCAGGGGCTGTGGGAGAAGCAGCTAGCCCCAGACCCAAGCTCCTGGGAAGCCATTTCCCTGCGTACTAGAGGAAGGTTTTCTGAAGGCAACACTGCCGGTGTTACTGCACATCAACTCTGGTCAAGCCCCACATCTATTTTTCCTCTCCGCATTTCACTTAGCAGAGCCCACTCAGAGCTCAAGGAAGGGAGCCCAGAAGACTGCAGCCTCAGACCGGGAGCTGTTTTCCAGTGAGGCCAGAAAGGAAGGTGGAGGTCCTGTCTTAGTCCCTTCGTGCTGCTGTAGAGACCATAAACTGGGTAGCTTATAAACAACAAAACCTTCTTTCTCACAGTTCTGGGCGCTGGAAAAGCCAAGATCAAGGTGCCAGCAGATTTGGTGTTTGGTGAGGACCTAAGTTCTGGTTGATACATGAGCTTCTCGCTGCCTCCATGTGGTGGAAGGGGCAAGGCGGCTCTCTGGGGCCTCCTTTATCAGGGCGCTAATCCCATTCATGAGGGCTCTGCCCTTGTAGCCTAGTCACCTCCCAAAGGCCCCACCTCCAAATGCCACCACCTTGGTGATTAGGTTTCAACATACGAATTTGTGGGGCACACAAATATTCAGACCACAGCCAGTCCCCTGGAAAGCACGGGGCATGGTGCAGGCTGGCCTCCGAAGAGTTTCTTGCCAAGGAAATCCTACCGTGCTTCTCCCTTCACCCTCCTGTGTGAGGAGGTAGAGCAGGGCCCGTGTAATCTTACTTTGCATTCCTGGTTTAACACCTTGAGAAGAGACCTGGACAGAACCCTGCTTCTCCTTGTCCAGGCAGAGAGGATGGGACAGCATGGCCCCCTCCAGGGCGGCCTGTGGCGATTGTGGTTTTCTGCCTCAGTCTCTTAATGTGTTTGGTGTCTCAGCCAAAAGCCAGCCTCCTCCTCCCTGTCTCCTTGTACTCGCCCCAGTTAATGAAAGGTTTCGTTCCTGTAAGTGTGGCTGTGTTTATTTGGTGTTTTATCCCACCTTGTGTTTACGTGGCTACCTTCTCCAGAAGGCCAGGCGTGCTCAGCTCTGTTCCGGCTGTGCACTGGGCAGCAGACCCTTCTCTTCTCTTCTCTTCCCCGGCCCTTTCTATGGAGCCATAAGGCTGGAAGAGAGTCTTCACTTCACAAACGAAGAAACTGAAGCAGAGCATGGTTGAGTGACTCGCCCAAGGAATGCAAACTCCCAGAGCCGTGCGGTTTCCAGGACAGAACGCCTTTGACTTTACCCCACCTTTCGCTTTTAGGGATACTCTGTTACTTCCATGAAATACAGGATTGCAGGGATTTTATTGACAGGAATAGGGGGTTTTCTGGGGTGTTTTGTGTGTGTTTTAAGTTTTTACTTTTCAAGTGTTTCTAAATTTCAGCAGGGATTTTCCCCCCCTATTTACTAATTTCCATGTGTTCCCCTTGCCCCACGGCTTCCTTCCATCTAGCGCTCTGGCATCTGGTCTGAATTAACCTTCAAGGTCTGGCTGCCCGAGCACACTGCCCCTTCTCGCTCTCTGCCCTCAACTACCCGGATCTGCAGTAATCGAGGCAGACCCTCCACAGCCCAGCACCTACCAAGGCTGTCTACAAGCAGACAGCCCATGAAAATAAGCCGAGTGCTCTACATTTAGGGCTCCAACACCTCACCTTTGACTTAATAAAATGGGCTGATCAGCTATTTTATTCCTTTTGTTTCCTCTATATGTAGTTTTTAAGAGAATATTCTGGAGTGTTGGGGGATTGGTTTGGTGGCAGTCCACACGTCTCAAGAAAGTATTTTTGAAGTCTTTTGGTAGGATTGTCATTTCCTGGGATCGGTGCTTAATACACTCATCATGTTCTCAGTGTAATGTGGGCATTCAAAGTGAGATGGGAAGATCTGTTGTAGAAATCTGTGTTTAAGACATGACCAGAAGTAGCATCCAGTCTGAAACCATCATGCCCAGAGCTAGCCGGTCCTCTGGTTGCTCATGGTGTCCCACACCATGTTGCTTACCTTTCTGGGTTCTTGGACTCTCATTGACTCACCTATGGATGAATCTTGTTGTCAGTCACTCACAGCTGCTTCTCTCCCTTTACCCCTTTTATTGCACCTCTGTCTGTAGTTCTGAATGCCTTCACATCAGCCCCCACAAAACACCTACAGAGTGTTCCAGGAACGAAGCCTACTATGTTAGCCTGACCCGGGATAACAGGGTAGAAACAGGGCAGGAAGAATGGTCTAGCAGGACTGCAGTGACTTCATCTAATTCATTCATTACACAAATGTCTATCAAGTGCCAACTCCAGGCATGGCCCTGTGCCAGGCGCTACATTATCACATTGTATCCAGAGGTTTAGCCAACAAAGCCATGCAGCCCTGTGTTGAGCATTGAAGAGGTTGTCTACTTGTGTGTGATGTCAGGACAGCTAGAAGAAATCATTCCCCCCAGAAAACCGTTTCTAATTTTATAAGATGAAAGCCTGTAGAAAAACAGATTTCATTGTGCTATGATTAAAGACCAAACACCAGTTAACATCTGCCAAAAGGAGAAAAACATTGAACATCCATGAATGCCAATCCTCATCAAAGTTCGAATACTCTGGAAGGGGCAGAGCGGCAGATGCAGTAAAGAACACACAGCTCTTGAAGTCAGACATGCCTGGGCCAAATTTTAGCCCCTTCGTGCTGCCAGTGTAGCCTTGTAACTCTCTAAATCTTTGCAGACCTCAGTTTCATCATTTATATATGGGAATAAAATTATTTATGGAAGAGTTATTATGAGATTTCAAAATAAATAAGTGCCACCCAAACACAATGCTTGGGCTAAAGTAGGTGCTCAGCTAAAGGTACATGGCTTACTTATGCTGACTCTGATTGTCTTTCATACAGGGACAACATGAGAAGGAAACCAGCCAGGTGTCATGGCTCATGTCTGTAATCCTAGCACTCTGGGAGGCCAAGGCAGTAGGATAGCTTGAGCTCAGGAGTTGGAGACCAGCCTGAGCGGGAGCAAGACTCCATCTCTACTAAAAACAGAAAAAATTAGCCAGACCTGGTGGGCCTGGCTAAGTCCCCACTACAGGTGTGGGACTATAGCTATTCAGGAGGCTGAGGCAAGAAGATCGCTTGAGTCCAGGAGTTTGAGGTTGCTGTGAGCTAGGCTGATGCCACGGCACTCTAGCCTGGGCAACAGAGCAAAACTCTGTCTCAAAAAAGAAAAAAAAAAAAAAAAAAAAAGAAGGAAACTGGTGGCTGACACCTGTAATCCTAGCACTTTGGGAAGCCAAGGTGGAAGGATTGCTTGAGACCAGGAATTCAACAGCTGGAGCAAGAGTGAGACCTCATCTCCACAAAAAATAGAAAAATTAACTGAGCATGGTGGTGCGCACCTTTGTCCCAGCTACTTGGGAGGCTGAGGCAGGAGGATCGCTTGAGCCCAGGAGTTAGAGATTGCAGTGAGCTATGTGATGCCACTGCACTCTAGCCAGGGTGACAGAGTGAGGCCCTGTCTCAAAAAAAAAAAAAAAAAAAAACAAGAAGGAAACCAACATTTCTTGGTTTTGAAACTGCGCTAGATTCATACACATTGATGATAATTTTTCTAATGAATTCAGTTTTGTATCATGGAATTTCTCTCTTTATCACTTTACTTTGAAGTCTACTTTATCTGACATTATATAACCACTTCAGTCATCTTGTGCTTACTGTTTACATAGCCTTTTTTTCAAACTATAAGCCTTCAACCCATCTGTGTCTTTATACTTAAAGTGTGCTTTGTTTAGATACCACATAATTAAGGCTTGAGTCTTCATTTTTATCCACTGTGAAACATCTTTGCCTTTTGAGTGCTTGATTTATTTATGTTTAATGTAATTATTAACAGGGTTGAATTTAGGCCCACTATTTTATTGTATGTTTTCTATTTGTCCTCTCTGTTTTTTTTCTTTTTACCAGATCAACAGAAGTGCTAGTCAAACTTTTTTTTTCTTTTTACCAGATTCGTCCTCTCTGCTTTCTATTCCTCTCTTCCTCCTTTCCCATCTTATTTTAGATTAATTGATTAAATGTTAAAAGTTCCATTTTGATTCTTTTATTGGCTTTTTATCTACACCTCTGTATTATTGTTGTAATATTTTAATGTTTGTGCTTGGATCACAATATACATCCTTAGTTTATCACAGCGTTCTTTAGAATAGACAGTGTATACATCATACAAAATGTAAGAAGTTTGCAATCAAATGGGTCAATTACCATTTACATATATATGATATTTGTATATATATGACAACCATATCACAAACTGTATATTTTATACCATAGTTAAAACCCTATAATGTGATATTGTAACTTTTTCTTTAAGTAGTCATATGTGTTTTAAACAAATGTACAGCAAGAATATTCATATATATTTATAGATGTATTCACTTTTTCTGATGCTTTTCATTTCTTTTTGAAGACCCAAGTTTCCCTTAGCATGAAGAACATTCATTAGCATGTTTTTTTTATTATAGGTATGCTGGCAACAAATTCTTTTAAATATGATTTATCTTAAAATATGTTTATTTTGACCTTGTCCTTGAAGAATATTTTTGCTAGACATAGAATTCTGGTGTTGATGTTTTTTTACATTCAGCTCTTTAAAGATGTCATTAACCTGTTCTCTGGCATCCATTTTTTCTGATGAGAAGTCAAATTCATTTCTATCATTTCTTTCGTATATGTAGTATATTATTTCTTTCTAGCTGGTTTTAATGTTATATATTTGCATCTTTGGATTTCTGCAGGTAAAACATGCCTACATGTAGTTTTCTGTGTATTCTGATTAGAGTTCACTTAGCTTTTTGACTCCGAATTTGTGTCTTTCACCAAATTTGGGGAGTTTGTGCCATTACATCATTTAATAATTTTGCTACTTCATTGTCTCCTTCCTCTCCTTTTAGGACTAAGTTCACATTAGAACTTTTAATATTGTCCCGCAAGTCCCTGAGGCACTGTTCTTTATTTTTAATTATTTGTGTGTGTGTGTACTTCAGACTGGATGTTTTCTACTGACCTGGCTTCAAGTTCACTGACTCTTCTGGCACCTCACTCTGGTATTAAACCCATCCAGTGGATGTTTTATTACATAGTTTATGTTTCTGTTCTACATTTCCTTTATTTGTTGCAGTTTCTATTTTTTTTTCAATTTGTTGTTGAGATTTCCTATTCATTCATTTACTATAAACTGTTATATAAACTATAAACATTCATTTACTATAAACTTAAGGACCCATTAGGTCCTTAAGCTTAGTCATAACTGCAGTTTTAAAATCCTTTTTTGGGAATTCACCATCTTATATCCTCTCAGGTTCAGTAAGCACTGATTGTCTTCTGAGTATAGATCACTGCTTCTGGTTTCCTGGTATGCCTACCTATTTTGGATTATATCCAGGGATTGTGAATGCTATGTTGTAGATGCTCCTTATTCTGTTATGTTACTCTAATGTCACTTTTTATATTGATATAAATGAATATTTTATATTCATATATTATAAAATTCACATTACAGGGTATGATACAGGAGTTTTTTAGTATATTCACAAAGTTGTACAGCCATCACAACTGCCTAATTTAATAACATTTTTCCTTGGCAACAAAAACAACAAACAAAAAAACAGAAGAGGCTGGAGGAGCCAAGATGGCTGACTAGAGACAGCACTTGTCAGACTGTCCTGGCAGGAAGGCAGGATATCAGATTGAGGAGAGGGGGGAAGGGTCGCAGCTCAGGTGTGGCTCACAGAGAGAGATGACAGAGACGGCTGTGGATCCCACGGAGAAAAATTGCAAAGCTGAGAAAGAAGAAGATAAAGAGGAGAAGATATTGGCAAGGATCAAACCCAGAGAGGCTTGGAGCCCAGTGGAAGGGAAAGGGGGGATTCCCCTCCTCCTCCAATGTGCCTTTGGTGAACAGCGGGCCACTGAGTTTATGGAAGGCTTTTCCACCCTCCGTGAGCCCAGGCACGGCAGCAAGTAAGGAATAGTGGGATGAACTAGGGAGACCCAGGGGTTTGGGCAGTCCGTGAGGGGCTCCCCCTGGGAGAGTTCCATGAGAGGCCAGAGTGCCGGCTTTCTTCCATCCAGACACTTCCTCCCCTGCACCTCCCCTGACTACTGCAACCAAGAAAGCAGTTTGAGCTCCGGCTGACTGGGAGCTGTGGCCCCTTCCTCCAAACAGAAAATAAACAAAGAAACAATGGACTTAAATAGGACTCTTGAGCAAATGGGCCTAACAAACATTTATAGAACATTCTACCCCAAAACTATTGAATATACATTCTTCTCATCAGCACATGGAACATTCTCTATGATGGGTCACATCTTAGGCTACAAAACATGCCTCAGCAAATTCAAAAAAATAGAAATTATAACATGTATCTTCTCAGACCATAGTGGAATAAAATTAGAAATCAACTCCAATAGAAACACTCAATTCTACACAAAGTCGTGAAAATTAAACAACTTATTGCTGAATGATTGTTGGGTCAAGAAGGAAATCAAGATGGAAACCAAAAATTCTTCAAACTAAATGACAAAGGGGACACCAGTTATCAAAATCTATGGGATTCAGCAAAAGCAATCCTAAGGGGAAAATTCATAGCCTTAAATGCCTATATCAAAAAGACAGAAATATCACAAATCAACAACCTAATGAATTGCTTCAAGGGAATAGAAAAGGAAGAGTGAACCAAACCCAAACCCAACAGAAGAAAAGAAATAACTAAGGTCAGAGCAGAACTAATTGAAATCAAAAACAAAAAAATAATACAGAATGTTAATGAAACAAAAAGTTGGTTCTTTGAAAAAATAAACAAAATTGATAGACCTCTTGCTAGATGAACCAGAAATAGAAAAGAAAGGACCCAAATAAGCTCAATCAGAAATGAAAAAGGAGTTATTACAACTGATACTACAGAAATACAAAATATCATCTGTGAATACTATAAAAATCTTTATGTATATAAACTCAAAAACATTGAGGAAATGGACAAATTCCTGGAAACACACAACCCCCCATGGCTCAGTCAAGAAGAAATAGATCTCCCAAACAGACCAATAATGAGCAATGAAATTGAAGCAGCAATAAAAAAAGTCTTCCAACAAAAAAAGTCCTGGACCAGATGGCTTCACAGCTGAGTGTTATCAGAACTACAAAGAATTGGGACCCATGCTGCAGAAATTATTTCATAACATTGGGAAGGGAGGAAGCCTCCCCAACTCGTTCTACAAAGCCAGTATCACCTTGATACCAAAGCCAGGAAAAGACACAACAAAAGAAAACTACAGACCAATATCCTTTACAAATATAGATGCAAAAATTCTCAATAGAAGTCTAGCAAACTGAATTCAGCAGCTCATCAAAAAAATAATCCACCATGATGAAGTAGGCTTCATCCCAGGGATGCAAGGATGGTTCAACATAGGTAAATACATAAATGTAATTCACCACATAAAAAGAAGCAAAAACAAAGATTATATGATCATCTCAATAGATGCAGAAAAGCATTCAACAAAATTCAGCACCATTTTATGATAAAAACTCCTGACAAAATAAGCATAGATGGAACATAGCTAAAAATTATAAAAGTCATACATGAGAAACCCACAGCCAACATCATACTGAATGGGGAAAAGTTGAAAGCATTCCTACTTAGAACTGGAACAAGATAAGGATGCCCACTGTCACCGCTTCTATCCAACATAGTGCTGGAAGTCCTAGCCAGAGCAATCAGGCAAGAGAAGGAAATTCAGAGTATCCAAATGGGGAAAGAGGAGCTCAAACTATTGTTCTTTGGTGATGGTATGATCTTATATTTAGAAAACCCCAAACATTCCACCAAGAGACTCCTGGAACTGATAAATTCAGAAAACTCTCAGGTTACAAAATCAATGTGCACAAATCAGTAGCATTCCTATACACCTACAACAGTGAAGCTGAGAATCAAGTCAAAGACTCGATACCTTTCACAATAGGTACAAAGGAAATAAAATACTTAGGAATGTATCTAAACAAGGAGGTGAAAGATCTCTACAAAGAGAACTGCAAATTACTGAGGAAGGAAATTGCATAAGATGCAAACAAATGAAAAAACATATCATGCTCATGGATTGGCAGAATCAACATTGTTAAAAAGTCCACACTACCCAAAGTGATTTACAGATTCAGTACAATCCCCATCGTAATACCAACGTCATTCTTCCCAGATCTAGAAAAATTCTACACTTCATTTGGAACCAAAAAAGTGCCCAAATAGCCAAAGAAACCTTAAGCAAAAAGAACAAATCTGGAGGCATCACTTTACCAGACTTCAAGCTATACTACAAGGCTACAGTAACCAAAACAGCATGGTACTGGCACAGGAACAGAGATATAGACTGATGGAACAGAACTGAAAATCCAGATATAAAACCAACCTCATATTGCCATCTGATCTTTGACAAAGCAGACAAAAACATACACTGTAGAAAAGAGTGTCTATTCAATAAATAGTGCTGGAAAAATTGGATGGCCACATACAGAAGATTGAAACAGGATCCAAATCTCTCACCACTCACTAAAATTAATCCAAGATGGACAACAGACTTAAACCTAAGACTCGAAACCATAAGACTTCTAGAAGAAAATGTTGGAAAAACTCTTCTAGATATCAGCCTAAGCAAAGAATTTATGATGAAGACCCCAAAAGCAATTACATCAAAAACAAAAATTAATGAATGGGACTTGATTAAACTAAAAGCCTTCTGCACAGCCAAGGAAACAATTAACAGAGCAAATAGACAACCTACACAATAGGAGAACATATTCATATGCTATGTATCTGATAAAAGGCTCATAGCTAGAATCTACAAAGAACTAAATCAAATCAGCAAGAAAAAAACGTGTCCACATAAAAATGTGTACACAAATACTCATAGTGGAATTAGTCATAATAGTCACAAATTGTAAACAACCTAAATATTCATTAGCTGATGAATGGATAAACTAAGTATACTATATCCATACAATTGAATATTATTCAGCCATAAAAATTAATGAAGTACTGTTAATTGCTACAACATGGATGGTTCTTGAAACATGCTAAACATGTTTCATTTCTCTTAGCTATATACCTAGGAGTGGAATTGCTGAGTCATATGGTCACTCTCTAATCATTTGATGAACTGCCAGACTGTTTTCCAAAGGGGCTGTGCCATTCATTGTACTTCCCACCAGCAATTTGGAAGAGTTCAAATTTCTTCACATCCTCACCAACACTAGTTATTTTCCTTTTTTTCTTTTTTTCTTTTTTGAGACAGAGTCTCACTCTGTTGCCCAGGTTAGAGTGCCATGGCATCAGCCTAGCTCACAGCAACCTGAGACTCCTGGGATCAAGTGATCCTCCTCTTTCAGCCTCCCAAGTAGCTGTGACTACAGGTGTACACCACCACACCTGGCTAATTTTTTCTATTCTTAGTAGAGATGGGGTCTCGATCTTGCTAAGGCTGGTCTCAAACTCCTGAGCTCAAGTGATCCTCCCGCCTCAGCCTCTCAGAGTGCTAGGATTACAGGTGCGAGCCACCACCACTATTATAGCCATCTTAGTGGGTGCGAAGTACTATCTTATTTTGGTTGTGATTTGCATTTTCCTGATGACTAATGATATAGAGCAACTTTTTGTGTGCTTATTGGCCAGTTGTATATCTTCCTTGGTAAAATGTGTATTCAGAACCTTTGCCATTTTTTTAGTTGGATTATTTGTTCTTTTATTGTTAAATCTGATAAGAGAAAAAAGGAGTTATTAACAAAAAATGCATTTATACTGTCTTTATATTTACCTACATAGGTACCTTTAGTGGTACTATTTATTTCTTCACATAGATTCAAGTACTGTTTAGTGTTCTTTCATTTCAGCCTGAAGAACTCCCTTTAATATTTCCTACAGAACAGGACTGCTAGCAACAAATTCTCTCAGTTTTAATTTAATGGAAGTGTCTGTTTTTTTCCTTCATTTTGAATGGATAGTTGCCTGCATATACAACTCTTGGCTGACAGTTTGGTTTCTTTCAGTACTTTGGATATGTCATCCCATTGCTTTCTTGCCTCTATGGTTTCTGAAGAAAAATCAGTTATTAATCTTATTTAGGATCTCTACTATGTGATAAATTGCTTCTCTCTTGTTGGCTTCCAAAATTCTACTTTCAGTTTTCATTTTTGATCATTTAATTATGAGGTGTTTCAATATGGATCTCTTTGAGTTTATCTTATTTGGATTTTGCTAGTCTTCCTGGTTGTGTAGATTAATATTTTCATCAAATTTGGGGGGTTTTCAGTTACTATTTCTTCAAACATTTTTCTTCCTCTTTCTTTCTCTCCTCTCCTTTTGGTCCTTCTACTATGTGTATGTTTGTATGCTTGATGTTGTTCCACAGGTCTCTGACCTCTTTCCATTTTTCTTCATTCTATTTTCATTCTATTCCCAGACTGGATAATCTCAATTGACCTATATTCAGATTTACTGATTCTTTCTGCTGCCTGCTCAAATATGCTCTTGAGCACCTTCTAATAAATTTTTTGTTTTAGTTATTGTACTTTCCAATACCAAAATTTTCATTTGGTTCATTTTTATAATTGCTATCTCCTTATTGATATTCTCTATTTGGTCATTGTTCTCATACTTTAGTTCTTTAGACATGATTTACTTTAGTTCATTGAACATGTTTAAAATAGCTTATTTAAAGTTCTTGCTTAGTAAGTCAAACATCTGGTATTTCTCAGAAACATTTTGCTTTGATTGCTCTTTTTATTTCCTTTGTATGGACCGTACTTTCTTGTTTCTTTGCTTGTGTCATAATTTTTTGGTGAAAATTGACATTTTAAGGAATATAATGTGTTAACTCTGAAACTCAGATTCCTTCACCTTTCCAGGGTTTTTTCTTGTTGCTACTTGTTATTGGACCAGTTTGTTTAGTGAATTCTCTAAACTAATTCTGTGAAGCCTGTATTTTTGTAACATATGGCCAGTGAAGTCTCTATTTAGTTACTGAGTGGTCAGAGATTTCCTTCTAGGTGTGGGGAACCTGCAGCCTTAAGGCCACATGTGGCCTTCTAGGTCCTTAAATACAGCCTTTTGACTGAATCCAATTTTTACAGAACAAATCCTTTTATTAAAAGGGGTGCAGCAGAGAAAAATGAAGACTTTGCCTCCTTTTGTGCTTAAAAAAGAACAATCTTGAAATCAAAAGTCTGCAGTTTCCCCACTGCTGCGTGGAATTAGTAAATCTCCTAGTCTTTGCCAAGGTGCTTGTATGTATGGTGGGGCACATCTTTCACATTCATGCAGGAAGTTTACAACTCTGCCTTAGCCTTTACTTCCTGCTTATGGTTTTTGCTGAGCATGCACAGAAACCCATGCATGCGTGTGACCTTTTAGTTGGTATGTTGGAGGTTTTTAATGGCCCTACGGCCATTTCATTCTTTAGATTTTCCTTTTAAGGTTCTGGTCAGTCCATTTTTGGTTTTTTTGAGACAGAGTCTCACTCTGTTGCTCAGGCTAGAGTGCTGTGGCATCAGCCTACCTCACAGCAACCTCAAACTCCTGGGCTCAAGTGATCCTGCCACCTCAGCCTCCCAAGTAGCTTGGTCTACAGGCATGCATGCCTGGCTAATTTTTTTTCTATTTTTAGTAGAGATGGGGTCTTGCTCTTGCTCAGGCTGGTCTTAAATTCCTGACCTCAAGTGATCCTCCTGCCTCGGCCTCCCAGAGTGCTGGGATTACAGGTGAGAGCCACTGCACCCGGCCATTGGTCAGTCTATTGTGTCCTTTGATTGTTATTTATTGCCTCAGGCAGCTGCAACATTAAAACATGTGCCTATGAATGTTTTTAACAAGCATCCATTGGAAAAAGACTTTTAGCATTGGGAAAGCTCTGACTCAGGTCAAATAAAGACAAGCTTTTCTTATGGGTCTTCTAGGGAACAACCAGACAAGTCAAATAATAACAATGTTTTGGAAGTGAAGCTCTGAAAAATCTCCAACTCCATCCTGCTCCCTCCAGTTCTGGGAATGTGGACCATTGTTTTTCAAGACTACTGCTGAGCTGGGGAGCAGAGTAAGGAGGCAGGAGAAGGTAAAACACCACAATGTTTTCTATTCTTACTGATATTCAGACATTTTCCTTGAATAAATACTCCTTGGGTTACTATAAGACTGGTTGATTCCAAAGTTCTGAAAAAGTTGATTCTGAAAGTTTTTACCAGTTTTTTCATTATTTTCTTTTTTAATGAATGGTCAAACTTCAGAGGTCCTTATTCTGCCATTTTGTCTGATGCCACCCCCATATTACTTGTTTTTTTCCAGCAGGCAATTTACTTGGTTGCAATCAACTTCCACACTTTATGTGAGTGTTAGCAGAATTCTCAGTTCCACTTTTTTAGCTTTAGATGGTTTGCGTCTGCCCCATACATGCATAGTTCAGGGTTAGCCAGTAACTTTGGAAGTTTATATACAGAATTTCATGCTTACCTTCTTTGGTTCTCTCTGTTTTAGTCCATTTGGGCTGCTATAACAAAAATACCATTAGTGATGGCTTAAAATCAAACAGTTCTGGAGGTTGGAAGTTCAAGACCAAAGCACTGGCAGATTTGGTCTCTAGTGAGGGCCTACTTTCTAGTTCATAGATAACTGTCTTCTCACCATGTCCTCACATGGCAGGAGGAGAATGAGAGGTTTTGGCCGTCTGTTTTATAGGGGAACTAATCCTATTCATGAGGGCTATGTCCTTACAACCTAATCACATTCCCAAATCCCTACCTTCCAATACCATTATATGGGGATTAGGATTTCAGCACATGAGTTTGGGGGACCACAAATATTCAGCCCTTGACACTCTTCCTCAGTAATTCAGTAATTCTACTTTTACTTTGCAGTTGCTGTGCTTGTTTTGAGCTCTATCTTCCAGTTTTAAACCAGTAAAATAGCAAGTTTTATATCTGGGTTTAATCTCCCCACTTGGCGCAAACTGTGACCTGCTATCAGTGTAAATGGAAAATTTACGATATGCAGTTTTTTCCTCCAAGCATTGAGTTCCTTCCAATCTCCTTACTTTTTGTCTCTATCCAGCATCATCAGGTAGTTGTTATTCTAATTTTGGCCAGAGTTGTCATCCATGGGAAGGGTTGGGCCAATAAAAGGTACTCCTCCATTATCAGAACCTGGAATCTATACTTGTATTTTGTAAGAATAAATTCGTTACTAAAAGAGCAAGTTTATAGCTAGTGAAAAGGCCAACTTATTTATTCTTCTCTTGATATAAATGTCTAACATAATTCTTTGGATGCAGATATATTAATGCCTAAACTTTTTTTTTTGATAAAAGGAAGATAAAGTTATGGAATAGACTATTTTATTTTCAGTATTTTCAGTAATGCTGAAATAAAATGCAGACACTGTTGCTATCTCTCTGGAATCCATTATATCTCAAGGAAATCTCCACTTATCAAATTAAGAAGAGAATCAGGATTATGACTGTTTATGCATTTCAGGTTTTGATATGTATGTAGTTCAACCCTCTTGTGGCATCACTCTCCCTCCAACCCCAGGAAACAGGCTTTGACTCCGGTCTGAGAGAGCTGTGGCCAGTGACACTTTCCTGGTCCTCTTTTCCTCATCTGTAAAGAGATCTCAGAGGCCCCTTCCAAGCCTTAAGGTTTTAATTCTGTGATGACTAAAAATATACCAAAATAACTGTTTTGTCAGGACAGTGGTACTATGTAAATTGTTAAAAAGTTTTTTTATTTTATCTCCGAATTTTTTAGTGGCATTTGATAAGAAAAAGTAGATTTATAAATTTAAAAAAAAAATTAAAGACAAAAAGTGTTGAGATTAGAGATTAGAACTTTCAGAGACATTACTTTGGCACCACCTGCTGGATAGCTTTTTTCCTGTACATAAACTTTCTTTTTTTCTCTCTCTCTTCCCCCACCGAGTACATAAACTTTCATTGCATCTTCTTATTACTTCTCCAAGGCAATCCTAAGGAAATATTGTCAAAATGATTTACATCTGAATTCAGTACTGGCCTCTGTCAATGGAATGTAGTTGTCAATTCACTAACACTTAAGGGGCATAGAACTTGCCCAATCTTATAATGTATTTGAATTTTCTTTCTTTTTTCTTTTTTTTCTTTGAGACAGGGTCTTGCTTTGTTGCCCAGGCTGGAGTGCAGTGGCATGATTATAGCTCACTGCAGCCTCGAACTTCTGGGCCCAGGGGATCCTCCTTCCTCAGCCTCCTAAGTAGCTGAGACTACAGGAGCATGCCATCACACCTGGGTAACTTTTATTTTCTGTAGGGATGGGGGAACAAGTCTCACTATGTTGCCCAGGCTGGTCTCAAACTCTGGTCTTAAACTCCTGGGCTCAAGTGATCCTATTGCCTCGGCCTCCTGAGGAAACTGGGATTACAGGCATGAGCCACTGCACTGGCTCAGAAAGTGTTTGAATTTCATACGCAGTTTGCTTCAGCTGACTGCCGCATCTTTCACATTAACCTCAGCTGCCTTCTGCAGGCTGATCCCATGCACCAGGCACTCTAGATACATTATCTTACTTAACCCTCTAGCAAGCAAACATGGCTTTGTTAAATGACACTTCCCCTCTCCACCTCCCCAGTACTTCGAGGACGACCCTTCAAGGATGATTCCTACCAGTATTATATTGCAGCAGCCTTACCACTTGCCAGAAGGATGAACTTTGGCAGGTTACTTAACCTCTGGCTCAGTTTTATCTATAAACCTAGGGAAATAATGGCACCCACCTCATTGGCTACTGTGAGAATATAGTGGTTAACAAAGCCTGGCACTCGCAATCCTCCCAACACTCCCTGAGTTGTCACCACTGTCATTACAATAGCCCCAGCTTTTCCTCTGGGACTACCCATCTTGTCCCCCTCACCCCTGAAAGCTGGGAGAATGTCCGTGAAGAAAACTTTCTATGTTCCATCTATTAGTATTTGTGGCAAGATGGACTTTTTTTTTATTAATGGATTAAGCTGTGACCCAAGACCATATTTCTCTAGATTTTCTATTAATAATATCATAACACCTAATTAAGGCACTATCATTTTTTACATATTTATTTTTCAATACGTTTACCTTAGTGAATTAGGAAAACAGGCAGAAGAAAGGTTTTTATGCTTCCCATAGTTCACTGCCCAAAAATAATCTGGCAGAGGCACTAGTCCGCCCAAATCCACCTTCCATAGAACTAGAATAGTAGGCGGGTACATGGCTACTGACATTTCCCAGCCTCACTGGCAGTCTGGTGTGGCCATGTGACTAAGCTTCTGCCAATGGAATATGCTCAGAAGATATGTGCACCACTTTCAGGTCTAGCCCCCCAAACCTCTCCAGCTGTGCTGGCTGGGAACGGATGACAGGCCCCAGGGAGATGGCAAGCCAAGATGGAAATACAGTTCAGGTCTCTGAGGGACCACATGGAGGAGGGGTGCCCTCCCCACCTCCACACCCACTCCACAACTGTTACGTGAGCAAGAAATACACACCTTTTTGTCTTAACCTTCTGAAAGATTGGAATCAAGTTGTGACCACAGCCTAGCTGAGCCTAACGCTAACCATGCGTGCCACTTTGATGGATTTCCACTCAGTCCTTTTTCTACCTTTACACAGATAAGCATTCACATATGTACCTTTGCATCTTCGTTCTTATAATTATTTTCCTATTATAAATTCTTCATAATAGTTTAATAGCTGTACAGTATCTCAAAGTAGCTGATTAAACCATAATTCACTTAACATTTATATTGTTGGCATTTAATTTTATCTCTACTTCAAACAATGCTATAATAAACATTTTTGTGCAGAAACCTTACTCTATATTTTGAATCATTTTTAAAAACATCACCAGAATTGACATTATTCAAAGGTTATAAACACATTTTGGAACTTTCCCAAAGACTGAATCAATTACAGTACCATCATTAATGAGTGTGCTCATTTCATCAGGCCTTGAAAGCAAAGGGATATAAACTTAGGTTAATTTGATTTTTAAAAATATCCCCTTTTATTTTGCATTTCTTTATACTACTGAGGTTGAACACTTTTCCATGTTTGATTATCTCCTCTTTTAAGAATTTTGTGTCCTGTCATCTACTGGAGTCTACATAATCTAGCAATAATAAATATAATCAAGAATCAATCATCCAAAATTTCAGAAAGCATTTTTATTAAAAGAACAACCATTAAGGCACAAAAATACATTAATTTTTCAAACAAAAATCCTTCAAATAGTTATATCCCACATTCAAAGAAACTTCTTCCAAATTATAGAATAATTTAACCTTTTTAAATAGAAAAATACAACTTCTTAAACCACTAAACTTTCTCCCCAAATAAATGAATGTTTTCCTAGTTCTAAAGAAGTTTCTTCATGCAGTATTGAGCTCCGGTGTTATAAAGTACACTTCCTTAAAAATCTAGGTTTGTCACTTATATACATTTAATACATTTAAAACCTTAACCAATATATTAAACTTCTTTCTTATAAGGCTTGGTGTTTTGTATTGCTTATTACATGCTATTCATCATACAAAGACACAAGTGCCAGAACTAGTGACTTATAAATTATTTACAGATTTATAAATCTAGCATAGCCATCTCTCAACTTTAATCATGTATAATCTAGTGCAACAGACTCAAACCTCTTTTTTAAAAAAAGAAGATATAAATCAACCTTATATGTACATTTTTTTACACTTTCAGTCTTGACAATATAGTAGTGTAAACATTGTACTGTAATACAGGGGGGAGAGTCAGTATTTTATACAGGATATGAAAGAATTAAAAAATGATTTTCTTTACAGGAAAAGTATGGGAACATCCTATCATCTCGCAGGTTTAAAAAATTTAAACATTCACCTATTTTTCCTTATTTTTGAAATAAATTAACTACCATTTAAAGCAGATATTTAAATGCTAATCTAGCTCAAATCCTGAAAATTTCCTTTTAAGCACATTTCACACATCATTTAAACCTAACATGAGAATTGCCTAACAAGAATACTTAAGCATTTTCCTAGAAACACATGAAGCTGAACCCGTATCCTCAGATTCCCTGGGTAACAGGGAGACCATCCGATGGCATTCTAAAAGAAAACTAATGTGAGCACCTCAAAGGCCTCTATGACCAGTTTCTGGGAACTTCGTGCAGAAGCAGTGACGATGAGCTGTGCACTGTCCCTGGGTGTAACCTCTCCTCAGTGTCCTTCCTGCAGCACCCCCCGCCCGTGTATGGGAGGGGGCTAAGAAGGCCCTCCATAAGAATACTCGATTCGGGTCATCAAACATCAACAGATGGCACAATTATCACTGAAAGTGACAGACACAGCACATGCCCTTCTAGAAATAACATTTCTGATGGGATTATTAGGAGGGAATCCTGCTTTCTCTGGATGGAAGAAAAGTATGCATTGCAGCCTGTAGCTGATCTACCTACATAAGCAGCATCATTTATCTTTCCAGCTGCAGAAAGACATGTTTGTACAAACACTATTGAGGTTAATTAAGTCAGAGGCAGTTTTCCTTATCACACTTACCATCAACCCCCCACTCCCACCCCACTACATTTGTAAATCCTACTGGCTACAAGCCCAGTATTCTGCATTTTGAAATTCAAATAGAGCCATATGATGGGCTGGGGTCAACCTGCCTCAAAACTTAGGGGTTGGGGTATTAGACAAAAAGATTAAGAACAAGAAGGCAGCGGTCACCTGCAGCTCTGAAATAACTGGGCTAAGTGAGGGTCTAAGAATACACCAACACCAGAATGAACTTAAGTGCTAGGAAATGTGGTGGGTGGGAGTCTGTTATGGTGGCAGAAACTGAAACAAGGAGTGGAATCCACAACTGTTAAATTGGACATTCTTTTCCTAGGAAGGATGTCCCAAAGCAATAGCATCTTGAAAACCATGCCTTCTCAGTAATGTTTGCCAACACTCTTCACATTCCACATGTTCACTACTGAAAACACATTTGCCAACATCTTTCAAGAAACATTACTACCAAAAATAAATCTTCCTTACTAATCTCTCTGAAATGAGTAAACAAGAAATAAATTCAGAAAGTTGACTTTTGAAAGAAAAAGAAAATTTTGCTTTGTGGCTTCATGGTGAAAAAGTTAGAGGTTTTATTTGTTTATACTGGTTAATGTTTTCCTAATCAAAATTCTCCGAAGTCATTCTCAATTCATAGGGTTAGAACTCCTCCAAAGAAAAGACATACAAAACACTAACTTTAATTACTATTATTTTCTTTTTTTGGAGACAGAGTCTCACTCTGTTGCCCCAGCTAGAGTGCAGTGGCATCAGCCTAGCTCACAGCAACCTCAAACTCCTGGGCTCAAGCGATCCTCCTGCCTCAGCCTCCCCAGCAGCTGGGACTACAGATGTACACCATCACACCCAGTTAATTTTTTTTTCTATTTATTTTGTAGAGACGGGGTCTTGCTTTTGCTCAGGCTGGTCTCAAACTCCTAAGCTCAAGCAATCCTCCCGGTCGGCCTTCCAGAGTGCTAGGATTACAGGTGTGAGCCACCACACCTGGCTTTTAGTTACTATTCTAACTAACCACTAGCCCTGCATCTTTGGTCATGAAAGCAGCAAAACATTCATATGTTCATCATACTACATTCAATTGCCTTTCAAGTTTAGAACATTCCACATTTTAAAAAAAGACATTAAAACAAAAGATTTCAAATTACACATTACAAATGTATAATGTAAGAAAATAAGGTATAAAACATGGTTGAAGGTTAAGAAATTAATTACAAGATTAACAGTGATATACCTTGCAATTAAACATGTTTTTATTATGAAACGGAATATGCCAAGATGATGTAAAAGGTACAGTTCTAGTTCCCCCAAGGTCCTCCAGCTTGCCAGGCAGGAAGTGCTCTAGGGAGCCATGTGGCCAGGTGTCCATCACCTGCCCCAGCAGAGTCAGCAGCAGCACGTGTACACATGGCCTGAGTGAGGGAGCAATGGCAGAGTAAATCTTTGGAAGTGACCCTTAAGACTTCTCTCTGTGCACTGTGTTCCCCTGAGCTCAGAGAAGACCTAACTCCATGATTTGATGTGTACAGTGATACTTACAAGCAAGGGCTTTGTGCAGACAAAAAAAAAAGAAGACAAAATTAAACACATAAACATGCCTATGTTCCAATGTTAACCAAGTTTTTACTTACTATCAAATCACTTCCACGTAAAAGTCAAAGAAAATTATTATTGCACTAGTAAACTCAAGACATGAAGACACTGATATAGTACATGTCAGAAGAATCACATTACCTATCTCAAGGTGAGTGGAAAGAATAGCAGGAGTGTTTATTTAATATATTAACTGCCATGTGAGTTGTATTTAACTCACACTACTTTGGAGCCCAGGGCCTCATGAAGCGTATGTAACTCACACGTCACTTTACTTTGGAAGCCACCAGAACTATTTTTCAGGTTGCATATAACTCATGCATACAAAACAATAAAAAATATCAAATTTTTCATTAAAGTAGAAAGGATCATTTTGTTTTTGAAGTTTTTCATAATAAAACACCATGGCCCCAAAGAGAAAGACTTTTTTTCTAGTGTGGCAGTCAATGTGTTACAAAAATTTTTTTAAGAAAGGAGAGGGAGCCAAAATCCACATGACTGCCACCCATCAGCCAAGAGGCATTCGTGCAGATATCTTTATCATAATACTTCTCTCAGAGTATTTCCAATTCTAGGAAATTTAATGAACATTAAACTGACATTCAAGAGTCAGCTATAAAAGGGTGACAGAACTCTCCTATCATATGAATTCTTCATTTTAACACACAGATTTCCAAAGTAATACAAGAAAAACATTATGCTATATCAAAACAAAGCCCTCTTTCAGTATTGAAGAAGGACAGTCCTTCACAGTTAACCAGGTTTCATTTACATGGTTTCCAATCACATTATCTTTTCTGAAGAGAACATTTTTTCAGCCATGTCAGATCTGGTCATGATTTCCTGAAGAAGGAAAAAAAAAAAAAAAAAAAGAAGATAGGTATCAAAATGTTAATGCTGCTTCAAAAACCCTAAAAAATGTCCTAATCTTTCAATAGTCACAACTTAATCTTTTCAATAGCCACAATTTTGGGGAACTAAAATATATTCCATGATAGACATGGAAATACCCAGATATGGAAAATAAAAACCACATAATTCACACCCTTTAATAATGTATAGTCAATTATCTGCTGAGAAGTTCAGAAAACTTCTAACTCCCTGCTAGCTAGAAAATATGTCAAGTTCAGAATCTCCAGGGAGAGCAGGAATGGAGCTCAACTGGATTGCTTAGGCATAGCTCATCGAGGGATCTGCCTCACTTAACTGAATTAATGTATTTTTGAAATGATAAATGATTTACTAAATAAATACCTTAAATGACCCTTTAAAAGTAATTCTATGGTACATCTTTCTGTAGAGTTATACATTTTGAAATTTAACTGTTTTGTAGTAAGGCTTTCTCAAACACTCCCATCCTGCTGCGGTCAAATCAACACACTGATGCCAAAATCATTTCCCTGATCTTTCAACAAATAAGAGTTAAGGCTCGTCCTCTTATGTTCTACAGCCACCACATAAATTACTACTTAACTACCACAAATTTCTCTCTATTCTTCTTTTGTATAAGCTAATGTTCCATGCAGCCATCCTTTAATTCTTACACTTCAGACTTCTTCCTGCCTTGGGCCATGTTTCAGTGTCCAAAATCCATAACTAATTTTTCCCCAAAAAACTTTCCTAAATCCACCTCCTCTATTCAAATTTCCTGCTTAGTACATGAAAATGAGAAAGAAACATTATTTAATACTCCAGTGAAACATATGCAAGTATCAGAGATTAATTTAGAGAAACTATCTTAAAATATTCTAAACTCTTATCTATATACAAGATCTTAGCAAATCAAAATAATCCCTCCCTTCTTTCATACCAATAAGCATTGATCTTGCTCTTGTTTGAAACAAGAACTTTACCCATAAATCCTTCAAACTTTACCCACGAATCAATTCATAGTATCTTTCCGTCTGCTCAATTTATAAACATTTTAAAAAGTAACTTTTGGAATCTCTTTCTGAAATACATTTCTACTTTGTGAAGACAGCTCCAAGGAAACAAGCAAAAATATATTTTACCTCATCTGAATCCACTAACACTGGAAGAGCTCTGAAATAAAAGGTGGGGGGGAGTGACAATGTTATTAAAAGTAAGGCCAGCATGCCCACAAAAACTGAATATGGACGTATGTCATGGCCTACCCCCCTGGGTAATTCTCCCCCCTGGAGACAGACAGCTGAGAGAAGGGAGTACCTAGGCCCACTGACATGGAAAAGAATTTTCATAGTAGTAGTGTTCTCAATAGCTGTAATCTGAAAATAACCCAAATGAGTAAATTGTAGTGTATTCATGCAATGGAATATAATACAGAAAAGCAAACAGATGATCTATTAAGGGATAAAATTTTAAAGACTCACACAAGTAATCTACAATTATAGATATCAGGACAGCAGGACCTCTGGGAAAGTGAGCTCCCGATTTGGAAGGGAAATGGAGTTTTTAGGGTACTAGCAATATTCTATTTTTTGATCTGAGGGCTGATTATACAAATGTGCTCATTAAAAAAATTTTACTAAGCCATATACTTAGGATTTGTGCATTTTCCAGAATGTATGTTGCTTCAAAAAAAGCTCAGTTAAAAGTTAACTGAAATATTTCAATAATCTTAACATCAAAATGGAAACAACAAAATAGCAAGATCAGCAATCCTAGAGCCTAAGATGTTGGAGGAATATCAATGACTAAAAACATACAAATGCATAATTCCAAACACAACTGACATCTAACTACTTATTTATTTTTTAATCCTCTGCTATTTTTTACTTTGAATAGTTGGACAAGTATCTGAGTGGTGACCTACCATCTAATTAGAAAACCCATACGTCATGTGCTTTTGTGAGAACTTAAAGGGATGAGTAAACAAGTGGTATTTATAGAATCAAGTATTTGCCTAACTTTTGTATCACTATCACCACTGCCTGGATGTCTACCAGTGAAGGGTACTAGAGAAAGAAAGAGAAAAAGAGAGAGAGAGAGAGAGAGAAAGATACAACATAACCTTTGCTCAGGAGTGATAATATAGATACAAAAAAAAAGACAAGTGTGTTCAGTAACCTTAATCTAGCCTCAATGTGCAATAGAGCTTTGAGGGAGAGCCTGAAGGAAAAGTCCATGTGCCAAAGTTACAACATGAAAGTCAAAGAAATGCGTAATTCCAGAGGATGCTATTACAGTGCAGTCCATGGTGAAGGCAGAAGAAAGAAAGCTGTGAGACTAACTAGATATGAGAAAGTTGTCAAGGTGGATCGTGTGGAATGATACTATCAAGGAAAATCTGGGGGAGAAGACTACATTAGGGGAAGGATGAACCTTAGAGGCCCAGAAGACAGTCTGCTAGGTGCCTGGCACCTTGGTTAGAGAGAAGCACTAGCAATAGCAACAATGGCTCCTGCTGTGAGGTTAGTGACCACTTAAAGCTTATGAAGACCTATTCAGTGCATTGAAGAGGGAGTTGAGCTGGTAAACTGTGCTAATCTGACTTATCAGAGATGAGGAAATTCACAGTGAATAGCATATGAATATCTTATAATATACTATATCAGATGGTTATTCATGATCTGTTTAAATTGTCCTATGTCTTACAAAGTTTTTGTTTCATTTTCGTAGAAGTATGAAGAAGGTTTTCTCTGTATATGAAGTCTAAATACTAAACTTGCTACTTAATTTGTACATTAATTGTGGATAGCACTGTGCTAAATTTCTTATGTTACAGTTTTCAGAAGTGAACACACAAGGGTTCCCAAGAACCTAAAATTTTGGAAACTATCTTGGATTATACAATTCTACTCATTTCATATAAATGGTTCATGAAAACATCAAATAAGACATTTTAATCTTCTATATTTCAAATGAATTTTTATAACCAGATATTTCTATTTACAGAAAGAAAGAGTACAGAATGATGACTTTCTCACATACAAAGAGAACCACCCAGGAGCCTTATTGCTTTCCACCAAGAAGTGGTGGCACAGTAGGGGGTAAGTCTGCTTAAATGATTTCCTTCTAAAATACTTAGTTATGAGTTTCCAAATCTGGAAGATAATGGTGGCCACTTAATCTGAATCTTTCCACATATCCTTGCTCAAAAAACCATAAAATTACCAAGGACTGTAAACAAAACCACACAAGACCCATGACTTCAGCATTACCAGAAAAACACCACAAACTTGAAATTACATGTAAGTAGAGAAATAAACACCAAATTCCAACAGATTTCTTGCTGCCACTGCAAGCTCTAGGTACAGAGTGGGCAAAGAGAGGGATGAGAGACTGTGAAAAATAGGAGAGTGCATGAGGACTCAGAAAAAGCATGGACAAAATCAACCCCTGCAAGAAAGTCCAACACGAAATGCCAAATGACTGAATAAAGGTTGGTGATTTGGTAGTTCACAGTATTCGCTACAGGTAAGGGGCTTAAAATGAGCAGGAACAAAAGTAGCAGCCTTGAACAATTGCTGTTTTCAGGGGAGAATCATATACGTAGAAGGGGAATAATCTTTGGAGATGTGGTAGTGTAACAAATGAAAAGAAGGAAGTAAAAAGGGAAAATTAAGGATCCTGCAGAAATAAAAGAAAAACAAGACAACATCAACCTTCCCTTCTCCATACCCCTTCATCTCATCAATCTCACCCATAAAATAAACTACAATTCATGCAAACTGATGGAACAAGGTACTCAGACTAGGAACCCTCATCAAAAAATGTCTAGGATGGGGAAAAACAAGTAATCAATTACATACAGTGTGTAGGGGGAAAAAAAAAGAAAAAGAAGAAAAATGAAAATCAAAACATTTTACAGTAGAAGAAAGCTATAGCTATAATGCAATGCTCCAAATTAAATAAAATCACTTAAAAATAACACTTGGCAATACTAAAAACATTCTACAATGAGAAACTTAAAAACCAGGAGAGAAGTGGATAACAACAAAACAAAAGAAATTCAAAGAGTCTATCAAACTCAGGAAAACAATTAAAGAAAAAGACAAAAGTCATCCCAGTGTTGAATATAAAAATTATAAGATACCCAAGGGAGAATAAATTCAAATGAAAATGTGATATGTGGCAGGAAAACAACTAAGAGGATGAAAATGATATAAAGAAAGAAATAAAAATGATCATAATGAAGTAACTGAAATAGAAGACAGCAGGGTAAAGGTAGAGAGAAGAGGTCATATTATTCCTTCCACAAAAACATTTATAAAACCTGGACAAAAATATCAAAAATAAGTAGCTGAAGGCACTGGAAAATGACCAAGGGATACGGAACTGAGAAGTTCAACAAATCCCAAGGAGAATAAACAAAAAGAAAACCACACCTAGGCACATCATAGACACACTGAAGAAAGCTAGATAAAAAGGAAAAATCAGAAAAGCAGCAAAAGATAAATGACACATTACATACATGAGAACAACAAGACAACAACTGATTTCTTCTCAAGAACAATAAAAGCCAGAAGATATTGGAAAGACATGTTGGAAGTGCTCAAACAAAAGTCAATCAAGATTTTTATATCCAGCAAAACTATGCTTTAAAAAGGAAGGCAAAATAAATACATTTTCGTAAAAATAAAATTGAAATAATTTGTTGCTAGCAGACCTACACTATAAGAAATACTAAAGAAAGACCTATAGGAGGAAGGTCTTAGCTCAGATATAGAGAAGGAAAGTAGAAATAGTAAACACATCGGTAAATATAAAAAAATATATATGCATAAATTTTCCTTTCTGTTAAAAAAATGTATAATAGTATATCATTAGTTTCACAATGTATAGGCAGTTCTTACTTTGCATGGACCTAACATGCATAAATTTTAGTTATCATTGTTTAGTTAAATAACACTAGTCTTCCAACAAGACAGTTCAAATTCCAGTTGCTCAAAAGCACAATGACATATCACTTCACAGTCACAAAGAGAGCTAAAATAAAAAAGGTGGACAATAACAAGTGTTGGTAAGAAATCTAAAGAAATTAGAATCCTCATATTGGAAAATAGTATAGCTGCTTTGGAAAACAGCTTGACGCTTCCTCAAAATGTAAAACATAGAGTTGCAACATGATCCAGCAATTCTACTTCTAAGTATACAGGCAAGAGAAATGAAAATGTATGTCCACACCACACTCCTAGAATCATCATATTTGTAGCGATGAAAACTAAACAGAAAATCTTCAAGGTAACCAAGAAAATAACAATAAAACTCACAGAAAACAAAACCCACATAACACATGGAAGAACAAAGATAAGAACTGAGGCAGACTTCTTTTTCAAACTATGAAAGCCAGAAGACATTCAAGCGACAAACTTTGAAGTACTGAAAGAAAAAATTGTCAACCAAGAATTCTATTCCCAGGAAAAAAATGTTTTTCAAAAAAGGTGGAACCAAAGAATAATATTTGATAATACAATAAACTGACTATAATCAACAATAAGTTAGAGTATACTTTAAAATAACTAAAAGAATGGAATTGGAATGTTCCTAACACAAAGAAATGATAAATGCTTGAGGTAATGGATATCCTAATTACCCTGATTTGATTAATTCATTGTATGCCTGTATCAAAACATCACATGTACCCTATAAAGATATACTACTATTATGTACCCATAATAATTAAAAATTAAAAAAAACTTTTAAAACAAAAGCTTCCCCTACAATACACAGGTACTGTGGTTACATGTATTCTAAAAAAAAAAAGTTTTACATATGTTTGAAACTGTTCATAATAGAAAACCAAAACAAAATAAAATGTCCTGATAACTGTAGATCAGAAAAGGCTAGAGTTGGTTATAGGCGACTAGTATCAAAACAGTTGTTGTAAGAAGGAGTAAGAGAGTCTAAGCCAGGAATCTGCTTTTGTTTGTTGGTAGTTCCATAGATGTTAGTCAGTCATTCACTGGTGATGGGGGCCTACAAAAATATATGGAAGTGTGGTTTGAAAAGCACGTGACAAAACTATCCTTTTAAAACCACAGCCTTTAGAAAGAAATGATTTTGACAGCTAAAAATATATATAGAAAAAAATTAGCAGGGCATGGTGGCACATGCCTGTAGTCCCAGGTACTCGGGAGGCTGAGGCAGGAGGATTGCTTAAGCCCAGGTGTTTGAGGTTGCTGTGAGCTAGGCTGACGCCACGGCACTCTAGCCTGGACAACAGAGCGAGACTCTGTCGTAAAACAAACAAACAAACAAACAAACAAACAACACAGCCTAAAATTTAGACTTAAACTTTAACAGAGGATACTTACACATCTGTGAATGAAGAGGGAATATTTTCTTCCACCCACTTCAAATCTTCATCCTGTAGACATAAATATTTATATTTAGCATTTGCTTAATATCACCTAAAAGCAGAATTTTTCAACAGAATGTATGTAAAATTTAAGTATTTAAATTTAAATATTTGACATTCTTTTAGTTTCTACATATATCCTAGGAAGTTGGCACTTCTGACCCACAGAAATTATGCCAATGTTTTTTTAAACAGGCAAACAGAAATCAGATTTCAGACTTTTGCACTTCCTCTTGGTTTTAGTTAGATGCATAGGTGTTATTTTTTGCCCCGAGAAATCACAGTACCAACACAGAGTTGATTAATACAATAGAAAATAGCAAGAATATTAATTTGATTTTTTGCTTTCCCGTACTCATTATGCCTCCTAATTTATTCAAGTTTTTATATCATGAGTTTATAACTTTTCAACAGAAAAAGGTGATGGTACAAATACTCTAACTTTAGAAAAGCCTATATATTTATATCACTCGTATTTACACTTATCTTCCTTTAGGAGACAAGAAAAGGGCAGTGGGTCAGTTGGGGTATCTAGCTATAATCTATCTAACAGAAAACCTGGTAATAGTATTTCACTGGGAGAAAGAAAAATAAAAGGTAGAGTGATATTTTGGTTTATAATGTAAAAGAAATAAAAAATTTTTTTTGTTGTCTACCTGGCTAAATGGAATGGTCTGGTTCTAGTATTAATTACATTTTGCTTAGAATCTAAAGAGAAACAAAGCAACTGAGCTGGCATTAATAGGAACCCAATTCTCTGAGTGTGTCTCAGGTGGAAGTAAATCAATGAGAGATAAGATTCCCAATTTCTGATCAAGAGCTGACTACATTTACTTTAGATACATGAAAAAGTACTCCCCTGACATGTTTGTAAATACTGAGCTTTAAAATAAACTGAGCTACATTTGTAAAATAAGAGGAAAATACTTAACAAACTGAAAGTGTAATAGCTCTACCACCAGATAATTAAATTGTTGTAATTTTTTAAAAGTTTAAATTACCATAAAACCACTCAAAGAACACATTTTAAAGAATTATTACCTTACCAAAAATAAAAATTAGAGAATTTACCCAATCCAACAGACAAAAATGTTCTCACATATATCATCTGTCCTGGTAGAACTTATATATGCACACCTAAATTTTTATATAGTATTTAATTCAATCATAGCATATATAATTATAGGAAAGCAAAGTATAAAACTGCATGATAGACATTTCCATTTTCTTCATAGTTATCACTTTTATGCATAAATAATATGTATAAAATATTTTTAAACTCATCTCTGCCCAGTATTTTATCATTTTATTCAAGATTCCATGATTCAAAAAAAAATCTGTTAATTTTAATAACTGCATAGGTAACACATAAAGTCCTCCTCCCAACAGGTAACAAATGTTATTTAAAATGGCTTCAAGAGTTGGGTGTGGTGGCTCACACCTGTAATCCCAGCACTTCGGGAGGCTGAGGTAAGAGGACCACTTGAGCCCAGGAGTTAGAAACCAGCCTGGGCAACATAATGAGACCTCATCTCTATAAAAAATAAGAAAAATTAGACGTGTGTGGTGACTCGTGCCTGTAGTCCCAGCTACTCAGGAGGCTGAGGCAGGAGGATGGCTTGAACCCAGGAGTTGGAGGCTGCAGTGAGCAATGACTGTGCCACTGCACTCCAGCCTGTGTGAGAGTAAGACCCTGTCTCTAAAAAAAAATAAAATAGAATAAAATGGTTTCAAAATCACTGTAATATGCTGAAAAGTTAACACAAGCTTTTATTATAACAAACCTTCTCAATCTTTAATGAGCTTATGAATCACCTATAGAATCTTTCAAAGCAGACTCAGATGCAGACTGAGAGTCTCCATTGCTAACAAGTCCCCAGAAGACACTCACACTGCTGGTCTAAGAACAGCAGTTAAGATGTGAGAATCTACAACAAAGATACTACAGTTATGGGACTTAACTACTGTCACTACTTAGTAACAGTTATTTTTATGACAAAAAAACCTTAGTTAAAAACTGTCCTCCTGACAGTCAATGAATATGACACTCATACAGATTTCTGAAGTATTAAAGACTAAGATTCTATTAAATACACACTATACTCACAAAGTTGTCAGACGTAGGTTTAGCTGTTCCATTGGAAACCGATTTTGAGACTCTTAATTTTATTCCTTCAGCTACAATGAGAAACATTAGACATTTATATATATATAATTATAAAATAATATTTTCCTTTAGAAATTTAACAACCACATTTAATAACTCAATAAGAAAAAATATTATATTCTTTATTTCTAAGGAAGAGTTAATAGTGGAAACTTTGGGCAGGGTGTGGCTCTACCTTTTGGAAACGTAGGAATAAGGTATGGAAAACGTTAACAGATTTTGACAGCTGTTTGTCAGAACAACCAGGTTTTCAAGTTGTCAGTTCGAATCCTAGTTTTAGGGAAGTTTGAACAAACAAACATACACACATACATATTTCTTTAGTTTCAAAACATTTTAAAGTTTAAAAATCTTCAGGATTCATAGTATCATCTTTAAGAATAAAACCCATCTTTGGGTATGCTTTTACTTCCTTGATGCATAAATTGTTGAAATGTGCTTATGGCATAAATAAGATACGGAAGAAAAGGATTTTCTTCATATTTGACCCAGGTTCTTCTGTCTGTTGGCAGCTTCAGTGAAGAGCTTGCATTCTGGAATGGTAGTATCTCACCTGGAATCTTGGGCAAAGTAATTAACTTTCCACTCAGTGTTTCTAACTATAAAATGGGGATAATAATAGTGTCTATATCTCATAGAGTTCTGGTGAGCATTAAACAAGTTAGCACATATAAAGTGCCTGACACACAATTATGCCCAGGATGTAGTCACTTTTGTTATTACACTAATTTATAAATATTGTTTCTCTATAATCTAGGATAATTATAGCATAAGTTGATATAGTAATAAACCAAAATGAGGTTGCTCAATCTAAAAATGTTTCTATGAGGCATTTGAAACCCCAACATTTCTCTTAGAGAGGCAATACACTGATTTTTAAAAATAATACTTATATATAAGTATATACAAATTTTAAGTGACAAATATATACATTTGTGTAACTACCACCCCAATCAAGACAGTTAACATTTCCATCATCACAGAAGGTCCTTTAAATTCCTTTTCCAGTCGATCCCTATCCTACCAGAAGCAATCACTGTTCTGATTTAGATAATCATCATAGCTTGCTTTGCCTGTTCTAGAACTTCATTTATAGAACCAAAATATATAGATTGCATATACTTTCGGAATGCAACATAAAATTTTTGAGATTTATTCATGTTGTAGAGTCTTGGTTACTTTGTATTACTGAAAAGCATTTTGATGCATAGCTATATCACAATTTATCTTTTCACCTGTTGGTGGACGTGTATTACTCCCAGTTTTGGACTATTAAGAATAAAGCTGCTATAAACATTAGGTCTGTGGACATCTGCTTCATTTCCTCAGGGTAAAAATCTTGGATGGTTGGATTGTATGGCAGGTATACATTTAGCTTTTTAAGAAACTGTCAAAACTGTTTTTCTAAAGAGGTCTTACTACTTTACAGTCCTTCCAGTAGTGTATGAGAGACCCAGCTGTTTCACACCCTCTCCAACATTTCATGCTATCAGTCTTTTAAATTTTAACCCTTTCAGCAGATGTGTGGTGGTGATCTCATTATGGTCTTAATTTGTGTTTCCTTGATGACCAGTTACATTGAGCACGTTTTAATGTGCTTATAGGCCATCCCCGTGCTTTCTCTGGTGAAGTGTCTATAAAGTCTTCTGTTCATTTTTTACAATGTGGGTTATCTTTTATTGATTTATAGGAGTTCCATTTACATTCTGGACATAAGTCCTTTGTCAGATATGTCTGTTGAGAATATTTTATCCGATGCTGTGGCTAACCTTTTTATTTTCTTAAACTTCTCTTCATCAGTATAGATTTAATTTTGATGAAATCTACTGATTTTTTAATTTAATGGTTATTGCATTTTGTGTCCAGCCTAAGAAATTACCTCATCCAAAGTCAAGAAAATATTTTCCAGTTTTCTTCTAGAAAAGGTACAGTTTAAGCTTGTACATGTAGGTCTGTGATCCATTTTGAATGAATTATTATGAGATGTGCAGGAGTCCAGGTGATTTTTTTTCCACGTGTTTACCCATTGTTCCAGCACCATTTGTTGAAAACTATCTTTTCTTTATATAAAGTCTTGGTGCCTTTGTCAAAAACTGACTGACCATCTATGTGTGGGTTTATTTCTGGACTCTATTTTGCTTCATTGATATTATTTCTCTATCTTTATGCCAGTACCACACTGTCTTGACTGCTGTAACTTGAAATCAGTGTAAACCCACTAATTTTATTTTATTGAGATATAATTCACATACCACAAAACAAATCTTTTCCAAGAGTACAATTCAGTAGATTTTAGGATATTCACAGAGTTGGACAATCATCATCACTATCTAATTTCAGAAAATTTTTATCACCCCACAAGGAAACCTCGTACCTATTAGCAGTCATTCCCTACTCTCCCCTTTCTCTAGCTGCTGACAACCATTCATCTACTTTCTGTCTCTAGAACATGTGTATTCTGGACCTTCCATATAAACGAAATCATACAATATGTGACCGTTTCTGATTGGCTTCTTCCACTCACCATAATGTTGCCAAGGTTCATCTGTGTTGTAACTACAAGAATGTTTAGGCTCTTCTAGGTCTTTTGCTTTTCCATATACATTTTAGAATCAACTTAACCATTGTATTTTTTTTTAAGTTGGCTAGAATTATGAATGGGATTGTACTGAATCTACTTATCAGTTTGGGAAACTGATGAGTTACCAATATTGAAAGTTCTAATACATAAACATGTTATATCTCTGTATTTACTTCTTCTAAAATTTTTCTTTGCATGGTTTTGTAATCTTCATTGCAGAGGATTTGTTCATTAAATTTATTCCTATTTTATTGAAGGTATGGTAAACATTTTAAATGTCATTTTTCAATAATTTGCAGTTAACATATAAAAAACTACTAATTTCTACATATTAGACCTATATCCTATGACTTTTTTATAGTTACTTATTAGTCATACTGTACTTTTGCTTTTTTTTTTTTTTTTTTTTTTGTAGACTCCTTAGGATTTTCTATACATAACTTTGTTGTCTGCAAATAAAAACAGTTTTACTTCTTCCTTTCCATACTTTCTGGCTTTTACATTCTTTGGGGTTTTGCTTGTTTGTTTTGCCTCCCTAGGGCTAGGGCCTCCCATACAATGCTGAATCAAAGTGGTGGGTTGATATCCTTGCACTTTGTCCATAATCTTGGGAAGAAAGCATTCAATATTTCACCATAAAGTAGGATTTTAGCTGTAGAATTTTTTAATACTACTGTAGAATTAGTTGGCTGAGGTTTTTGTAAAATTTGAATCTACTGAGATACTTATCTCATTTTTCTTCTTTATTCTTTAAATATGATGAATTACACTGATTGTCAAAATGTTAAAACAGCCTTGCAACCCTGGGATAAAGTCCACTTGATTATGATCGTTTTTCTGTATTTTGCTAGATTTTATTCACTAATATATTTTTAAAGGATTTTTCTGTCTCCCACTCATTAAAGATACTGGTCTGTAATTTTTTCTTTAATGTCTCTGTTATGTTTTGGCATTTAAGTTGTGCTGGCCTTATAAACTTGACTTGGGGAGTATTCCCACCTTCTCTATATTCTAAAGATTTTATGTAAAATTAGAATATTTCTTTCTTAAATATTTGAAAGAATTCATTAATGAAGCCATTTGGGCCTGGTACTTTATGGGAAGATTTTAAATTACAAACCCAATTTCTTTAATAGATAATTGAGCTATTCAGACTTACTGGGCTAGTGTCAGATTTAAGATTAGGGTAGTTTTGTTAAGTATATTTTTCAGGGAATTTGTCCACTCCATCCAAATTGCCCAATTTACTAACAGAAAGTTGTTCATAATATTCCTTTACCTTTTTTTACTGTAGTAATGTCCTATCATTTTCAATATTAGAAATTTGCCTTACTATACTACAGTTGACCCTTGAATAACATGGGTTTGAATTGCTATGGTCCATTTATATGCAGATTTTTTTCAATAAAAATAATACCAAGTATGCCTGCCTCTCCTTCCACTTTCTCCACCTCTGAGACAGCAAGACTAACTCCTCCCTCTACCTCCTCCTCAGCCTACTCAACATAAAGATGACGAGGATGAAGACCTTTATGATGACCCATTTCCACTTAATGAACAGTAAATATATTTTCTTTTCCTTGGGATTTTCTTCATAACATTTTTTCTCTAGCTTACATTACTGTAAGAACACAGTACATAACACATAGAACATACAAAGTATGTATTCACCCCAACCCCGTGTTGCTCAAGGGTCAACTGTCGCTTGTCTTTGTTTCTAGTTTAGACTACCAAATCTATTTTTACTAACCTTTTCAAAGTAATTACTTTTAGCTTGGATGATTTTTCTCTATTTTCCTGTTTTCTGTTTCATTGATGTAGGTGCTTAATTTTATAATTTCCTTCCTTTTAATTACCCTAGATTTAATTTGTTCTGTTTTTTCTAGCTCTTAAAGTTGATACATAGATCACCAATTTTACATGTTTCTTTCTCCTTTCTTTTTTTCCTTGGTAATATGGGCATTTAAAGCTATAAATTTTCCCCTAAGGACTGCTTCAGCACCACAAAATTTGACATACTATATTTTTATCATTTAATATAAAATGCTTTCTAATATCCTTTGTAATTTCTTCAATCCATGAGTTATTTAGAAAAGTATCGCTGATTTGCAAATGTTTGATAATTTTAGAGATACCCATTGCTATTAATGCCATTGTGATCTTAATTAATTCCACTGTGATCACAGAACATAATCTATATTATTATAACCTTTCAAAATACAAGGAGACATGTTTATGGCCATATATATGGTATATTTTGTTCAATGTGAATTTGATCAGGTCAATTAGGTTGACAGTTTTGTTCAACTCTTGTATATCACTACCGATATGTCCAACTTGCTTTATTTATCATTGAAAAAGGAATGTTAAAATAGTGAACTATGACTGTGAATTTGTATCTCTTTAGAGCTTTAAAATACATGAAACAAAATTTGACAGAATTGTTATTAGATGTATATACATTAAGGGTTATTATAGCTTCATGATAAATTCACCCTTTGATCATTAAAAAATGAATCTTTTTAAATCACTAGTAATTTTTTTTTTTTTTTGGATCCCGTCACCTGTGGATGTAGTGTTCTGTCTTGAAGTTTAAGTTGTCAGATATTAACATAGTCACACTAGCTTTCTTATGTTAGTGTTTTCATGGTATGTCTTTTCTCATCCTTTACTTCCAATCTATCTGTGTCATTTTTAAAGCATCTTTTGTAGACATTCTGTAGTTGAGTTTCACTCTTTTTTAATAGTCTGACAATATGCTTATTGAGTATTCAGTCCGCTTGCATTTAATATAATTATTAAAATAGTTAGGTCTAAGTCTAGCATATTGCTATTTGTTTTATTGGTTTCCTGTCTTTCCTTTCCTCTCTTCTTTTGGGTTAACAGAATATGTTTTAATATTCCATTCTATCTCCTCTATTAGCTTTTTAGCTATTATACATCTCTTTATATTTTTTAGTTGGATGCTCCAAAGATTCCAATACATTTGTTAACTGATCACAATCTACTCTGAATATAATGTAAGAACTGTAATACAATATTGACTTCATCTCCACCCTCTCCTATCCTTTCTGCTATAGTAATGTATTTTAACTCTATATATTTTATACACCCCACAATACATCTTTACTATTTTGGCTGTAAAAGATAAACTGATTTTTAAAAGAGTCAAAAAAAAAAAAAAGATAAAACAGTCTTTTATATTTACCCACGTATGTACCATTTTCAGTGCTCGTCCTTCAGCTTCCTTTATAGCTGAATTTCAAACTGATAGCATTTCTCTTCAGTCTAAAGAATTTCTGTTAGCATTTTCCTAGTCCAGGTCAGCTAATGACCAATCCTCAGAACTCTCATCTACGTGAAAATCTCTTTATTTCACCTTCATTTTTGAGAAATATTTTTGTTGGACACAGAAGTTGATAAGTTTTTTTCTTTCAATACTTTAAAAATGTCATTCCATTGTCTTCAGGACTCCACTGCTTCTGAAAATTCTGCTGTCATTGGTCTCCTAAGTCTAATGTATCTTCTTTCTCTGGCTTCTTTTTAAAATCTTTCTTTGTCTTTTGGTTTCTGGAGATTGACTATGATGTCTAAGTGTGCTTTGCTTTGTATTTCTGTTTTGGATTCACTGAGATTCTTTGATCCGTGGGTTGGTGTTCTTGATCAATTGTGGAAATTCTTTAGCCAATATTTTTGCAAATATTTTTCTTATTTACCATTCCCTCTTCTGGAGCTCAATTATGCATATGTTAGATTATTTAATATTGTCCCACAGGTAACTGAAGTTATATTTACTTTGTTTCCAATCTTTTATTTCTAGTTTTCAGTTTGTAAAACTTCTTTTTGACTTGTCTCCAAATGTTCACTTTTATTCTGTTGTATCCAATCTACTCCTCTACTGTTAATCTGATCCAATGAATTTATTTCACATATTCTATTTTTCAGTTTTAGTATTTCTATTCATTTTTTAATAGTTTCCATCTCTCTCCTGAAATTTTCCTTATCTTTACCAATCTTTTCCTGTAGATTCTTTAACATATTAATAATCACTATTTTTAAAATCATTTTTACTTAACATTTAGGTCACCTCTAGATCTCTATTGACTGATTTTTCCATGAGCTATGGATCATAGTTTCCAGTTTCTTTCTATGTCTAGTCATTTATTGTTGTGTAATGGACAATGAAGATGGTATCATAAAGACTCTGGATTCTCTTCCTCTGAGGAGTACTGCATTTTGTTCTCATAGGCATTTAAATTATGGCTGGATCACTTTGATCTTGTAGAGGCTTGCTTTTAGAGTTTACTAGAGTGCCTTTGTTTCAGCTTAGCTTTCATTCTACGATGAATCCCAGTGGTCCTAGAATGTGGTCTTTGCTTCTAAGAAGTGGCCCTTCTGGAGTTTCCATGGAAAGCCCAAGATGTTTGCCTATGCCCTTTTAACTTGCTGAGACTTGAATTTCAGACTCTACATAGGCAGCTGCTAAATCTCTGTTCTGCTTTTCAGCCTAATGACTATTGTTTTCCCCCTGGCTTCTTGCACATGTCCAGCTCAGGCATCAGCTAAGATGTGAGAGACTTTATATATATTTTGGAGTTTCCCTTTTGTGGCTCTCTCCTTCCTGAATTTCTCCCCTCAATTTCCAGCCATTCTTGCAGCTCCAAACTCTACCCTCTGACTCCTTAACTCAGTAAAGCTGTCCCAGCCACTGCACTGTCACATCGACTGAGAATGCACTCAGGCCAAAGGCTCTGTAAGCACGGAACTTAAGACAAGCGTGGTTCCCTTCTTTCAACTGTCAAATACTCTCCAGTTTCTGCCTACTTTTTTGTTGTTGCTCTCCAGTGTTCTCACATAGTTTTCTTTTTTCCAATGTGCTGTCCAGTGTTTATATTGGCCCTTAGCAGGAAGATCAGTTCAATACAACTGATCCCATCATTACTGGAAGCCAGAACCTCAACACACTGAATTTTAAAATCTTAGCTGTGAATAAGTTTTTCAGGTTTCTTTTCTTTTCTTTTTTTTTTTTTATTTCAGCTTATTATGGGGGTACAAAAGTTCTGCATAGATATATTGCCCATGTCCCTCCCAATCCCCCGAGTCCGAGCCTCAAGCGTGTCCATTCCCCAGACAGTGCACATCGCACTCCTCCTGTAGGTAGACACCCATCCCCGCCCCCACCCCCGTCCCCCCCAAGTCAGAACTTCAAGCGTGCCCATTCCCCAGACAGTGCACATTGCACTCATCATATAGGTATACACCCATCCCCCTCCTCCCCCCCCTCAGGTTTCTTTTCTTAATAGAAGAGTCAGAAAAAACATGAAAAGAATTAGTTGTAGGTGAGAGTAAGATAAGAAGAGGTAAAAGGAGGTGGGGACACTGAAGACACATTGATTATGCTGCAATTTTTGCTGATTAAATAGACTATAAAACTTTCACAGTATTTACATAATTAGAGAGCCAAAAAAAAAAAATTGTGAAAATGAATGTTACTTACTAATGAAAGAAACCAAAATAAGAGAAGGCAAAATGAAACAAGGATAAAATTATCCTCAACATCTTTTTTTTTTTTTTTTTTTTTTATTATTTATTTTTTTGAGACAGAGTCTCACTCTGTTGCCCAGGCTAGAGTGAGTGCCGTGGCGTCAGCCTAGCTCACAGCAACCTCAAACTCCTGGGCTCAAGCAATCCTTCTGCCTCAGCCTCCCGAGTAGCTGGGACTACAGGCATGCGCCACCATGCCCGGCTAATTTTTCTATATATATTTTTAGCTGTCTATATAATTTCTTTCTATTTTTAGTAGAGACGGGGTCTCGCTCTTGCTCAGGCTGGTCTCGAACTCCTGAGCTCAAACAATCCGCCCGCCTCGGCCTCCCAGAGTGCTAGGATTACAGGCGTGAGCCACCGCGCCCGGCCCTCAACATCTTAGTTACTTATTGATGTTGCCGTAACAAATGCTTAATTAGAATATTATGATAAAATTAGTAAAATGATAAAATGTTATGTAGAAATTAATAGAAAGAATGAAAATAGCACTAAAACCATAATTAGAAATGCTCTGGGCATAACCAGAAATTATAGGCATGCATACTTTTAAAAAAAAAAAGCAAGAAGAGGCAACTCAAAGAAACTAAATCATCATTATTAAGAAGATGAATATTATTCAGGAGCTAAGAACAGTGTATACCAAAACAGTCTTGTGAAAAACAGTGCATCTACTTTAATACTTTAAGAACAAATGAGTAGCAAAAGCTCAAACAAGTAACAAAAGTTCAAACTACGTTAAGAGTCCTGAAAATTTCATCATTTACTTTTCTTTTTATTACTGTATATCATAATAGAGGTTGCTGAAGATAAAGTTTTAGAAATATTTTATAGAAAAAAACAATGTATATAACTTTGTATCACAGCTAAAGGTACAATATGTCTGTTACAGTATGTACAACTGCCACCTAAAAAGAAAATATATCACTCACTTAAATTTTCAGATGTTACCATGAATTCTTCAATTTCATCATCAGAATCATCTATTAAGGGCATGAAGGCATATCTATATTAAAAACAAGGAGAAGTTTTACTAGCATGCTTAAACTTACTCAATTTTCAGCTTACTTCCTGAACTTAACATGGCCTTTTACCATTTCGGTCCCGCCCTTCTTTTCCAGCTTTATCTCTCTCCAATGTAAGTACGTAGTATTAACTGATCCGTATGCCTCACTGACCTCCAAAGTATACCCTGTCTTTCTCACCACCCCAGAAAATGTACATTCACATTCTTTCCCAGCTCAGTCTTTCATTGTCCTACTTCTTTCCTCAAGGTATAACATAAACGCTGCCATTTCATGGAGTCTTCCTCATCCCTCTTCCATCTTCCCCCGGGCAGGTTTATACACCTCTTTTTTCACTGTCTTGCATCTGTTATGCTTGTCTTCCTACTCGACTGTATGCTTCTTAAAAGCAAGGTCTATGTCCCCACAGTTGCCATCAATGTGTTTTTGACACTACAGAAGGTGAATTAACAAATGCTTGCTGATTTGAATTTTCCTACATTATGTACCTCTGATTATTTGCCGATGGCCTCCACAAAAACATTATCACAATAAGAATAAGTGAAAAGAGGAAGCTCCAAAATGCATCTTCGACCCAGCGTTCCATCCAATCCTAAAATAAGGACAATTCAAACACAAAAAGTTAATTTTTTGATATATGTACAGGTTTCCCATTCAAATAGTGTGCAATGACAAGTACTAATGAAATTTTCCAACCAGTAAGTCCTCCAAATAAACAAGTACATATTTTTTCAAGAAACCTATATTGTTCAAAATGTTTCTAAAGGGATGTTTAACGTTATAGACGTTTCCCTTCCTAAAATGTTAGGGTTAACAGAAAGATTTACAAAACAAAAAATCCAAAACATATACTTAGAACTTCAAGTGGAAAAAACTTCAAGGTGAGGAAAGGAGAAAAAACAAATTTCAGAAGGTTCAGCCTCTTCTCATTAAATTATCTCTAAGGCAACAGAAACTCAGGATTTTCAAAGGGCTCCTTGTTATCAGTTATATAGAATTAGAGACTATCTTCAAATCTCAAAAAAAAAAAAAAAACCCAAAAAGAAGGACTTTTATATTCTAAGTCTACGAAATATACCTTCTTTCAACTAGAGGACCCACGGAGAACATCTCCTGAATGTCTGTACTGAGGATACCATCCTAGGATGCCACACTTAGGGTTTCCAGTTCCATTTAGATACAAAACCACTCAATTTCAAGATGTGCAGGGAAAAAAAAAGACTTCCTGTTACTTTAAACTATACAGGAAGAGAATTCTTTCTCAAAATATATAAAAAGAAGTTGAGAAAAGGGCAGAATAGGAAAAGGAGATTTAGGAGGAATTTTTTTTAATTCATTTCAAGGAGGCAAATGTTTTTATAATTCTATGAAAACAGTCAAAAGTAAATAGAAAATCTCCACTAAAATGACCTCTATTTATAAGCATAAACTAAATTCTTCAAAACTCCACAAAATAAAATACTATAATTAAAAATGACAACTGTTTAAATAGGAAGATTATACTTACTGATTGGCATTTTGCAATTCTAAATGTCTTAGTTGTCCATACCATAAACACTACAGAAGCTGAAACACATATACAAAGTCACCTTTGAAGGAATATACAATACTAAGATAATTTATTACAATAAGAAAAATTAAATAGCTTACCCAGCACAGCAAAGATCAGAGTATTTGTAAAGTGCCTATATAATGAAAATTTCACTGTGTTCTTTCTTAGTCTTAGAGTCTTCATGGTTTGTGCCAAACTTATAAAAATGTGAAAAGAATTAAGGAAAAACATTTCCAATGGTAATAAATACATTAAAAAAAGAATCTTCTACATTTCTAAAGTCAGTACTGTTAAATATAGTTCCTAAAATTTGAAGCTGAAAATGTTATCTTAGTCAATATTGTACAATCTGATACTGACTTTACCACAGATTTTTGTCTTACAAGTTACCATTGTCTCAACTATATAAACAAATTTCAAGGGAAAAAACATAAACAAGAAGACCTACGACACGCTCCTCCAATACCACACTGCTGTAACACAGGATACAGCAGTGCACACACGAAAATCTGAGTCCCCCACCGATCAGACACTCTTGACAGATCACATTATGACATGCCATTTGGCTTGTGCTTTTTCTGGCTGTTTCTTTCTTATTTTTCCTTTTTAGTCTACTCTTGTTTTACGCTCTGATCATAATTAAGAAGTTAGGTCATCAATTCCATTTTATAAATTAAAAAACTGAAATATGTCCAATAAATCTGGACTCAGATAAAGAGAGACTTTATTTGAAAGATTACTAGAATGGGGGAGGATTATTGCAATAGAGAGAATACTACAACCGTAAGATCTGCAGGAGTCTCAAAGGTCAGGCAAAAAAGGGCTTTTCTTTTATAGAGAGGAGTAGGCAAGGCGAGAAAGAAGCAGGGGGGGGGGAGTGGGTGGCGTGACCAGACACACTGATCAGGCAGATTCTCAGGAGGGGTCCTTACGGAAGGCTCTGTGCTGGCTCAGGCTGATGGTGGGTCAAAATTTAGGGCCTGAGGCAAGGAGAGAGAATGCTGAAGGTCTGGTTCAGGAAGTATTTTGTCCACATTGACCAGTGAGTATAGAGTTCAGCTAATCATCCATGAGCCAAAGAAAGGGAAATTGGAGGGTCTGTGCCTGGCCTTGTCATAGGTAAACAAGGGGTCCTCCAGTCTTACCGAAGTCCTATGGGAAGGGGGTTCTTTGCAGTAACCCTTTTCCCGCCACACAAATGGTGGGGGGTTTTCTTAATCTTGGCTGTTTTCCAGGAGCATGGGGCTCAGGTAAAGCTCAACATTGTCAAGTATGTAGAAACAAAAAGGGACTTTTCTACTGACTTCTCAACAGAGAAGCTAGAATTCAAGCCAGATCACTCTGTTCTTAAATGAGAATTCCTTCCTCTGGAACAGACCAACAAGCTTTGCTTATGAACCAAACACTGAAAATGACAAAGTTGAACAAAACAATGGAAGTGGCAAATTTTTAAAATCCTAAATACATCATTAATCAAAAACTTCACTTTAGTACTAAAGCTACTTTACCAAAACTGCTTTTCAATCTTTCTAAATGACCAGTAAGTTACAAAAGAAAATCAATTTTTAAGGTAACACAACTTCACCAATTAAGGCTTCTATCAGAACTTTAAAAATGCAAATACACTTTTTTCCTTAAACATATCAAGACTAATACTTTTTAAAATTCTTGACTAAAACCAGTTTTCTAGGTTAAAAATCCTGGTATTGTTTAATAATTCAAAAATGTTTTTTAAAAGCCAAGGAATAAAAAGGTCAAAAAAAAATTCGAAATGCCTAAGCCTCCACTTACCAAGACACTGTTAAATTTAGGTAAAGTTAGAATCACTCCGCCTGTGAAAGGAAAACTAGTAAGAAAGCAAACAGGCCCCATCATCCTGCAGTGAGAATCACAGGAGCATGCTGCTGCGGTAGGAAAAGGATATCCACCAGCACAAGCCAGAGTCAAGGAGAGAGAGAGGGAGGCTGGCCAGAAGAACAAGATCAGAATCATTTGCCTGCAGCAAAACAGCAAAGAAATAAAATAAAATAAAATAAACAAGCAAGCAGAAAAAAGGGGGCAGGGGCTACATGAGAAAGGCTCTGGCTTTTGAATGCGTCAGTCTATTTGTTTTCCATTACTTTAGAATTAGATTCTTATAGGATTAGCTATACAGAGTTCACCAAAATCAAAGGACGCAGGGTCATTATCCAAAGCACTCAATTTTACATGCATGTAGTTCTACTTTTGCTTATCATTTGTAATCATTTAGGAAATCCATGTCTCATACAGAGAAAGCAGACTTTGCATTTTAGTAATGAAAATTACCAAACAGCAATCTGAAAGCAAACTTCACAAATTTAGGTTCAAGCAGAAACAGATACTATATTTCCTTTCTTTCACCATGAAACACTAACCAAGATCCTTTTAATTTCTGGATTTCTTTGACTATTTCCTCAAATGTTTTTATTATAAATAATAATTAAGCAAACTAGATCTTTCATCTTGTTTTCCTTATCTCCTTACCCCCAGATAAATTCAAGCCCTCTGGCCCTTCCTGTGTGATACATAGATGAGAAAATGGGAAGAAATACAAGGTAAACAAGAAAAAAAAAATTTGATGTAAAAAAGCTAAAAGACATAAGTAACAAAGACAGTGGAAACAAAAAAGAACTTGGTCAAAATGAAACCTATCTAATAGAGAAGTATTCCAAAGAGGACATAAATGTAATAGAAGCAGATAAAAATAATGTGTTCTGGGATACACATCACCCTGGCATTCTGCTCTGCCCAGGTCATACTTTCTCTAGAATTCCTCCCATTTTCACAAGTGCTGCCACAGAGGGGAAAAAACGGGGATTTCCCAGACTCAACTTGCGTTACTGAATCAGAGAGGACGACCCCCGAGGATCTGGTTCCCACCACTCTAAAACTTCTGCTATAATACGGCTTCAGCCCCTTCAACTTCTCAGACCCCGCGGCCATTCCCACCTCTGGGGTGACCAAAGCTGGCGTGCCTTGGGGGGCCATCTCTCTGCAGCTCTGGCCACTATTGACCACTCTCCTCTCCCCGTCTCCCAGCATAAACTGTATATTGAGGTAACAATAATATGTAACTATAATTCTATCATCATTACAAATTAAAACTAATCTGATTTTAATGATATGACAAACTATTATGGAAGGACATAGTAAAGGATATGAACCATATAAAAATGGAGTCAATAACTGCTAAAATAATGTCACCCAAAAGAACAGCTAAATGGTTAGAACCCTGAAAGATAAAAATAGGGGAAAAAACCTGAATGTAAAAGTTTCATTACATTATGGCAATTATCTGATGAAGAAAAATTTAGCTTATCTTATTACCTTACAAAGCCACATAAAATATTTTATGTCCTAAGAGAACTGTTTATTCGTAAGGGAAATTATCTGTTTTGGCAGCAACAAATGTTAATTTGTCATCAACTTATTTGACGATAATAACATAAAATTGGATTGTGTAATGGTGAATAAAAAGCATCATGTCCCCAACCTCACTAAGATCAACCATTTCAATCCCTCTCCTCTCCACACCAAACCACCAGGGCTATTAATGAAACGGACTCCTGATCTTGCCTGATTGGCTTGCGAAGGGACACCAAAAAAAAACAAAAGTAAAATAAGGGAAGGAAACTATGTGGAAGAATATAAACAAACTGAAGATTAGATATTTACTCTGACTAATCATATTTAGAACACTCACTAAGACGCTATGTAAAATTTTAAAGAAATAGAATGTGTATACTATCATTATATGTGGTATATTTATCCTTTCTATTTGTTTCTAGCAAAGGTTAATTTCCTGCAAATTATATATACAAATACAGAATTATTCATGATTATGTAAAGGTAAAAATAAATATACACAAAGATTAAAAGAGCAGGCATACCTAACATAGACTATAGATGTATCAAAGACAATACAGACAAAAATGAGGCTTTTTAACATTATTGAACAAATGTCCTATTTTAAGGGTCAGATCAAATATGTGAAGTAAACTTATGTAGCAACATACAGATTAACCACTCTGTGCACAGTTATCTGATTTATACATCTAATCCAAAAGACATTTTGGGTACAATGACAAGTTCCTTTAAATCAGGTAAGACAAAATAAGCTTCTTAATCACTCAATCCTCAACTATTTATTGAGAAAAACTGAAGCTAGAAATATAGGGGTCTTTGCAGACACAGATATTGACAGCTCTCTAGAGTAAAGTGCTGAGTAAAGTGCATGTGGGCAGAGTCATCTCCCCCCTGAACACTACTTCTTCCTGGTTTTCCCAACAGTGGCTTCTGCTGAATCCCCAAAATAGCAAGTCCACACCAGTCAGAGAAAACTGACAACCAAATGAGACATATAACAGTGATGAAATGTAATGTTTGTTTGCTTGAAGGAGGTAATTAACTTTTTGGTCACTTGATGCATTTTAAAATCCAGGGTAAAGGACATATTAATGTCTATCGACTGCATAATGACAAACACAAATTTTCTTTATAAAGAATAACCATGAACATTTCTGGGATGCAGCTAATTCCTGGCATGACTTCAAATGGTACCTTCACAATCAATCATATCATTTCCAGTAGTATTCTATTTAGCCTTTTCCTTCCAGAAGTGTTAAAAAGAAAATATCCCATAGGAAAAAAGCTCAAATTGGGCCTTTTTCACAAATTTCTATCTTTAAAATTTCATCTCAAGAGATATGAAAAGTAAAATCACATTTCACAGCAACAACAAAAAAGGGTAGTGGAATTATATACGCAGTTTTTACCCCAATGACTCTCATCACGCCTTCAATAGCTGCAAAGATAAAGTAAAGAAGCCCCAGTCCAATCACCCGGTGCATAACTGTTCCTAAACGAGGCCTGGAATGAGGAAGAAGAAACAGAAAAAAAAAGAAAAAGAAAAAGCATGGGTAAGTACATTGCATCTGATTACAGTAACTGGTGCTATTTCCAATATCAGAGAAGTCATTATCTAATCAAATCGGTCTGTTCCTGTCCATGAGGTCCTTTGTTTTAGGAAAGAGTGATTATTTTCTATAATCTATAATCCTTTGTTTTAGGAAATAGTGATTATTTTCTATAACCTATCAGAAACAGACTCGGGGAAAAAAGGGTCTCTTCCTCTAGGACCTGAAGCTGTATTGATGTCCATGAAGCAGCATTTTGAGGTCACAAAGGTGCAGAGGAGTTTGCTGCTGAAATCCAAGCAATATAATAAACATAATCCAGGTAATATTTCTACAGAATGGAAGAGTAGGTTCCACCTAGGAAAGTAGGTGCTCACTTCTGCGTGCCACTGGCAGAGATTATAATTTCATTCCTTCATTAACAGTAATTGCAAACCATTTTGAGATATGTCTTGTTAGAGATAATCTACCTACCTTATGACTTGGGCAGAGAAAGAGCAGGATATTAGGAGATGGAACTCCACTACCTCTCTTCTGATCACTGCCTCTCAATAACCAGAACAAGAAGGCTAATAGAATTTAGTTTTCATTCTTTAAACTTGAAAGAGTTAAGATAACATTTTTGACTCTTTAAAAATATGAATGACAAGTATTTCAAGAATGGAAAAACAAATACCACATGTACTCTCTAATAAACTGGAACTAACTAATGGGCACACAAGTGCACAGAGGGAAGTAAAAGTCATAGGAAATCAAGCAGGAGGAGGGGGACAAGGGGGAGGGGCAAAAACCCATCTAACGGGTACAATGAACAGTGCTCCTACAATGAACAGTGCTCCGGTGACAGGCACATTCACAGCCCTGACTCAAGCCATGTATCAGAAACATTTGTACCCCCTTAATATTTTGAAATAAAAAAAAGAAAAATAATAAAAATATAAATGAGTTGGGAAAATGCAAGGTTTCACAATGATTTGAAAATAGAATGAAAATTTCGTGACATTTGCAAATCAAAATTTATTGCACATATATTTTAAGATATTCAAAAACCCTCAGAGTGATCAGGAAAAAAACTGGTTTTGAAAAAACATTTAAGACAGTCATTTTAAAACAAAATCTAAGTAAAAATTAAACTAATGGCATAGCTCATACTTAAGATAATTTACTTAACTTAATGAATCTAAATCCTGATTCATTATAACCAGCTAACCAGAACCTCCAAATGGCCAGAGTTATTACTGCTCTCACTGTATGAGTTGAACAAGCTATTAGTAACAGTGAAGGGACTCATTCAAAAAGGGCTTGTGCCCTTACCCATTAGCTCAATCTCCCATTCCATTCCCAGTAACAACACTGCACCCATTGATGCCTGATGTTCGTAACCAGAACTGTAAGGTACAAGATTCCCCAGCAAGAGGTCTCTGTGTTCTCTACACTGTACTAAGACCACAAAAAGCATTGGAGAAGGAGTCTCAATAAAAGTCCAATGAAAAAAGCTTTCTTGGCTAAAATCCTGCTAACTACACCAGCTCCGAGCTCACGAGCATACACGCAAGCATTCAACGCACACTCACTGAGTGCCTGCCACCTGTGGGGACTGCACTGGGGCCTCGTGGTCAAGACACTGAAAGCAAAGCCTCACACTGAGTGCGGGGACAGACAATAAATACTAATATATTCACCAAGTGGCCTTATAAAAAGGACGAGGGGACAGGGTGGCGGACGGCATGTGTTCTTAGGAATCCTGACAGGGCCAACCTCCCTGGGAGGTGGCAGTGGGACAGAGACTGGTGAGAAGTCAGGAAGCAGACCATGCCCAGGCTCGGGGGAGAGGCTCCCAGGCACAGGCATTTACAGCACTGTGATGGCACTGTGATGGCAGTGTGACGGGATGTCTGCTGTGCCTGAGGAACAGGAACAACAAACGCCAGCCAGGAGGACGGAGAAGCGTGTTCAAACAGGAGAGGGGCAGGAGATGAGGTGAGAGAAACAGATGGGCACCACTTTGGAAAAGCCACAGAAGGGACTTTGGATTTTACTGAGTAAAAGCAGCAGTGAATTAACAAGGGTCATCTTGGCTGCTGCTGTACTGCAGGAAGAATGACAAGGGCAGAGGCAGGGAAACTAGTGAGGGGCCTACTGACATGGCCCAGGAAGGAGACACGGTGGTGTGACCAGCATGACAGCCACCAAGGGGACGGGAAGGGCTCATTCTGGATGTGCTCTGAAGTTAGAGCCACGCAACTGAATGAGAGGCCGGGGGTGCAGGCCATAGGGCAGAGGTCGGAGGCACTGCCATGCTGGAGCTCAGGGACACCAGGACGGTCCAGCAGACTGGGAAGGAGCAGCTGAGGATGTGAGGGGACAGAAGATGAACTCCTGGATACCAAGCAGCACCAGTTCGCCTCAACTGAAGCTGCCCACAGGGCCACTGGAGCAGGGCTGGGTGAGGTCACGTGACCTGGCAGGGGGCGGCCATGTGACCTTGACAAGAGCAGTCTCAACAGAGCAATGTGGCAGACCCTCACCAGGGTGTGTTCAAAAGAGAATGAGGGAGGTTGAGGTGGCAAGTGCAGACAACCCGCTAGGAAAGTTAAGCTGCACAGAATGAAGAGAAACGAGGTAGAAGCAGAGGAGAGGGCCATGTGGAGCCGATGGAGAGCTTTCCTTTAAAGATGGTGGAAATAACAAAATGCTGATGGGAGTGACCCACCAAAGAGAAAAACTAACGACGCAGGAGAAAACAGAACCGACTGCTGGAGCAGCTTGTCTGACAGATGAGCAGGCACAGGGCAGGGAGGGTCTGTGCCTTCAAGACGAGGAAAGTGCTATATACGCTCCAGACGTAGGGAGAATAACAGCGTCTGAGGACAGGGACACAGCAGAACCCCCTCCTGAGAGCTTCTACATGCTCAGGGAGAAAGGAACCAAGGTCAGCTGAGGGGGAAGGGAGAAGGGTGCGGGAGGTTTAAGAGAGAAGGGATGGGCCGGGAGCGGTGGCTCACGCCTGTAATCCTAGCACTCTGGGAGGCCGAGGCTGGTGGATCGCTCAAGGTCAGGAGTTCGAGACCAGCCTGAGCAAGAGCGAGACCCTGTCTCTACTAAAAATAGAAAGAAATGATCTGGCCAACTAAAATATATATAGAAAAAATTAGCCGGGCATGGTGGCGCATGCCTGTAGTCCCAGCTACTCGGGAGGCTGAGGCAGTAGGATCACTTAAGCCCAGGAGTTTGAGGTTGCTGTGAGCAAGGCTGACGCCACGGCACTCACTCTAGCCTGGGCAACAAAGAGAGACTCTGTCTCAAAAAAAAAAAAAAAAAAGAGAGAAGGGATGAATAGTCATCTGCAGAGACAGGTGTGAGAAAAGCCAGTGGCCAGGGAATCTAGTACAATTGCCAGCAGCACTAAGGTCGCACTTGAAGTTCAGGGTCATGAACTGAAAGTGAGCCAGGGCAGCGTGGCCCACTGTTCATTTTGGGCAAACTCCCCTGCTCAGGCACGAGCCTGAAAGCAGATGGAAAGCTGGATTTATCCAGGCTGGAGTTTTGTCAAGAAGCCTGACAAAGAGCAAGCCAGGGGACTTCAGGTGTCAGTGCCCTGCTGGACCAAGGACTGTAAGCTAAAGGCAGAAGGAGAAGACACAAGATGGGGAGGGACAGTGGAACGTGCTAGGGTTAAAAGGCCAGAGGCTATACTAGAGTCAAAAATGAAACTGACATATTAGAGAGAGTAAACAGGAAACACAGCTGAAAAATGGATTGCTTAAAACTGAGGTTATGTAGAGGGTGCAGTTATATGCGATAATCAGGTCTAGAAAATGACCATGGGACTCAGTAGCTGAAATGAGGTGAAGGGCAAGAACAGAAGAGGTGAGGAGGTGAGATCAGGTTACTTGAAGGGCCCACACGGCTGCTGACATCACAGGGAATTCCGATGTCAAGGGGGAAGACAGTGAAGCTGGTGCTCACAGAGTTAAGGGAGGAGGAAGAAATCTGAAAGCTCATGGGTGACCGCCGTAAGACGTAGACAGTGATCCAGTCTTAAGGCTTGAGCTTCCAGGAAACAGAGGTTTTAGGGAAAAAAGAATAAAGATCTAAAAACAAAGCAACGAGGATAAAGAAGACACATTCTCTCTTACTCACGCCCAGCGAGTCACAGGTGTGAGGAGGAAAAGACCTGCCCAGAAGAAGGACCCTCAGGAACAGACAGGTGCCAGTGAGAAATGGTGCTGACTTGGTGTTTCATCCACTCTCTCTCACAACACTCAAATACGATCAAAAACAGCTTAACTGTATGTCTAGAAGACAGAAAATGATTTGAACTTCAAGAATCATTTTACATTTTCATTATCCTTAAAGTTGATTATTTATTCATTTAACTATAAAAAGTTGCTGGAATTCAAATTCAGGGTCTTTATTTGAAGATAACATAAAATAGCCAGTATGTGAAAAATCTTTTAACAACATCTTCTTATATATTTTTCCTTAAGGGATTTGTATTATGATACTGAGAAGTTTCCATTTTCATAAGGTCATAATGTATTAACAGATGGACTGAATCGCTGGACTGGAGACTCAGTACTTTTTGACACCATTGGTACTTACTTTACTATGCCGTAACCCAAGCTCACAATGATCACAAGGAGGCGAGCCAATGTTCTCTTAATGGCAGATATCAACTCTGCAAATATCAATAAACTTTGGGCTGAGGAGGAAAAAGAAAATACTTCACTTTGTGCACATCTGGAAGCTAGCCGACCAAGATTCTAAACATGGACTGTGTACAACTACATTCTGACCTCGGACTAATTGCCCATATTTGATTTAAAAGTCATCTAATCCAACTGATGTTTTAAAACCTCAGTGAAGAGGAATTCACTACCTCCTGATGAATTCAGGCCATATCTATCTGATCAACTCTACTGGGCACAGTTTTCTTATATCAACCTGAAACCCTGAAACCTGTCTCCCTGAGCTTGTTCTCGTTCCTCCCCGTGAAGCTACCCAGAATTCTCTTTCCCCTTGTCCTGTAAATATGTGAAAAACATAACATATTCTCTAGGGTTCTCTTTTCTCCAGGATGCCCTCATCATTTATTCATTTAAAACATATCTGCTATGCTCCTACTGTGTGCCTATTAACAGTAAAAGAGACACCTTGATCCTGCCTCATGGAGCTTGTACTCTGATTAGGCCAAGTAAATAGAATTTAGCATGGTTAATAGAATTTAAGTGCTAGGGGTAACATAGTACCCCAGGGACTAAGAAGAAGGCCAATCTGATTTACACTTGAAGGAGGTAGAAGTGGGTCCAGAAAAGCTCAGAAAAAGTGACACCTAAATCAGGATTTGAAGGCTAAGTAGGAGTTAAGTATTTGGGGGATGGAAGGGAAAAGCAAAGAAAATGGCACATGCAAAGGCATGGAGGAGACAAGAGGAAAAGCAAAATATGTTGCAAGAAGAGAAAGTTCAGTATGTCTGCAGCCGAGAGTGTGATGGCAGATGTCAAGGAAAGAGGCTAGTGCTAAAGTCCTAGGGTTTGGGGTCCTCTTATGGAGTCTGGACTTGATGCCAAGGGCAGTGGGAAGTCAATCATGGTAAACAGGGCAGTAAAAGAGGGATTGGTAAACTACAACCCATGGTCCAAATCTGGCCCTACGTCTGTTTTGGCAAAAAAGTTCTACTGGAACACAGCCATGTCCATTTGCTTACGTGTTGACTGTGGCGGCTTTTATGCTGCAGTGGCAGAGCCGAGCAGTTACAACAGAGACCACACGGCCTGCAAAGCCAAAAACATTTACTATACAGTCTTTACAGAAAAAGTCTGCTGACTGCTGTAATAAAATGGATGGCTTTATTTTATCAGGATTGCTCTACCTATGACGGCTTAGAGAGGAATAAGACTGCAGGCAAGGAAAATGCTCAGGAAGCTATTCTAGAAATCCAGGTAACAGATGATCAGAGTACAGAAAACAGATATGGTAGCAAAACCAGTTTTGAATCCACCTAATGTTTTCAATTCACATTGTTTTCAGCTCCATCTTTTCTGCAAGAAATCACAAGAGATCTTGTCAAATGCCTTGAGGATAGATCTGGAACTAGAGGAAGAGGAAGAGGGCAAGAAGGATGGCCCGAGCACTACTGGCAGAGCCATCTAGGGAGAGGAATATCTGGCAGAGCAGCAAGCTTGGGGAAGGATGAGTCCCATTTCTACCTTATGGAGGCTGAGAAGTCTGCAAGGTATTCAGAACATGTTTAGTAGGTGACTCCATAGAAGATAAAGCTTTAGGAGGAAAACAATAGATAGGCTCTCCAAGAGAGAGTACAGAATGTGAAGAAAGGGTTTCAGATCACAGATGTTTAAGGATTGGAGTGTTTTCAATCTCTCTATGAGCTGCTCGGTCTTGACTGCCTATATCCCTCTTGAAGCAATGTGAATACAACCTTTCTGGTACAGTGTGACCTGCAAAGCAGGATTCTCAACTCCTTCACGGCTCCTGCTTCCGCTGCAATCCAAGGTTGTGGGACTGGGACCTTGTGAGAGGCAACCACCCTATAATTGCCTATGTTGAGTTCATTTTTCATCGGCTTCAACTTTTAAATTCTTTTCAAAACTTTCCCATCTACATTTTGTACTACATTTTGTACTACAATTTGTACTTCAACCCCAAGTTCGAGATCTTACACATTAAATTTCACCCACTGATTTCTGTTCAGGATGTCAAATCTCTTTGCCTCCCATCATGTATCTTCAGGTGAAAAAAGGTCCATCTAAAATGATTCTCTGAGTATTTACAACTCCTGACAGCCTCACATCACCTATAAAATTTTAATGAATGCTCTCCACAAACATATAGTGGCACAATAAATGTTAGTTGAACCAACCAACAGGTTTCACAACAAGAATAAAATGGCGACAAGGTCGAAAATCTGCGAGACAGACATCATTCAAAATTTCCTTCTAGCCCAGTGGTTCTCAATCCTAAGTACACAATAGAATCATCTGGGAAGCTTCTAAACAGACCCGATTCCTAGGCCTACACCAGTCAAAATCTCTGGCACCATTTTAAAGTTCTTCAAGTGATGCTACTGTGCAACCAGGGATGAGGACCATTGTTGCAGCCCGGTGCTGTCCAATAGAACTTTCGGTGATGATGGAAACGGCCTACATCTGTGTTCAATACAGTAACCACTGGTCACCTGTGGCTACTGAGCATTTGAGATGCTGCTAGTACAACTGACAAACTGAATTTTTATTTGATTTTACTTAATTTAAATAGCCAGATGTGGCTTGTGGCTACCATACAGGACAGCTCTAGACTGACAAGACTGACGAACAGAGACCTGCATGAACTCTTTAGATATGGCTGCATGCCAGTTTTCAGCTCACACTTCTCCACCTTTTCCACAAGAAATCACAAGAGACTTCGTCAAATGCCTTTCAGAAGTCCAGGTATACTTAGTTTACTATATCTTCCTAAGTGCCAATCCAGCACCCCAGAAGAAAGAAATAGGTCTGACATGATCTATTCTTAATGTACCCATGTTAGGTCCTAAAATCCCTGCTTCTCATCCCTTTAATGATTTTTCTAAATTCAATCCTTCCAGAACCAATGCTGAGCAAGAGAGCTCATGTCACAGAATTGGGAAGATCAGAAAGGCCACCGGCTCATGCCCAGTCTTCCAACACCTCTCCCATTGGAAAGGACTCCTCAAAGACACTGGCAGCGGCCCAGGTATCTCTTCCAAGCCTTCTTTGTGCCATCCGACGGGGGGCTCAGATTCCCTGGAGGATGGCAAATGGCCTATCATCTCTTCACGATCTCAGGTTTTTGCTGCTCCTCACTGAAGTTCATGCCACCCTTTACCCTCACTAGACAAGAGATCACTACCACTAACAGCAAAGGAGCTGAACTGTCTTGTCTGGCTTCCAAGAACGCTTCAACCCTAAGCAGACCTATCCTTCCTTCATTATCTGGTTTCAAGTATATGCATGCACACATAAAAACCATAAAAAGTTCTTACAGTGTAATGTATTATTAATGCATTAATATTGATAATTAATATCCATCCCTGGATGTTTACCTTTTCTTTATTCTTTGGTACATGTCCTTTTAAACTTTTGATCTTGGGAAATTTCAAATATTCCCTAACAGAGAAAGCAGGATAATGAACTTCCATGTATCTATCACTCAGCTTCAATAATTATCGACATTATGCCAAATTTGTTTCTATATTGCAATTCACTTTTTTTTCTGGAATAACTTAAAATAACTAGCAGACACAACCATGTCCTTTGAAAATCTGTACCAAGATCATCTGTAACTATTCACTCAGATATACACTCTTGAGCACTTTCAACCCTTTTGAGCTATCTCCCTTTCCAAAGGTTCAGTGGTGGAGTTGTACCTTTACTTCTCTGGCCTTCTTGAAATCTACCTTCTAGAAGTCTAGGGCACATCTGAGGATGCCCAACTCTATGCCCTCCCTGCTTCATACATTCCATTGCACAAACTGTGATGGTGCCTCCACTGGTAATATGAAGATCTTTGCAAGATGGAAGAGGTGGGAACAACGTGAGAAGGCTACAGGCACTATCCGTTCCAGCATCACCGGTTTTACTTGCTGTGACCAAATTTCCTTTCTTTTTCTTTTTAGGAGAAGGGAAAAGAAGATGGGGGGAGAAAAGGAGAAATATGATAAAAGGATTATAGTCCCCATTACCAGAACTTTGTGTTGTTTTAATCCAAGCTGAACCTTAGGGATGGGAATTTTCTTTTTCCCAGGAGGAAACAGAGGAGAAAGTTAGCAAGAAGAAAGATAGAAAATGAAGAGAACACACACATGCTAGCCCAGATCAGAGTCCTACTCTGACATTCTCTTCTTGGCTTCCCTCCTCTTCATCCATAATACGGCTATTTCCAAACCACTGTACAGAGGGGTGCGGCCTCCCACAGCTCTCATCACAGTGCTAGGAAACTCTTAGGTCATGCTAATATTTGTGGAAACAGCCAAAACTTACTCGACAGTCCAGTGCTGTTGATGTTTTGGTATTCAGAATAAAAAACTGCTTTTTCAAGCATTCCTAGGAAAATAACAGCTGCAATCCAGAACTGGATTCTTAAAATATCTTTCCAGTAACAGGCAGACCACATCAGCCAGAGTATGCCATATAATATATAAACGATACACATCACCATGTAAAACTGTAGGAAGAGAAGCAGTTTTAGTTAGTTAAGCCTTCTGATCATTTGAAAGTTGGCATTTCTACATTCAAGTATCCAATCTTTCATTTTCCAGTCACTCTGGAACCAGAAATACAGGATATGTCAAAGCAGTAGCTACTAAGGGCCAGTTGGTGGCTACTAATTAGCCACCAAGCTCTTATTTATAAAACTTTTAAATTTTCCAATTAGGATACAAAATTCATTTTTAAAAAAGGAAAAAATGATGAGAAATACTCACAATCATTAGAGGCCAATCTGATGCAGAGATATATCCATGAGGCCCAATCATAGAAAGAGAAACTGGTAACATTGACAGTAGGGACAGAGAAGAAGAAATGAAAGAGTTAAATTAACAGTCTTTTCTCAGGTCTTTAAAATGTAAGCTCATTTCCCAGAAGGCTTCAAGAATACAAACCACACTAACAAATGCTGAATTTTTACCTACCACACACAAGGTATTAGACAATTGGCAATTGTTTGATTATGTAATCTTATAAAGATACCTTTTACTATAAAGATTAGAAACTCTAAAACTACTAGAAGAAAACATAGGGGAAAAAACTACACAACATTGGTCTAAGCAATAATTTTTTGGATTTGACCCCAAAAGCACAGGCAACAAAAGCAAAAATAGATAAATGGGACTACATCAAACTAAAAAGCTTTTGCACAGCAAAGGAAACAATTAACAGCATACACAAATAACCTAGAGATTGGGAGTTAATATCTGCAAGTCATATATCCAATAAGGAGTTCAAACGACTCAATAGCAAAAAAAACAAAAAACCCAATTACAAAATGAGCAAGGGACCTGAAAAGTCATTTCTCAAAAGAAGACATACAAATGACTAGCAGATATATAAAAAAAATGCTCAATATCACTAATCATTAGGGAAATACAAATTGAAACCACAATGATGTATCATCCCACACCTGTCAGAATGGCTCTTAGCAAAAAGATGAAAAGATTACAAGTGTTGGCAAGCACGTGGAGAAAAGGGAACTTGCACACTGTTGGTGGAAACGTAAATGAGTACAGCCACTATGGAAAACAGTATGGAAGATCCTCAAAAAACTAAAAATAGAAATATCGTATGAGCCAGCAATCCCACCTCTGGGTATTTAGCCAAAAGATTTGAAATCAGTTTGTTGAAGAGATGTCTGCACCCCCATGTTAACTGCAGCACTATTCACAATAGCCAAGTTATGGAATCAACCTAAGTCTCCATCAACAGATGAATGGATAAAGAAAATGTGGTGTGTATACACAAAGGCATACTACTCAGCCTTTTAAAAGAAGGAAATGCTATCATTTCCGACAACATGGATGGGACTGGAAAACATTATACTAAGTGAAATGAGTCAGGCACAGAAAGACAAATATGACACATTCTCTCTCGCTTATAGGCAGAATCTAAAACAATCAAACTCATAGAGGGAGAGAGTAGAACAGTGGTTCCAGAGGCTGGAGGGTGGGAGGCATGGGGATGATGGTCAAAGGGCAAAAAAAAAAAATCTCAGGAGCCAAGCGTGGTGGTGTGTACCTGCAGTAACGGTTACTCAGGAGGACGAAGGATTACTTGAGCCCAGGAGTTTGAGTCCAGCCTGGGCAACAAAGCCAGATCCCGTCTTAATGGATAAATAATTAATGAATAAATAAATAAGTTAGTAAGCAAGCAAGTGGACACTAGGGCCCTCAACAGACACTGAACCTGCTGGTGCCTGGATCTTGAACTTCTCAGCCTCCAGAACTGTGAGGAAAAATTTCTGTTCTTCATAAATTACCCAGTATCAGGTTATTTTGTTGTAGCAGCACAAACACACTGAGACAGCTAGGTAGCAGAACGGCATGAAGGTCCCTGCTCCCTTTATTTGGCATGGTCTGGCCCACGCATGATGCCATCTCACATGAGGAAGCCCTACTTCACATTCTTCCAGAGCCACCAGCACCAGTGTCCCTCCACAGACAGGCAGTACACCAGCTCTGTCCTCCTCTGCAGCACTGCCTATCTGGCCTCATTGGTTTCTGTGCCTCCTCCACGGCACTGGGCGCTCCTCAGAGACAAGCTTGGCTTCACCGCTGGATCCCCAGCGGATGAATCAGAGCAACATGCAAACCCCCTCGACCTTCACGTGCTGTTTGGCTGCTGTTGGCCCAGCAGATACCCACTCTCTGGAAAACATCAGCCAAAGTAATTCTTGAATATGTGAGAGCAATCATTCCCTTAAAAATTGCCTATTGTGAGCCCACTCTTGTGGCACTAAGAAACTACAGCTTAATGAGGCACAGAAGGTCTACCTCACAGGGGTGGGGGTGCCTCACAGACTGTGGAAGCCACAGCTGGCAGACATGCTACTTCTACTCCTAGACTAAACAGATCTTTAAAATAAAACTTGTCAAATAATAAAATTTTTAAAACCCTGATGATGGCCATTTCAAAGAAATAGAGAATATAATCTACTTCAAATACAATTAAGATGTTGCCTACCCATTTCTACATGTTAAAAAATGTTTTTAATCTGAAAGGATAGAGAATTTATATACCACTGTGAAGTTTGCAACTTTAAAAATTTATTATTTATATATTTTTTGAGACAGGGTCTCTGTCACCCAGGCTACAGTGGTGTCATCACAACTCACTGCAACCTCAAACTCCTGGGCTCAAGAGATCCTCCTGCCTCAGCCTCTCAAGTAGCTGGGACTACGAGCATGTGCCACCACACCTGGCTAATTTTTCCATTTTTTTGTTGAGACAGGGTCTTGCTCTTGCTCAGACTGGTCTCAAACTACTGACCTCAAGCAATCCTTACACCTCGGCCTCCCAAAGTGCTGGGATTACAGGTGGAACCACCATGCCTAGCTTTAAAAATGTATCTTAAATTAAGAGTAAAATTTTCAATCTATTAAGAAAATAAATATTAGTGTTAAGATAAGCATAAAGTTTTAAGTTCCCAAAATAAATGTGTGATTAACAGAAATTCATTTTTGTTTTTTATTTTTACTTTTTTCTAAAATTTTTTAGAGACAGGGTCTCTCTCTGTCACTCTAATCATGCAGTGCTACGATTATAGTTCACTGTAACCTCAAACTCATGGGCTCAAGTGATCCTCCCATTTCAGCCTCCCAAGTAGTTAGGACAACAGGTGGGTACCACCTGCACCTGGCCCCATTTTTGAATGCTGTGTTAGTAACAGAAAATGTTGACTCAGGTCAGTGACAAAAATATAGAATACAGAAAATGCAGACAGTAAACATGTATACAGTTTAACTATACCATTCAAATTCCAGCTTGCATCTGTTTTCTCTGTTTTAATAGAAACAATAAAGATATGAAAACCATCTCTCTGTGTTCTGGCCACAACATCCTGAAATAGATGGAAAAAAAAAAATCCTTTTTTTTTTTTTTTTTTTAAACAAATTGCTATACAAGATATAGCTAAGCAATTTTTCACCATATTTTAAAACAACTTTTGGTAACTGAATTGGGTTACTTTTAAAAAATACAAACAAAACAGAGGAAAGGAATGGTAGGCAGTGAAAGGATAGATATTTCCCCCATTTTTTAACTAGCATCCTCCCAGAACCAAAAAGTGAAGAAAGAAAAAAGTTTTTCTCACTCTTCAATGTTTTCTACCTTTTATATTTCTATATGTTCCACCTAACACTACTATTCTATGTATTGTTTAATATTATCATTCAAATATTTTTCTAATATTACTCTTCTCATATTTTATCCTAATATTACCATTTAGTTTTAATTAAATGTGTGGTTTTTTTTAAATTGAATTGATGGAGGAAGAAGTCAGATAACATTGTCAGAAATGATTCAGATTAAATATGTAGGCTAAATGATTCTAATTCCTTAAGATACTATATTCTTACTAGCAGCCCCACTAAGGAATAAAACTGCCTACTATAATGCCTGTGAATCTTCCAATGCCCCAACATTGCAAGATAACTGCATAACAAGACTTTTCATAGTGCACCTTCCTGAATATTTTCCTATCCCTTCATTTCCTGCTCCTCCACCTGCAACAGATTTTGTGCCAACCATTGCAGAGTGAGTGCCTTTCCATTATCAGGCTTTTCTTTAAGATGGTTGAAGAGAAAACATGAAGAGTCACAGTAAAAAACAAACATTAAGCTCTCTCAAACCTGCTTTCAGTCCCTACAGGTAACTCATTCTAACCTTCTCAACCTCTTAGTGTTCTGACTTTTAGTAATTCCCCAAAATACCAAAATTTCCCTCCTCCCGTGCTACATTCGTGGTTTCTATTTTTTTTAAATCCTTAATGACTGCAGCCCATTGCTATGATGTCTTGCACATTTAGAAATGAAATTTTAGTTTTTAAAGAAAAGAAAGGCTGCATAGAAGTAAATCTTAAGTCACAACTTTAAAGAGATTTTTAAACAAAGAAATACTATATACAAAATTCATACAGACATATGTAAGAAAACATATTGTTTTAAATAATGTTTCTTTTTTCTTTTGCAATTTAATAACCTTATCACTCTCCAAATATCTATCCATCAGATTTTTTTCAGTCTTACTATAACTTGTGTATATTTGATTTAAAGACAAATAAAATGTCTTACCATTGATCCTTCCTGGTTTGAAACATTTCTGCTATTTGTTATTAGTTCCTTATTCTAGAAAAAAAGAATAAATAATTCCATTTTATATTGCTGCATTTCTATGGGGAAAAATTGTTTTAATAATTTAAAAAATGTGTTAGAAAAAATAAAGAACTGAAAGCTGAACATCAGAGAATAAATCTTATTGTATGCCGAACATGAGTAACAAAATTTTGCTTTTGAAAAATTACTTCCTTAATAAGGATAGTAGTTACCATTGGTGGGGGGAAAGTGTCAGGAACCAAAAGGGACTTCCGGGTGATAAAATATTATATAATTGATCTAGGTCTACACAATTGTGCTCAGTTTTTAAAAATTCATTGAGGCGTATACTTGTTTACTTTTCTGTAAGTTTATTACACTTTAATATATCTTAAAAAGAGCTCCTTTAAAACTTTTGCTAAAGACACATTTTCATTTCAGAATTTACAGAAGAACAAAAAATAAGTTAAAATGCGCATAACCTCACTACCTAGGGATGACTTCTGTTACCATTTTAGAACTTAGATCTGTCACACTGGAAGGGAGAAAGGGGATAAAGGAGGAGGGAGCGTCAGGTGTGTTAAATGCTGATAAGTAAGGACCTTAGGTAAGAGTAACAGATCATTGGTTTAACGACATGGAGGTCACTGGTGACTCTGACTAGAGCCGTTTTCACCGGAAGATGGAGGCAAAGGTGTGACTGCAGTGGATAGAAGGGAGAAAGAAAGATGAACTGGAGACAGTGGATCATAAAAGAGTCTTGCAAGGATGTTGCTACAATGGGGTACAAAGAAATGGAACACTGATGTCAAAATCTTAATTCTTATACACTACTATACACACATACAACACTAAACCTAAAAATAAACAAATTAAGCACCTTTCTTTATCAAATATTGATAAAACATTATTTCCATTGGTACTTGTGTTCACTGAGAATAAAATAAACTATTTTAACAGGACAAGACGATACTCACGTTCAGTGAGGGAAACACCTGTAAATCATTGTTGCAATCTAAGTTTTCAGTTTTTGTTTTCCAGCAGTCAGTGTTCTTGAAATAATGGCCACAAAAGTCTTCATCAACACTGAGTTCATGTTTTTGAGACAGGTCCTACCCAAGGTAAAATTCTATGTTATAATTTATTTCCACACTTCTTATCCTAGAAGATAAATAAAACTTAAGATCTAAGTATTACCAAATGTTTATTCAGTTTGGAATACTTAAAAATATGCAGTAGAATAAAATACCAAAGAAAAAATGTTTTCAATGTAATTTTAAGGATAATTGAGATAATTATACCATTTTAGCCATTCTATTGTGTTCAGATACAGTAACACACAAGCATAATCTTATAGTAAGAAAAGTGATTAAGATACTACCACAAGGAAATAGTTCCCAGAGAAACAAAACATACTTTGTCTTGGGGCTACTTCCATTTTATCCCATGTGTAAAAGATTTCATAGAGAAACAAAGCAGCATTTAACTACAAAGAAAGAGAAATCAAATAATAACATAGAGCAAAGGTAGCGAACCCAACTGAGTGTAAGGGGAGACACTCATTTATACATCTACAACCTGAAGTTCCTCACATCCTAGAATGAATACACCAGGCTCTCAACAGCAGCTCCCACTCATCAAAAAAAGTTAACCTGGCTTTCACAGACCAAATATGGGGCAATTTGCGCAAAATAAAAATAGTAATAGATTATAACCTATATAACAGTAAAAATCAATGAGTCCAATCTGATGATTGACAACAGATACAACGGAGGAAAAGGGAGAGCTCATCCTTACAGTGGAATGCTAACAAATGTAAAAGAGAATATGGGATTAGGAAATCACCATTTAGCAATCATCACAGTTATTAAATTGACTCATCAGGCAAGAATAATGAAAGGATGCTAAAACACATGGAGGAAGGTCTGATGAAAAAACAGGATATTTACATAGCTTCAAAAGTATTTCCTCACAAAAGCTGTTAATAACAAAGAGAAAAGTAATAAATGTGCAGTGGAGAAACCTGGCAGATACTTCCTTGACCAACAGATCAAATGAACACCCTTGTCCCAAATGGGACAAACCAGTATTCTGTGGTATTCCCGCCAAAAATGTATAACCTAAATCTGATCATGAGTGAACATCAGAAATACTCAAACTGAGGGACACTTTACAAAAATAAATGGTTTGCACCCTTCAAAAATATCAATGTCATGACATACCAAAAAGGAAAAAAAAAATCCAGATATAAGCAAATAAAAACAAAAACAAGAAAAGAAAATATAATGTGATCCAGGATTGGTGCCTCTACCAGGGCGGAAAAAAAAAAAAAAAAAACTGCTATAAAAGACATTATTGGGACACTGGCAAATTATAATAAAGTCTGTATATTGTAGTATTAAATCAATGCCAAATTTCCTATATTTGGTAATTGTACTGTGTAATAAAAGTGAATACCTCTGTTCTTAGGAAATATACACTGAAGTATTCAGTGTGAAGAGGTTAAATATTTAAGGATAAAATCAAAAATCAAAATGGCGTCTTTCACTCCAAACAGGTAATACTAATAAAAATATGGAAACCCATACATTATTCAAGCTAAAAGCCAGAGAGCTAACAGAGAATCTGAAAAGAAACAATTCGAGCAACCCTCATGAGAATCATCAACAGAAACACCTTGTTGAGTGACACAAGGCACCCAGCACACGGGAGCCCGGGGCAGAATAAGCCACTTTCTCCTTCTCTCACTCTCCTCTGCCTTTCCCCAGATGTCTCCTTTCTTCTCCTCACCTCCTTCTGAGATCTACTTGTACTCGCGAAAGTTCTAGGTTCCCTGTAACTAATATTTTTAATGAAGTAAAACCTTTAAATTTCTTTTTCAAACTAAGTTGATTTTTGTGTGTACAGTCCCTTAATCAATGGCTCCTACGTGTCTGATTTAAACATTTACTTAACTTTTTTCAAAAAAAATAGTCACAAGAAAACTAAAAGGCTTGTAGTGGTCTCAGAAAACATATACTGTGATTTATTGCCTTAAGTCCCAAAATTAATCTATGGCACTTCTAAAACTATAATCTCTATTTCTAGCCTCCTTACCTGAGGAGCTAATAGATCTTTATACTCGTAAGTTTTCCTGAATAGCTTTACATACACTAAAGATTTGTGTTTTACTTACTTCCAGATCAGAATATTGATTGTGACAGGTATGATACTTCAAATGCCACTCTATGGTAAACTTCACAGGCCCGGAACAACTGAATGACTTAACTGTTTAGAAAAAGAAAGTCTCATTTTACATTGGTAATATATACTAAATTATTATATATACTATAGTACATACTATATATGCTAGTATAAACTTAAGGTTTTGAGAATGCAATTAAAATAGGCTACTTTAATGTAACAATGAAGAAAACATTACCTAATTTCTCCAAAAAGTCACTGCAAAATGAGACAAATTCATTAAATTATTATAGTTAACCAAAAGTTGTGATAACATCTCTAAGTCCAATGTTAAAATCAATTGAGCAGCCTGATATGCTAAGTCGCTGCTTATTTCACTCTAAAATGTTCTTCTTACTCACTTACTCATTCAAAATGTACTGAGCCCCCTACTGTGTGCCAGGAAGCGACATAATGGTAAACAAGAACAATCCCTGTACACGACTTAAAAGGTATTTGGGGGGGTGGTTAACAATTAAACAGGCACTTTTAATAGCCTCAGGGACTGAGAACAGGGAGCGCTGGGCAGGCCACCTAACAGCCTAGGAGAGCATGAACAGGTTCCAGTCCGGCTTGCTGGAGGAGGAAACCTGTAACTTGAAGGAAGGGCAGGGGTTAGCCAGGTGAAGAAGAGGGTGGCCAGTATATGCAAACGCCCAGGGTTAATGGGAGCACAACATGAGTATGACCACGTGAAAATAGTCTGCTATGGTTAGAACTCAGATTGGGGAATGGGGGAAGAGTTGAAGCTGGAGAAAGGTGCCTAGGAAAATTCCTGAGAGGTTTTATGCTCTGCTGAGTTTGGCCTTTATTTTGAATATCATGAAGCACCATCAAATGATCCAGGTAAGAGGGTGACGTGATTAGAAAGTCTGAAAGGAGTTAAGTCTGGAGTTACAGAGAGCTCTGTTGGGAATGTCCTCGCATCATGGCAGCTGGCTTCCCCCAGAGAGAGTAATCAGAGAGAGCGCAAAGAGGCCACAGTATCTTTTATAACCTAGCCTCAGAAGCGATATGCCATTATTTCTGCAATATTCTATTGGTCAGTGAGACCAACTCTCTGATATAATGTAGTAGGAAATGACACAAGGTCACGAATACCAGGAGGCAAGGATCATTGTGAGTCATCTTTAAGGCTGTTAACCACAAATAGGGAACCCAAACTGAGTTCAGAGAATGAAGTTCAAGAGGTTGAGACTCGTAGAATTTCAAGGTTCAAGACGTTGAGGCAGAGTACCCAAGAGATGGAAGCTACACAGAGGAAGAATAAGAGAAATCTGCACAGCGATCCGCTTGGGTCTCTGGCTGAGCGCAACCTGGCCACACATAGGGACAAGCCCAACAATTCTCAGAGCTCACACAGAGCTGGGCACTTTGAGTTTCCTGCCACTAGACAGAGTGGAGAGGCCTCAGTAAACAGAGACCACACACTGGAAGTATTACTAAGTTAGCCTTAGAGCAAAGACTACTCCAGATCCAGCCAGAAGAACTTAAAAACAAAACTGGAAAGGATCAAACTGACCCATAAGAAACTAAATGTCTGTTAGAACAAAGATGTTAAAGGACTATAACATCCAGCACTCAAGAATGTAAAATTCATAATATCCACCATCCAAACCAAAATAAACCAAAAGCCTACCTGGACTCTGAGATTAAACTGAATTTATAGCTCAGTCTGGGGAGAACTGACAGTATGATGTCAGCCATAGATTTTTCACAGATGCTCTTTATCTGGTTGAAGTTCCTTCTGTTTCTAGTTTTCTGAGTGTTTCTATCATGAATGGGTATTGAATTTTCTCAAATGCTTTTTCTGTACATATTGAGAAGATCATATGGTGCATTTCTTTGATTCTGTTAATATGGTGAATTACATTGAGATATTTTCAACACAGGCTCCACACGACTGCATCTTGAATGGGGTAGCAAAAGAGGGGTCACCTAAAGGAAAGCCAGACCATCTGATCCCCCAAACAACATGGACATATATCCAAGGGATCAGTCCTTAGCTCTGTAGGCACTAAAATCTGGTTCTGTGAGACAGATACTCAGTCTCACCTTTCCCCTCAGAATAGATGTAGATGTATAAATCAGAATGCTCAGTTACACATGTATAATGAACAGAAACTGTAAACTGGATGTTTAATGATCAACTAACTCTCTGCCTCCCACATGCCTCCCCGAAACCCAATGGTCATGAGACGGTTGCCTGGTGAGCATGGCACCGGAACAAGGAGGGTCGAGTGGACACTGCATCCACACCTGCCAACCACATGTCATAGCTGTAGCCAGGGTTCAAGACGACCTCTTCCCCAGGGATGCTGTCACACACTGCCAGCTTCTGCCTGACTGAACCCCAGTTTTGTTATGATTTTGCTCTTAAAACCCTATTCTTTCTTTAGATATGTTAATAACTCTGTCTCGACTGGAGTCTACCCTTAGGCTGATCTCAGGCATTATGTAATGATTTTTTAAAATCAAATTCTATGTTTCAGGGGCCCACATCACTTTTTTTTCCCCCATATAACTTTTTGTCAACATCAGTCTGAGGTTCTTTTAAATCCTGTTTGTCTAGACTTCGAGACATGAATTCATTAAAGCAAACAGATGCCAAAATGTTTTCCTCACCCACCTTGGAATTCAATTTCCTCTTACCAAGCTCTTATCACCACTACGATCTATGATATCACAGAGCTGCTCTAAACCACCTCTGCTTTCTAGCCGTTGGCTGGCCTAATTTCTCTCAAGAAAGACCCACAACAGGTAGAATCCCCCAAAAGATGATCAGAGGATGGTGTGACAGAGAAAAGTGGCATGGCTTTGGATCCTGGGGAAGCCAGCTTGCTCTACCCAAAAAAAACTGCTCCTTATCCTGACACTTCAACTACGGCAACCAATTTTCCTAGTCAAGTTACTGGAAATGAGAAGAAGAGTTAGACGACAGTGAATATATGATCCAATGTAAACCCATTAAAAATTTTGAAAAACCTTGGTAGTGACAAATATTTTCACTTTCTTATCCCCAAAACTCAAATTAAAATGTTAGCATCTAGCAATTTTTATTTCATACTATGATATCATATACATTTAGAAAATTTTCAGGGGCATAAAGAGTTTATCACTGTAAACTTTATCACTTTAAAATTAGTTTATCTAGCTTTAAAATCTAGGACTCAAAGTTAAATTTCACAGAAACCAAATTTTTTTTTATTGAGGCCTACTTTGTTAGACTTTTATTATGATTTTTAAAGACTGATTCATATTACATTTTCTGAAAGAGGACTAGAAAAATCTATTCTTGCAAATAACCAAATCCTGACTCAAACAAAAGAAAATCTTAGAATGCCAGAACCACTTAAAAGCAAAACATCTTCTTAATATTTATAAAATTGTTACATCTGTTTACATCAATGCATTTTATAATAGATCACATTATTTGTTTATATTAGTATTCTATTGTATTATACTTACCAGAAAATTTGATATCAGTAGAGCTAAACATTGTTTTCCTAAATATCAAAGGTCCTGATTTCTAAAATGAAAAATACAGAAAAATCTTGTTAAAAAATTTTTCTCTATTATTTATGAGTAGTTCTACTCTCCAACATATAGAGCTCTAATCCTTGCACTCCTCCCTCTAACCAGAGTATTTTTTAAAATGCAAACCTGATCACATCACTCACTTGCTTAAAATCTTGTCCCACTTGTCTACTCTCTACAGTTGATGTGAGAAGCAGGAGGGCTTTTGCCACTAGCAGTCTTAGCTAGGTAAAAGCTGCTGCCACTGCATGATTAGTGCCGCTCAGACATGGCATGACCTATCTGTGTATCTGCATGCTGCTCTCTCGTATCAACATGAATGTACTTTTGATAAACAACTAATTGTTATGGTTTACCAATCCAATTACAATAGACCAAAATTCTTCCCACAAGCCTATATGACCCCGAATAACCAAGGCCTGTCCACCTCTCCAGCAACTTTTTTTCAGTTCCTGAAAACCACATTCCTTCCTGCCTTCGGGGATCTTTCTTAGTGGTCAACCTGAAAATTTACCTAAAAATCCTTCCCTCTCTTTCTTCATCTAGTTAGCTCCTTCTCATCCTTCAAAGCCCAACTCAAAAGCCTCCTCCTCAGGAATTCTTTCCACTGTGGCCCATACCAGGACAGACCCTCCCTTACACATGATCTCTAGTACCCACTCTTCTTCACAACCCTTACCACAATCAATAACTGATTCGTTATTTAATATCTCCTCAAGAATAAAAATCCTGTGAGAAGGGACTGCATTAAAGTAATTAAAAATTTAAAGCAAAAATAAAAGCACTGATAGGACAAGGAGTAACCTCTTTCCCCTACCCAACAGTAACAAAAATGCCCAGCCTGGATCCTTCCTCTGAGCTCCAGATCCACATATCCAACTGCCTAAAGGACACATGCAATGATGTCTAACAGACACTCCACACTCACCTGCCCTAAACCAGACACAGTCCTCTCTGCTCACCACCTCTTCCTATACTGTTCACCTTGATTAAAGATGGTACCAGCTACAGTAACCCAAGTCATGGCTCCTTCCAATCCCTCGCTTCCATCACCCAATCCCCAAGGTATGCCTACTTTATCTCACAAACACCTCCCCAATTTAGCTCTTCCTCTCCATTCCTGCCACCACTGCCCTACTTCAGGCCCTCAGCATTTCCTGCCTAGACTTCTGCAATAGCTTAACTGGTAACCTATGCCTCCAGACCTTAGCCTATAATTCGTCCTTAGATTACAGCCAAAGCGATTAGTATTTTTGTCTAAAATCCTTCAACAGCTCCCTCATTCACACCCTAAAGTAGCTATTAGGAGCCGGGGGTTTAATCCAACCTACAAATGGGGTTTATTGGGCCCATAAGAGGTCTTCTTTTTTGTTATTGTTTTAAAGTTTTTAATTGACATAATTAAAATATGGATTCCTGCTTAATTTTTTTTAAAAAAAGAAGAAGACATGGCCATCCTGTACCTACTCTGCCATAGAGAACCCACAGAGTAAGCTGGAGCTGAATGGCAGCTGCCCTCTTTAGACGGGGCATGTGATCTATGGTATACCACATTCCCCACTACCCCCTCCCGTCCTGAACTTATCTCATTCCACCCAATGACATGACTTGCCTTGGCAGCACAGGTCCTTGAGTTTCAGCCTCTGGCCTCAGGCTCAAGGCCATGCTCAGGCATGGAAGGTTTATGGTGACCTGAATCCCCTCTAATACCCCTTCAGAACTTCATATAGCAACAACACCAAGAATTTCCTGCACTGCTGCTCTACTCCCCTCCTTCCTCTTCACCAAGGTAATAACTACTCATCTTTTAAGACCCAGGCAGGCACCTCCTCTAAGAAGCAGGGTTAGGAGAGTCCCCCTGGGGGCTCCAGTAATATCCCAAGTATGCTGCCATGTACATAATTATCTACTCATGAATCTGCTGTCCCTACTATTGTGTGAGCTTCCTGAAAGAAGGCGCTGTATCTGAAAGTCTGAAATTCATCTTTCCAACAGCAATGACCAGTCTAGCACATGGCACACAGTGGTGCCCAAACTGCTTGCTGCCTTTTCCAATCAAAAGAAGCATTTCTTTCTTTCTTTTTTTTTTAATTTTGTTTATTTTTTTTAGACAGGGCCTCACTGTTGCCCAGGCTAGAGTACAGTGGTATCATCATAGCTCACTGAAACCTCAAACTCCTAGGCTCAAGTGACCCTCTGCCTCAGCCTCCCAAGTAGCTGGAACTACAGGTGCATACCACCATGCCTGGCTAATTTTTCTACTTTTTGTAGAGATGGGGTCTCATTCTTGCTCTGGCTGGTCTCAAACTCCTGGCCTCAAGCGATCTTCCTGCCTTGGCCTCCCAGAATGCTGGGATTACAGGCGTGAGCCACATGCCTGGTCAAGAACCATTTCTTGATAGATTTGCAGTACAAATGAAAGAAAGCTCCACTCTCCCTTCTTATTTCTGACAAGTCAAAATGAGAAAAAAATCAGTCCACTCTTTGTAAAAAAGGGCTTTTAGACTTCTACTGGCTCAAGGTCGCATAGGAGTAAAGTTAGTCTGATAAAGATTATGGAGTACCTAAGGAACAAACTTGTCTTTCTCATGCAGGAAGCAAAGTCATTGTTCCCCCGTGGACTCTGGATTCTCACTATCCAAAGAATACTTGACAAAGACCTTTACAGATATGCTCAAGTAGTCTAACAATATGCACGAGCTGATTCACTTCCAATATTGTTATGTTACCCATTCACTATAGCAGCAGCCTGAAACCACCCGTGTAGTTCAATGAGTTTTGCTTTTTCCTGTTCAGAGAAATTCAATAACGGAAGTGTGCAGGCTATATAAGGGATGCACAAAATAGGTCACCAACCGAGAAGAATACTGGAGGGAATGGCTGCACTAGGCCTTAAAGATGCAGAAAGATACCTGGGTTGCTCCTCTGAGTCGCTTTTGTGTTATAGGAAGTATCTGTAGCCTTTGGCACTACTTTCTTTTTTTGGTGAAGGAAGTCAAAACATAAGTCTCACCTTTAGAACTTGGACTTCGTTTCAATTCATGTGGAAAATACCTATCCCAAACACAGCTGGATGAGTCATCTGACCCTAGAGAGCAGGAGATAATGCCTCTTCCACACTTCCTGTCTCTCTTTTGCAAGACTTTCCATAATTCTACGCCTGTATCCCTCCCACATCATCTCCTCTAACTCCTGGATGCCAAGTTCTCTAATGGCCTGCCCTGGAAAGGAAGAGCTTCCACCCACTCATGCCTCCAGACTTGCCTTTCCAGCACTCCTTAATCACACATCCCGCCCCACCAACACACACAGTCCTGGAACCGTGATGGAACTGTAGAGAAATTCAGGAACCCAAGAAAAGAGAAAGAGGGGTGTTCCCTTCTCATTCAAAGAAAAAAACGGAAGCGGCATACGCGCTTTCTAAATTGAAGCTAAAATGAAGCGCTGGGAAATCCTCCCTGCGGCCTCACGGGTGTGGCCCCTATGACTACATCGGGCGGGAGCAGGGATTGAATCCCAAAGATGCTGCTCGCAGGTCGCAGGTCTGAATAAACTGAGGGCCTGGTCTAGCCAGAACATGTCGGAGCAGAGTGAGGGGCTGGGGCTCCGGGAATAGTGATCCTCATGAACAGTGAGGGCGCTTAGAAGGGAGAGCCGTCCCATGCACACTCTTAACTGCTCTTCCCCACAGCCTAGGTCGAGCCGGAGAAGGGGCGCTTCCGGCCCACCGCTCATAACAGACGAACGCTCGGGGAACGTACTGGGGGACCTGGGGCTGGCCCGGCAGAGCCCAGTGAACAAGCCCGGGACCTGGCCCATGGGGACCTAAGGGCCCGAGACGCGCCACGCCTCGGTCCCGACACTCCACTTACGTCGTTGACTGTCTCTAACCAGAGCCCAAGCTCAGGGACGGCGCCCACAGCCGCCGGGGCCCAGCACAGGAGGCAGAGGGCGACACGTAGCAGCGGGACCCCGGCGGGAAAGCAGCGGCGACGGCGTGGCAGGAGCCGGGCCCCGGCGCGGCGGGCGGCGGCCATCTTGACGCGGAAGCCGCACCTGGCGCCCCGAGACTCCTGCCACGCCCAGGGCCCCACACCTGGCGCAGCTCCGCCCCGGCAGGCCAGTCGGGATCCGGGACGAGGGGCTCAGCCCGGGATGTGGAGGAGGGGTTTGGGCTTGTGTCGGGGCGGGGAGGCGCGGTGCCAGCCTGGGAAGCGGGTCCAGGACCGAGAGGCAGGACTCAGGGCCCGGCCTGAGTGTAGAGCTAGCGGAAGGGAAGGATGGGATCCGGGAGGTGGAGTTGGGGCGGAGACATGGGGGCGGGGCTCAGGGCCCGGCCTGCGCGTGAACTAGAGGCGGATACCGAGCGTGGAAGGGAGGGCTGGACGCCGGAATATGGAGGCGGGGCCCAGGAGCAGGCTGGAGTGTGAGGGCGGGCCCGGGCGGAGGGGAGAGGTTGAGAACCAGGCCCGAGTGTACAGACGGGGCCGAGCGGGAAGGCGGGGCTGAGGACCAGGCCTTAGCGTGTAGGCGGGGCTGGGAAATGGAGGCGGGGCCGGACGGGGAGGCGGGGCTGGAAGATGGAGGCGGGGCCGGGCGGGGAGGCGGGGCCGAGCGGGGAGGCGGGGCTGGGAAATGGAGGCGGGGCCGGGCGGGGAGGCGGGGCTGGAAGATGGAGGTGGGGCCGGCGGGGAGGCGGGGCTCGGGACCGGGCGGAAGTGTGGAGCTGGGACCAGGACGAGGAGGCGGGGCTCAGAGCCCGGCCTAGGCGCGGGGTTAGAGCTAGAGACGGGGTGTGGAGGCGGAGCCCAGACCAGGCCGGAGTGTGAGGGCCGGGCCGTGGCGCGGAGGCGGTGTCTGGGTGCCGAGGCGCCCTCCCGAAGCGTAAAGCTCGGGTCCCATTCAGCTGTGAGTGGAGTGCGAGCTAAAGTTCTTCTGCTCTGAGTGTCTCAATTTCTTGCATTCTCTGCACCTGCCCCTGCCCCGACCCTCTCACCTCTGGGGTAACAAATCGTTCTTTAAATTCGTGAAAAGTGTCTGGAAAGTGCTTTGAGGTCAGGGCCAGTTGAACACAAGGTATTGTGCTTTGAGGGTTAACATTGATAGGACAGTTACTGATTTTCAGAACAAATAAAGTTGCCTGGTTGCTTAAAGCCCAAGGAGGGCATGGCCTAGATCTGTCCTATCGTATACCTTGTCTGACATTTGCGACTGTGAAAGCTGAATACATGTCTTGCTATCAACGAGAATTCGCTCATTCATTATCAAATGTAAATAATGTACAGCGGGGAGAATAGAATCCTGGATTAATGTTGTCATTAACGTAACATAGGATCGATTCTAGTCAAAAAGACCTTGGCTGCTTTACCAGTCCCTCTAATCATTCTCCAGTAATTATTGGAGACCTACCATACACTAGAGATTGCATGTAGATCTGTGTTCTTCCCAGCAAGCACTGTGATCAGTTCTGTTTGTCACAGGACTACAGGGGAACATCCACCAGAGGTTTAGGAAGCAAGTCAGGTGACAGGAGAGAACAATAGCTAAGGTTTAAGTTAAGCTCTACAAGAAGAGTTAAGGATGAGTTAGTTACCTGTGGGAGTGAGGGGTAGGTCTGAAGGTGTTTTAGTTAAGCGTGAACTGGAGGAATGGGAAGACCTTCCAGATGACTGGATGTTGATGTGAGATGGGTTGTGGCAAGACTGGGAATATTTAAACAGTACCAGAACATACAGGCACTTGTAAGTGAAGTTAGAAACATGGTACCTTTAGTGTAAGAACATTGGAAAGGCAATGATGGTTTTTAGCAAGAAGGTTGTGGGAACCAGAAAGAAAAAGATCTTATGTCTTATACCTCCTACCACACACACACACAAAAGCAGAATGCTTTGTAAACCGCTTCAGGTTCTAGAGGCAGCATGTGTTACCCCTGGGAATTTAGCTTTAACCGGGAATGAAGGCTGCTGGTTTTGAGTGGAGTCAAGATCAAGAAAGGGGCCGGGCAAGGTGGGTCACGCCTGTAATCCTAGCACTCTGGGAGGCCGAGGCGGGTGGATAGCTCAAGGTCAGGAGTTTGAGACCAGCCTGAGCAAGAGCAAGACCCCCATCTCTACTAAAAATAGAAAGAAATTAGCTGGACAACTAAAAATATATATAGAAAAAATTAGCCGGGCATGGTGGCTTGTGCCTGTAGTCCCAGCTATTTGGGTGGCTGAGGCAGAAGGATTGCTTGAGCCCAGGAGTTTGAGGTTGCTGTGAGCTAGGCTGATGCCATGGCACTCTAGCCCAGGCAACAGAGTGAGACTCTGTCTCAAAAAAAAAAAAAAAGAGAGAGATCAAGAAAGGGCTCTGTAGCAGGTCAGGCTGTGGTGCAAGCAGCCAATCTTATTGTATCAGAGGTATCAGTGGAGGGGAAATATGCCCTGAGGAGTATATGACAATCCCCAGTGGGAGAAACACAATGCAACAAGGCCATGCCAAATGTCAAAGAATTATATACCTTTTGAAAAATAACTCTGGGCATGCTACTGGACTCTGATTGAAATGAAATTCTGCACCAAGTCACCATGAAGCTATCATAAGATAGATTCTGTCAGACCTACTATGTCATATGGTACTATCTGCCCAGCCACAGTCTGTCACGAGATGGAAGTGGTTCCTTCAAAATCAGGCATGCACAGAACCAAAGGGCACAAGCAAGCTGCAACAACAGGTAGCCCAGACCCTTACTGTCAGGCACCAGAGTTGTACAAGTGCCTCTCCCTCAGCTGACACCTATGGCTGCATGAAAGATCCTATTCAGGACCAGCTGACAGAGAAGGAAAAAGCAAGAGCTTGGTTCATGGATGGATCAACTCAGTACGTAGGGGAAACTGAAAATGGACAGCAGCTGCAGTCTAGCCCCACTCAGATGCCTTTATAAGACAGGCATGAGGAAGAAGTCCTCCTAGTGTCCCCAGGGAAGGGACAGAGCTTTAAGAAATGCATCTGGTTATCCACTTTTTGTGGATGGAGAAGCTGTGCAAAATTAGAATATACATGGATTTATCACACCAGTTAATGACTTGGCCAGCTGGTCAGGGACCTGGAAGGAGAAAGATCCTAAGACTGGGGACTAGAAAGTCTGGCATAAGGTATGTGGGTGGGTCCATGGGAAAGGACACAAAGTATCCTGCCTCTTTATCAGCCCTCCCAGTGCTGAGTGACAACATGAATGGAGTAGCCATGACGGCAAGGATGGAGGCTATGCATGAGCCCAACAACAGGGTTCCCACTTACCAAGGATAATGTAGCTACTACAATGCCAAATGTCTCACTTGCCAGCAGCTAAGTCCCCAATATGACACCATCCCTCAAGCTGGAAACTAACCAGCTACTTACCTGTTAACATATTCTCTTCCAGCCTAAAACGTGCAGTGATGCATTTTGGTGGATATAGACACATATTCAGCCAGTACCACCATCAGAATGTTTGATCATTGCAATAATGTTGCATAGGACCAAGAACCCACTTTACAGCCAAGGAGGTGAGAGGAGGTGAGAGAGTGGGCCTGTGACCATAGGATCCACTGGTCATACATATCCCGTATCACAGCAGCCAGAAGCTGCTAGCCCATTAAAGTGATGGAAGGACCTATCAAAGGCGCTGCAGAAATGCCATCTTGAAAAGGACGCCTAGCAAGGATAGGGTGCCATCCTTAACAACAGAGAATAAACTTCAAATCAATGACTGGTGTTTGGTTCTTCATCCCCAATAGGTAGACTATAAGGGTCTGGGAATCAAGGTGTAGAAGCAGGAGGGCTCCACCTAACATTCCTCCCAGTGATCCACTAATTTGTACTTCCTGTCGCAGCATTTCTGGGCTCTGTGAGTTAAAGGTCCCATTCGTGAGGGTGAATGCTTCTTCCAGGGGACATATTGCACTATATGCAATGGCTGCCACGTGAACACATTGGATTCCTCACATCAAGGGACCAGCAGGCAGAGGTAATTGACCTCAATCACCAGTAGGAGGCAAGGCTGCTGTTACTTTGGGGTCAGGGAAGAGTATGTTTGGCACCATGATTACCCATTTGGGTGCCTCTTGGTATTCCTTTACCTTATTTTGATGGTAAATGGTCAAGTGCATCTCAGCCATGGTCTGAGATGGGCATAGTGACCAGGGGCTCAGACCCCTCCAGGATGAGGGCCTGGGTCAGGTTACCAGGTAAGCCCCCAAGAAGAGCAGAGGTGCTAGCAGAGGATGGTGGGGGTGAGGGCAACTTTGAGTGTCAACTGTAGCTCTGAGACCAGCTGCAGTGGCAGAGGTTGTATTTGGTTTCACCAAGCTTCCTCTTCTAAGTTTTCCCCAGGAAGAGAAGCCCACCAGAATCCTGGGGGATCTGCTGCCAGCACTTACTACAAAGCAGTTGATTCAACCCGAAGAGTGGGGCTGTCATGTATGCTCTAATGCCCAGACTCCATTCAGGACGGGAGGACTGATTCTCCACGGGACTGAGAGTGCTGCTGGCAGGAAAAGCCCTTGCTCTCAGCCTCCTACAAGAATTAGCTCAGCTGAGCAGAGTCAGCTCACCTAAGGTCACACCCTTCCCTGGGCTGGCTTGCATCCAATGACTGAACCACATGAGCATATAAAGACCCAGCCCCATGTCCCAACTCCAATTGACTATGAAGGTTCACACCAGATACAGAGCTCCCCAGAGGGTTGGATGAGGCCTCCACCAAGACATCAGAGCTGTGTAATTCCTTCCTTTGCTTAATGTTATTTCTGTCAATTCCCTCCCACAGGTGTGGGTCCCAAGAGCATTCCCTAGTAAACCTACTGCTTGCTAATCTCTATTTCAGAGTTGGCTCCCTGGGAAACCCAACCTGTGGCAGGTATCTCATGGACATTTAGTGTTTATTCCAGCAATTCTACTTCTATGAGTTTCTTTGAAAATACACCCCCAACAATATGAAAATCAAAGTACTGGAAACAACCCAAATGCCCATTAAGTAGGCGACTGGTTGAATAAATTCTGACACTTTCATACGATGGAGTACTATGCTGCTGTAACAAAGATTGACAGGTATTTCTATGAACTGGTTTGAAGTGATTTTCAGGATATATTGTTAAGCAAAAAAACCCAAATGCAAAAAAATGTATAGGATATATTACCTTTTGTGTAAATGAGGAGAAGAAATACAAAAATATACATGTGTCGGCTTATTTTTGCAAAAAGAAACAAAGGATAAAACTAAAATAATGAGATTGGTTAGCTATAGGGTATAGGTTGGAATAAAGTAGAAGGGTGGAAATATGGGAATGATACTTCAAATGTACTTTCTTGTATAGTTTTGACTTTTGAATCATGTCAATATTTTACATACTCAAAAATTAGAATGGAATCAACAGAGAAGAATTAAATGGAATATAATTAGAAACAAATGAGCATATGTAACTATTTAAATTAATAACATACCACACTCATCAGAGGAAACAGAAAACTATCTCAAGTAACTTTTAGATACAGTATTTTGACTATAAAACCTCAGACAAAATGACAAAAAGAACTGTAAACAAACTCTAGCTAGTGTATTTGTTTTTCATAATGATATGGGGTAGCGATTCTGAGACTAATTTCTGTATGTTTCAGAAGTAACTAATGTATATTGAGGATAATAGGAACCAGGTTTCTCACTGTCAGAGAAAGGTGTTACAAATGTGAAAATGAGGAAAGCTAGAACGAACTCTAATGTTGGCTTTACAACTGAAGATCTCAGTATGAACTCATGTTTTAACTTAGATATAGAAATAGATGTAAATGTGTGTGTATGTGTGTGTATTTATATTTCCTTGCACGGATCACCAGAAGGACCTAGAAGCTGTGACACCCCAGTAGCAATGATAACATCTAGCACCAGATCTTGGTTCATAAATGCTGTTTTCTGATAAATCCCTGGAGAAGTGACTGAGTCCAGGGATGGGATAGGGAAAGTCACAATGAACTTGGAGCATCTTGTTTTGCCATAAAGTAAGGAAATGGGTAAAAAAAGATGAGGACATGTGAAAAAGACATAGGAGCCAGCTTGAAGGGGCTCTCTCTCACTGACCAGATCTGGCATAATTTGGGCACCAAAATAAATAATGATAGTAATGGATCATAACTCAATGAATCGAATAGGAATCTATGAGTCCATACTGACATAAATAAATAAAGGATTAATTAATTGGAAAGAAAACTTCCTTACAGTAAGAAGACTAATAATTGTAGAAGGAATGATGAAGTTAGAACATCACCATTTGGCAACCATCATAAATGATTCAGAAAGAATCTATTCTATTCTAAAATTCTATTCTAAAATTAGTTGGTAAAAGTTTGATTAGGAAGTATCTCCCACAAATTGCTTATTAATTACAAAGTGAAAAATAGTAATTGTGCAGTGGAGGAACTTGGCAGACACCAACTTAATGGTGAAAGTTAATATCACAGGCAATGGGACAAACTGACATGATTTGACTCATGACACAATGTCCTGCAAAGAAACAGCATCACTTCTGTGGTGTTTCTGCCAAAAATGCACACCTGAATCCAAGCAAGGTATTTGAGGATACATGGAAAATATTCACATACATGAATCTAATCACAAGGAAACATTACTTAAACCCAAATTGAGGGACATTCTACAG
>CM052437.1:62421278-62473902 GCA_028533085.1 Varecia variegata
AGAGTTCCCATATACCTCCTGCCCCCAACACACTCTCCCCACTACCAACATCCCACACCACAGTGAGTACCTCTAATTTAAACCATTAAAGCATTCATTCATTTGAGAAACATTGTGTGCCTAGATGTTGCACAATTGTACATAGCTAGGGACTCAGCAGGGATTTTACATCACTAAGGAGCAATTACTACTATTTATTATTTAGATTTTTTTCTATACTATTATAACCTAGTTTCCAAGGAAGATTAGAACTAACATCATTTACTTAAGCAAGTCGAACATCTGGTATTCTCTAGGTCCAAGGCACTAACTAGATAAGAAGATCCATAAAACATAGTCCTTGACATCGCTATGAAGGGACACAGGCGGGAAGAGCTAGGAATACAAGGCAGAGTGGGTAAAGTCCTGGAGTGTGGACCTTAAGAGTGCTTTAGGGGTAGTTTGGTTACTTTTTTCAAAAGAGTCTTTGTCTTTTAGAGATTTCCTTCATTTGAATTCCCCCAGAAGTAGACCCTGAAATAAAGATTTCAGTGGCAGTAATTTATTTGGGAGCTGCAGTAAACACCAGCAGGGGAGTGTTATGGGCCCAATTGTGTCTCTCCCAAAATTCATATGTTGCAGTCCTAACCCAAGTAGCTCAAAATATAACTGTATTTGGAGATAGGGCCTTTAAAGAGGTAATTGAGGTAAAATGAGGTCATTAGGCTGGACCCTAAACCAATATGACTGGTGTCCTTGTAAGAAGAGGAGATTAGGGCACAGAGACACATAGGGGCGAGACCATGTATGTGAATACACAGGAGGAAGACAGACATCTACAATCCAAGAAGAGAGGCCTCAGAGTAAAACCACCCTGCTGATACCTGGATCCTGGACTGTGAGGGAACACATTTCTGCTGTCTAAGCCATCCAGTCTCGGGTGCTGTGTTGTGGCAGTCCTTGCAAACTAATCCAGGGAGTGAGCCAATGTGACAGGGAAGGGAAGGCAGAGGCAAAGGAGTGTTATCAAGTCAGCTGCTGCGGTGGGCAAATAGATATAGGCCCACAGAGAAGCTTAGGGAAAGGCGTGGGACCAGTGCCTGAGAGTTCTCTCACACAAGGGCGGAGGGAGCTGGGAGGGAGAGGGCTATCCCTGGGGAGGCACCAATTGCACTGGCAGTCCCAGCCTGCTATGAGCAGGGCAAGGTGGCTTTTCCTAGCTTTAAGGAAAGTCTTCAAGCAAAGATATGCAGATCATGCCGGCCGCAATTCAGCTCAGGCACACTGAAGTGAAAAGAGGGGACAGATGTGAGCGGGCCACTGACAGGGACCCCTGAAGAAACTCACCCAGAAACATTTATAGATGAACTTATATGATGTCTGGAACTTGCTTCAAAATAATAGAAGAGGGAGAGAAGTGAGTGGGGGCATAGAGATAACAAGATTGGTCCTGAGTTGGTCATTTTTTAAAAGCCTAGATACATGGGCAGTCACACAACTATTCTGCCTACTTATAAGTTTGGAATTTTCCATAATAAAAAGTTTATGATAAGTGCATGAGAGACTCCTGGTAGATACAGTGATGGGCCCCAAATTTACCCTCCTTCCTAAAACAACAACACAAAACCAGACCAAATATATGAAACAACAGTTTTCAGGACACTGGACATCAGGCAATGAAAGACAGTTATTCCTGAGAGAAGAAACTAAAAAGTTGAGGCCGATGATTGCCTCATGTTACTGACTTGAGATAATTTTCAGGCCACAGCACAGGGAGGAAGAATCCATGCAGAGCCTGGAAGATTCCCAGGGTTACGAAGACAGAGCTAGGGGTTCAGCGTGGACAAGGCAGCTAGGGTTTGATGGACAAAATATGGAGAGGAGAGAGCAGTACAGAGAGAGTCCCTGAGATGTGCGGAAGGTCTCCCTTAAATCTTCAGCAGAGAACTCATCAGCCTCTGCACGCGAAGAAACTACATGAGACCAAGGAAAAGAGTCAGCAAAAAGAATAAGAGGAAATAGCACCACAAAAAGCTGGGGAAAATGCCTGTTCTCACTGGCTAACCTAGAAAACTTCCTAATATACAGAGCCTTGGGTAGAATACTCAAAAAGGTCTTGGCTCAATAGTGAAGAATAATCAGCTTTAGACGAAACAGGGCTCAAGTCTCAACTAACAAATCTTTAAAGCAACACCTAAATGAATCAAACAGTTTCCAAGTAACTTAACCATGTCCTAGAACAAAGCTCAAGAATATTTATAGGAATACAAAAATCTCTAACATCCAACAAAGTAAAATTATAATGTCTGGCATCCAATCAGAGATTACCAGGCATGCAAAGAATCAGGATATTGTGAGATGTAAGGAGGAGAAAATCAATCAATTGAAACTAACTAGAACTGACAGACATGTTAGAATGAGCAGAAAAAGGTGTTCAAAATGCTTATAACTATATCCCATATGTTCAAAAAGTTAAGTGGAGAAATGAAAAATAGAAAAAAAAATGAAATCTCAATTTCTAAAGATGAAAAATACAATGCTTGAGATAAATACACTGGATGGGATTAATGGCAGATTGGCTATTGAAGAAGAAAAGATTAGTAAACTCGAAGATGTAAGAATAGAAAATAACCAAAATCTTGGAGAAAAAAATAATTAAAGAAATTAACAGACTATCTGTGAGTGTTCAAGTAGTCTAATACATGTGTAATTGGACCACCAAAAGAGTGGAGGGACAGAAAAAATATTTGAAGAAAGAATAATTGAATGTCCCCAAACTTAATGAAAATTATAAACCCATAGATCCAAGAAGTTCAATTAAAGCCAAACAAACAAACAAAAACTTCAAAAACATGAAGAAAACTACATCAAGTCACATCATAAGCAAAATTGCACAAATCAACGAAAAGAGAAACTCTTAAAAGCAGTTGGAAAAAAAAAGGACAGATACAAAAGAAAAAAAGTATGACATCAATTTCTTGCCAGAAACAAATGGCAGACTAGGAAGCTGTAAGGTCTTGTCCCTTCCTTTAGAATATTGAAAAAATAAGCAGGAACTGTCTGAATCCACTTTGTTGGTGCTCTAGAAAGCAGCCCATAGTTAATAGTAACCAAACAAATGCCCAAACAGAGATAAAGACATCTTCAAAGGGGTTGGAAAGTTTTGTAGCAATTTTACCCTTGCCCCACTCTCATCCTGGTACAGTGGCAGTCTTGGTCTTAAAACTGCAAAAGCTGGGTTCCTAGTTCTCTCTCAAACCAGAGAGGGCAGAGCAGACTGTATTTGCAAATTATTATATACATTTGTTCTAACCTGTCTGGAGTATACCTGAAGGACTGACGCAAGTTACTTCTCTCTGTTTTTCCTAACTCAGAACTCAGCCAGGAAAATGGTGGGCACTGTTCATATAAAATGCAAGGTGAATACCGACCCACAGATGCGTGGGGCAAGTGATTAAGGTGAAGACATATAATTGACCATCAAAGGCCTGAAGAAGATGCTGGGGTGAGATCTTTCAGGAAATTAGGACTTGCAAAAGTGTATGCTGAGGAATTTAGAATGCCATGTGCATGTCCAGGCAAAATGCATGCTCAAAAAAACCTGAGAAGACATTACGCACTCACTTCAGGCTGACCTTAGGCTCAGAGTGAGTCTTGCTAAGCGCTGAAAGTGTGTCCCAGCATACAGCCAACCTGCAAAGACTGGGAGAGGGGGTTGGTTTTGTTTTTGTATTTTTTGCTTCTCTCTTTTTATTGTTTGAGTTTTATTTGTTTAGTTCAGCTCCTGGCATTCAAGGAAATCTCTGTCAAAATATATATATTTAGTTTTGTGAGTGTTATCATGAATGAGTTGATTTTTACAAATGCTTTTTCTGTGTCTACTGAGATAATTATGTGGGCGTTTTTCCCCCTTTATGCTATTAGTATGGTATGATTCATTATTTTTTATAATAGCTTAGTTGGGATATAATTCACATATCATAAAATTCAATAAAAAATTGTGGTAAAATATGTACAACATAAAATTTATCATTTTAGCCATTTTTAAGTGTACAAATTCTATAGCATTAAGTACATTCACATTGTTATACAACCATCAGCACTATCCATCTCTAGAACTATTTCATCTTCCCCAACCAAAACCCTGCATCCATTAAACACTAACTCCCCATTCTCTCCTCCCCCCACCCCAGCCCCTGCCAATGACCATTCTGCTTTCTGTCTCTATGAACCTGACTACTCTGGGAACTTCATGTAAGTGAAATCATATAATATTTATGCTTTCATGACTGGCTTCTTTACTTAGTATAATGTCTTCAAGGTTTATCTATGTTGTACTTTGTGTCAGAATTTCCTTCCTTTTTAAGGCTGAATAATATTCCATTGTACCTACGTACCACATTCTGTTTATCCATTCATCTGTTGACGGACATTTAGTTCTTTCCACCTTTCGGTTATTGTGAATTGTGGTGCTATGATCATCTGTGTACAAGGTTTGGTTTGAACACGTTTCACTTCTTTTGGCTATATATCTAGGAGGGGAATTGCTGGGTCATATGGTAATTCTGTGTTAACTTTTTGAGGAACTGCCAAACAATTTGAAAGCAGCTATACCATTCTACATTCCCATCAGCAATTGTATTGGTTTGCTAGGGCTGCCATAAAAAAATACCATAGACTGAGTGGCTTACTCAACAGAAATTTGTTTTCTTACAGTTCTGGAGACTCCCTAAGATCAAGGTGCCAGCACGGTTGATGTCTGGTGAGGATTCTCCCTTTGGATTGTAGATGGCCACCTTCTCAATGTGCTCACATGACCTCTCCTTTGTGCATGTGCAGGGAGAACACAAGCAAGCTCTCTGGAGTTTCCTCTTAAAAGTACACTAATCCTGTAACATCAGAGTCCACCCTATGACCTCATTTAACACTAATTATTTTCTTTTTTTTGAGACAGAGTCTCACTTTGTTGCCCGGGCTAGAGTGAGTGCCGTGGCATCAGCCTAGCTCACAGCAACCTCAAACTCCTGGGCTCAAGCGATCCTCCTGCCTCAGAACACTAATTATTTTCTTAGAGGCCTCATCTAATACAAATAACCTGGGGGTTAGGCCTTCAACATATGAATTTTGAGGGGATACAAACATTCAGTGCATAACAGCAATGTATGAGAGTTCCATTTGTTCCACATTCTTACCAACACTTGTTGTTGCCTGTCTTTTAGATTATAGCCATCCTGGTTCGTGTGAAGTGATATCTCATTGTAGTTTTCATTTGAATTTCCCTAATGACTAATGATGCTGAGCATCTTTTTATGTGCTTATTGGCCATTGGTAAACCTTCTTAGGAGAAATGTATATTCAGATCTTTTACCCATTTTAAAATAGGGTTATTTGTCCTTCCATTGTTGAGTTGCAAGAGTTCTTTATATGTTTAGGATATACGTTCCTTTTTATCTAGCCTGAAATCTCTGTCTTTTGATTGAAGTGATTAATCCATTCACATTTAGCGAACTATTCCTTCCATGGTTAAATAAGAAACTTGGTGAATACAGGGCTGACTTGTAAACTTCCTGAACTTAGCATATATTCTGCAAGCTACAGACAGATCCATAGGCAAAATGTGGAAGTCTCATTGCTGCCTTGAGATGTTTAAACACAATGTATGACCAGTCATTCATTTAGTACTAAGCTATGCTAATCCAGGGGTGCCTTGCTGAAGGCTAGGCTTAAAAACAAAACCAAGCATAAATTTAAAAAAGCAACTAAGAGACATCAGAGGCAAAACACTGCAGAGGAAATACAATTCACAAAATTAATCCAGGCAAGTCACTAAACAAACAGTGATAATAACCACCTCTGGGAGAGGGACGCCTCAGAATCCAAATATCTAGTTTCAGCAAAAATATATGAAACATGCAAGTGAACAAGAAAGTTATTCCATACACAGGAAGAAATAAAAACTGTCCCTGAAGAGGCCTAGATGTTGGACTTAGAGGACAAATACCGTCATGTTCTGCATAATGAGGTTTTGATCAATGATGGACTATATATATCATGATGGTTTCATAAGATCATAATATTGTATTTTTACTGTACTTTTTCTATGTTTAGATGTGTTCAGATATACAAATACTTACCATTGTGTTACAGTTGCCTACAGTGTTCAGTACAGTCACATGCTGTACAGGTTTGTAGCGCAGGAGCAATAGGCCTATACCATCTAGCCTAGGTGTGTAGTAGGCTATTCCGTCTAGGTTTGTGCAAGTGCACTCTGTGACATTCACACAACAGAATCGCCTAACAACACGCATTTCTCAGAATGTATCCCTGTTGCTAAGCAACACATGACTATGCTTCATTATAGAAAAAGCATCTATTTATAAATATGTTCAGAGAACTAAAGAAAACCATGTTTAAATTTTTTAATTTAAAATAGAATACAGAATATCAATAAAGAAATAAAAATTATGAAAATAACCAAATGGAGCTTTTGGAGTTGAAAAAGTACAATAATTGAAATGAAAACTCACTAGAGGAGCTCAACAGCAGATGTGAGCTGGTAGAAGAAAAAAAAATCAGCAAAATTGAAGTTAGATCATTAGAGATAATTTGAAGTACAGGACAAAAAAGAATTGGGGAGCCACATATTTTATAACAAGAAATTGTTTGTTGAAATGAGCCTTTAGTACTCGTGGAGTTAAAGCAACAGCCTACATTTCCTTGAACTGCTCAGACTGTGTGTGGTATAACAGAATTTTGGTTTTCAAACTCCAACTAACAGCCCTTTAATTTTAAGTCATTTGGGACAGGGGTTTGTGGTTCACTCCTAGGAAGGCATTCAGTGTCTAGTTCTGAGGTTTCATATAGAATCTAAACAGCATCTGCAGGCTTTGCTGATCTGCCTCACTGTGGTATTAATGGACTTCAACAAAAGTACAAGTCAGAGCATTCTGAGGAATATTCCTTAAAAGAAAATGATTCCTGTAAAGCCATCTGTTCCCTCCTCTGGGCTGTCATTCAAGACAGCAAGTCCTAGATTGCCCTTCTTTGCAAGATCCCAATGCCCAGAACAGAGTTTTCCTCTCAGTGAATATTTAAGAATGGATGAGTGGATTATGTGTGACCTCATATGACTGCTGGTCAAAAACACTTTCTTCATTAGAATTTATAATTGTGCAGTTTCAATACATCCATTAATTAAAAATTGTCTGTCCTTAAGGGGTAGGGTTAATATATATAATTCTCAAGTTTCTCTTTCAAATACCTGTACATGGACTCCCATTTTAACAAAATATTGTACATGAAACTATTCTAAAGTAGTGGTCTGTGGGTTAATTTCTAGCAATAATCATTATACTTAAATACCAATAAATTAAGTAATGAGACATGCTTAAGTTAAATAGGAGTTTTGCTACTGTTCTTACTTAGAGCTTTAAAAGAAAACAAAATCTAAATATAGGAACATTGCGCACTACTGCAACATTCATTAAGGAAAACAAAACTTCCCATTTTCCCATTTGTCACCCAGAGTAACTAAACGTCTTCAGAGAAGTTAAGTTGCTGTTTTAGCTGGTTTATTACTGGGTCAGTTACTTTCCCATGAACTCAGCAGAAGTTCCAACTTGCTTTCGCCATTGACTGGGAGAAGTTACAAGGGTCTTGACTTGCATAAATCAGGGCTGGTCTGGCCAGAATCAGTCTGATGTGCAAGATAAGAGACTGTGGTTTGGCACATTTCCCGGCTGGGGAACCTCTGCTTGGCCTGCTGGACTTGGAGACAGAGAGGGAATCCTCCCCGGATGGCGCTCTGACCCACCTTATGTCCCCACATCTCCTTGATAAAGCCGGGACTGCTGCCATAACCCAGAGGTCCCTAAACACCCCCAACACCCCTGCCCCAGCTGTAGACCAGTACCAGTCCATGGCCTGTTAGGAACCGGGCAGCACAGTAGGAGGTGAGCGGAGGGCATGCGAGTGAAGCTTCATCTATATTTACTGTCACTGTCTCCCATGACCCTCAGATGGGACCATCTAGTTACAGAAAAACATGCTCAGGGCTCCCACTGATTCTGAGTTATGGTGAGCTGTATAATTATTTCATCATCCATTACAATGTAATAATGATAGAAATAAAGTACACAATAAATGTAACGTGCTTAAATCATCCCGAGACCATCCTGCCCCCCGCTGCCATCTGTGGAAAAATTATCTTCCGTGAAACCAGTCCCTGGTGCCAAAAAATGTTGGGGACAGCTGCCATAACCCATATAGGGTTCTTCTATTGACGGCATCCTGGGTTTAATCACTGAGGCTCAAATAATCAGTAATTAAATTCAGGGTACCGTCGATAGAAAAAGGGTATTGCCCACTCCCGAGCCCGGTGGCTATTTGAGGTGAGGGCCGAGGGCCATCCTCCTTCACTCCAAACCTCCCTGACCGCATGCATCACTAGCTCTCTCCTTCTTTTTTTTTTTCGAGACAGAGTCTCGCTCTGTTGCCCTGGCTGGAGTGCCATGGTGTCATCATAGCTCACAGCAACCTCAAACTCCAAGGCTCAGGTGATCCTCCTGCGTCAGCCTCCCGAGTAGCTGGGACTGCAGGCACGTGCCACCACACCCAGCTGATTTTTTCTATTTTTAGTAGACATGGGGTCTCGCTCTTGCTCAGGCTGGTCTCGAACTCCTGAGCTCAAGGGATCCTCCCACCTCGGCCTCCCAGAGTGCTAGGGTTATAGGTGTGAGCCACAACACCTGGCCTCTCTCTCTCTTTTGATTTTATTTTTGAGTGAGATTGTGTTATTTTGGAGGGAATTGATGAAATAATCAGAGAAAATATTTCTAACATGACAAATGTTGGTGGGTTTGCACTGCATAAGGAATGATGCCTCAGATTGGGAATAGCCTCTAGTTAGGATGCAGTTCTTTTAAAGACCTTGCCTCCTCCCCTTCTTACACAAGCTGTTGCAGAAGGTGTTGGTATCTTTATTGTACACTTGAGGAACTGGGGCTCAAGTCAAGTGACCTGCCCAAGATTGCCCAAGGAGATCTGGAAGGACTAGCTCTCATCCAGGCCCTGCCTCTGGCCACGTGGCCTGGCTCTTGAGGCAGAGGGCTTTGGGTTTTTCAAAAGACTTGCCTTGTTCCTCAGTTCTCCTTTCCATTCATTAAGGAAAGCAAGAAAAAGGAAGAAAAACAAAAAGGAAAGGAAAAACCTCTGTCACAAGGCAGAGCTAGTCTCAACCTGTAGGTCACGAGTATTTCTGGCACTTGTTTGTTTCTTTGTCCTTTTGACCTCCTGATCCCTTGTCCCAACGTGGCTGAAGACAGTGACCGACTTATTTCCTGCTGTTTCCTTTCTCTCACTTTTTGCCTAACCCACCTTGTGTCCCCACATCCCATGCGACCACTTTTTGAGTTTATGCAAAAGGGAATTTAAAAGGCTATTTTTGGTTTATGCCCAGAAGACAGTACAAGAATTTGCCAATGATTGGATTTTTTCCAAATTTCCAAACATTCAAATGTGGCTAAGAACACTGTAGTTCCAAAGTTCTCGGCAAGGAGATTTAAATGTGCTGAGCAATGGTAGCCCAAACTCATTCGCTCCTATCACATCACCTTTAACCAACACCCTGGTGCATCCCTGTGTGCTGGATGAAATTAATTTCTCTGCTGTGTTTGTTGATGTCTCAAGAAAAGCTGGAAGCCACAGCTTGCTCAGTTCTCTATACTCTACTAGGGCAGAACTGGCCGAGACTCCCCAAGCCCTTCTCAGGCCACATGGAAAATATTGAGTACACTGGACAGGATTTGGGGGGCTGTGGGGCATTTGAACTATTCATTATATATTTTTTCCATTATATAATTAAAATTAGAAATATAAAATACAAAGTATATGAGTTTAGATATTTAATGCTAAGTTTATATGAAACTTCCAAATAATAGTTTTTTCAATTTTTATAGTTGCTTATGTAGCTCACAAATATGAATATGCCTCCTTATATTGGTGGTGGTGGTGGTGTTGTTGACATGGGGTCTCTCTCTGTTGCCCAGGCTGGAGTACAGTGGCATGATCATGGCTCACAGCAACCTTGTACTCCTGGGCTCAAGCAATCCACCCACCTCAGCCTCTGGAGTAGCTGAGACTGCAGGCATGTACCACCACACCCAGCTAATTTTTCTTATTTTTTGTAGAGATAGGGTCTTGCTATGTTGCTCAGGCTGGTCTCAAACTCCTGGCCTCACGTGATCCTCCTGCCTCAGTTTCTCAAAGTGGTGGGATTAGAGGCATGAGTCACCACACCCAGCAATATTGGGTTTTTTTTCATTTGAACTAGCCACTGTCAATTCCTGATCAAGACCTTAACGATGAATTATTCAAATTCTTGAAAGTCAGCATCCACAAGAAACTTTGCACAAGTAGGTCATAATATTTTTATTGATTTTTTAATGACTATTCAAAAATTTTCAACAGTATAAATAAATTATCTTTGTAGGATCTATAGCCTTTTTTCTTTCATTAATAAGATGTAATGCTGGCATTTCATGTAACAATGCAGATTCTTTTCAAACCCTCAGAACTTTTTCATATGAAACATTTCATAGTAACAAGAGGAGCCAGCTCACCCTGGAGATCAGGTGCCTGGGTTGGCAGCTGTGACCAGGACTCCTGGATCCCATGTAGACACTCCTGGATCCCGTGTAGATGCTGATCCTCAAAGGCTGCAAGAGGCCTGGGTGAAGCTGCTCAGCAGTTGGGGAGTTGACAGGCTTTCGGATGCCAGTGGCCAGCTGCCCCAAGGGCTGAGGGATCAATAATTCAACTGACTACATCAGTCTCCTGCCCTTACTAGCAGAGAAAGTTAGCTTCTTCCTGCCTCACTTTGCCCATGTGTGAGGTGGAGAAAATGGTAGTGCCTACCTGGAAGGGTTGTTATGAGGATTAAATGGGTACTGTGCCTGGAGCATAGTAAGTGTTAAATGTTTATTAAATAAAATGAAAATGTCAAGAGGTTCTGGAGTAGACCCCTAAATCACATGCTTAGAGCCAGCCAGAATCAGACATTCTAAATTCTGGCCGCCCCACTCTCTAGATGTGGGCCGTAAGCAGTTTTTCAATCTCTCAAAGCCTCAGCTTCCTTGCCCATATGTGACGATGGCGCTGGCACCCACGGTATTAATATAATGACATACAGGTTAAATAGGACAGTTCACATAAAGTTCTTGAAACATTAACAAGTGCTCAACGAACGACAGCTATTATGAAGTGGCAGAGCCCGGACGTGCACGCCCCAGAGTAAGTGCACTGTGCTGAGCCCCCCGCCCATGGCCCCTGCCTGCCCCCTGCCCATGCTTACCGCCTGTGAGTCTCACCTCCCAACAGAGAAGGGCTTCACCTGCCACACTCTCTTTTACCGTTTATTTTAAATATTCCTACTTGCTTTGTATTGTTCAGTCCTTTAAGATTTTCTGTTCCCCATCTGTGGACTCCTGGAGTGGGTTTTTCTGTATCTCTAAAAAATAATCCCAAGAATGGTCAGAGCAATTGCACTGAGGACCAGGTGTTGAGAGAATTCCTTTGCAAAAGCCCTGACACTGCCAGCGACCACTGTCTTTCCAGGTCTCAAGTAAGTTCAACACATCCTTCTTCATTCATATTTTATTAGGAAGTCATATCAGAAAATTAATCAGTTTTAAAACTTTAAATATTAAATGAATCATTCTTATCAAATACATGAACACCAAGGAGCCAAGTCAAATATGGCATTTCACTTTACAAATATTTTTACATTTAACAGTCATGAAAAGGAAAAGAACCTTAGAAAACAACTTTGACTCTGTCTGTACAAATGTTAGCATCAAAGAACGGCTGAAGCTTAAATTTTAAGATCTGCAAGATCAGTGAACTAAGTCATCTTTTATTAAAATATAATATCCTTGTCTCTTTCCACCATATACATATATGTTTTTTCTCTTTAAATAAATATATATTATGTATTTTTAATGACGACTTACTCGACAACATTCATCTGGTGCTTTGGGGCCATGGAGGTTACTTGGTAAGGAAAACAAATACCAAAAACATCAGGCCTAACTGGATTCTCCTAAAGCAGAAGAATGGACTTGATTTTGGAATGTCTCCTCCCTGCTCTCCTCACATCAGGACGTCTGAGCCTTCTGAGGAGTCATCGGCAAACAAAAGTTCATCTGACAGTGGGCTCCCCAAGGGCAGGGTGCTAGAGAGGGACCAGGAGACCCCATTTCTTACAAGTCTGTCCTCCGGGAAAACACCGTTCTTTTCACCTGTGACTGCAGCAGAGGTGGCAGCAGCCACATCTTCCCATTCCTCACTGCCCCCATTCAGGATGTACCTTCCTTCGTGAGGTCTGTTCTCATGAACTTCTGCTGTGACTACACTGATGGCAGCACTGGGAGTGCAGGAGGTGACCAGCGGAGGGAGCACAGAGCCCTCGGCCAGGCCCTCAGAGCTCGCCAGCAACGGCGTGTTGATGTAAATGATATCTGCTTTGTCCTGAACATCAGGCAAACTTTCCAAGAGCTTTTCTAGCTGCAGCCTCAACACTGAAAAGGTAGGTCGGTCCAAGGGATCAGCTCTCCAGCAAGAGTACATTATTTCATACCTAAAAGTGCAAAACAAGCAAATTATCTCCTGGCACAGCACACGGTTCCCTTAGTACAATCCACCCCTTTTCATCTTATCTTTAATTTTTATCACAGTTCAATCAACATTTGTTCTACTTTTTATGGAAATCATTGAGATTTATTTTTAGGTGGCTTAATATTTATAAAACTTTTGTAAATGTTCCATGGGTATTTGACAACAAAGTGATTCTGTATCCTGGAGTAGAGACCCTATGTGGCAATTATATCTAACTTTGCAAATAAGGAATATTTATGGTCTTTTTCTTTATACAGTGGTTGGCAAATTATGGCCCACAGGCCATATCTGGCTCACTGTCTGCTTTGTAAATTTTACCAGAACAGAGCTTTGCCTATTTGTTTACACGTTGTCTGTGACTGCTTTTGCTACAATGGCAGAGTTGAGCAGGCGCTTCAAAGCCAGAAATATTTACTACTTGGCACTTTACAGAGAAAGTTTGCTGACCTCTGCCCTGTGCTGTCAAGCTGGGTTGTTACCAGGAGAGCTGAATTAGACGGGGCCCTGGGGCTGGGGCTAAAGAAGGCAGGAGCAGGGTGAGGGGCGGTGTGTGGTGAGTATCATTCTGTCTAGTCTTCTCAACAGCCCTGCTGCTGTCACTTTGTAATGATGGCGAGAGTGGGCTCAGGGATGCTACAGAAGGTGCCATGGCCATGTGGGCAATAGGGAAATCAGATTCACACTGGACAACTCTACATCCAAGTGCACCTCATGACCCCATCTGCGGTGCTCTATAGGTGACGATTCTTTCTTCTGAATGGTTTCTCCATTCCCAGTGTCCAGGGTAATTAAGAATCATGATGGGGTGACATTTAAAGGAGCACAATAAAACAGAGAGATGACACTCAAGAATCACTAGGCTGAGACGAAGAGTAAGTTATACCATCGCTTCAATTTAAAAAAAAATTTTTCTATGTATGATTGCTAGGCTTGATCTTTTAGGGCCAGGCATATTAATTGGCTTTCAGAGATATATATTTTATAAGATAGGATCTTGCTATCTTGCCCAGGCTGATCTCAAACTCCTGGGCCTAAGCAATCCTACCACTTCAGCCTCTTGAGTAGCTGGGATTACAGGCGTGTGCCACCATGCCTGGCAAACATTTTGTTTTGATCTGTTCCTGTTTTGAGAAATTGATATTCATGTCACTGGATAAGAAAACACCCCAAATTTAAATCATCTGGCACATGCAGTAAATTACTGGTATCTTATGAACAGAAATATGCAATTCCCATGTTTACATTTTGTCCTATCTTACAGATCCTTTGGCTAATTCTACTAATGTAGTATTTCACAAACAACACATGGATCTTACTCACGTAGACGTATAATAACATCTTTTCACTTGTCTACTTTTCCAGCCTTTACCAACACTCACACGTGCATGAGGAAGGTGGAGACTCGCAAAACGCCATGTATATAAAGATCCTTAACACAGGGCATGGCACGTTGCCCTGTCTCACAACCCTGATTCTCATCCCAGGCTTAGGAGTTCTTTCTAGTTCCCCTGTCTCACCTTCATTAGATGGTCACTTAGACTTGGCACACAATTTTTGTTTCTATCTTTGGGGCTTTCATGGCACAAATCGATTTGCATGACTCCCTGTTTTCCACAGAGCCTTGACTGTTTGCACTCTGAGATGAGCTTTGAGACATTCTTTCCTGAGCGTGACTGTTTGCACTCTGAGATGAGCTTTGAGACATTCTTTCCTGAGCGACATAATCTTCTTTTCAGTTACTTCCTCAAGGGGCTGTGCTACTTAATTTACTTTCATATATTCCATGTCTTAGGAGAAAGTGTTTAAGTAATCTATCTTGTTTTTCAACTACAATAGTAGCAATATCACTTTGAAACTTCTTTTTTAGAGTCAATACTTTGTGAAATATAAAAAATATAAATATGACTTTTAAAGCATGGTAAACAAGTGTACTTACTGTCTAACCTACTCCCACAGAAGGGCAATTTCCCAGTAGTGGACCAAGAGGATTAACAGGAAGCACGTGGTAAATAATATTAATAGAAGGTCTGTGATGTTTAGTGATTGAAATTTTATGGGTGGAAAGAAAAATAAGTTTGGTAATTGCCTTGGTAAATGGTCATTTTTGTTTTTCTGTTGAGATGTTATAAAAGATATAATTATATAGGCTGCCAAGAGCTGGGAATAGGGAAGAATGGCAAGCAGTTTAATAGGCAGAGTTTCAGTTTTGTAAGATGAAAAGAGTTCTGGAGGTGGTGGTGATGGTTATACAACAATGTGAATGTACTTAACACGACTGAACTATACAAAAGTGGTTAAGATGGTACATTTATGTTATGTATACTTTACCAGAATTTTAAAAAATGCAATCATATAAATTTACAAATTTTATAAATGTGTGACTTTACTCATGTTTTTTAAGCACCTCCTTTGTTCCTGGCTCTGAGGATGGCTGAGTACAGCGCTGCCAGTCTGCTCAGGGAAATGACGCCCATCTCCCGCTAGCCGTGTGTGTGTCTCCACTATCTTAGCCAGCATCTACCCTCGCTCTGCCACTTAGCTCCCTGTGACTCTGACCTTGCTCTTTTGCTGGGCCTGGGATGCCTCAGGTGGAAGTGGAGGAGGCAGTCAATGAGTGGAGGAGGGTTTTTAAGAGGGGGAAGGCAGGTGTGAGCTGGGTCCTCGGGGCATACAAGTAGTAGGAAAGAGGCAGGGCCGCTCTGCACCTGTCAACATGCCAGGCCCTGGAGGCCAACATGAACCAGAGCTCAAGGTCAGTGCTGGGGTGGTCAGGAATTAAGAATGAGGGCAGTGCTGTGACAGGGGGCAGGTGAGCCCCAGAGAGGAGCCCCTGAATCTGAGTGAGTGCAGCTTTAAGGGCACTGATGCAGCGAGAACGTTACCAGTGAGTGCCAGCTGTGGGTTGACCGGTGTGCCCCGACCATTTACTCCTCGCTGTTGCCCCATGAAGGAAGAAACAGCCCTGCTCTGGACAGGGCAGCTGAGGCCTGGAGAGGAGCGGGGTTGCCTGAGGTCACGCCAACAGTCAACGGCAGTACTCAGTCCATCTGACATGGGGCCCCGGCTCTCATCCACGACCCCATCCTCCTTGGCTAAAAATGACAACCCCAGACCTTTCCTCATGTTTACTGTTTGAGCCATTGTGCTAAACACTTTATAGACATCAGCTTGCTCAATCAGCACAGCCACCCATTACACAGGTACCATTAAACCCGTTTTATAGGTGAGGAACCTGAGAGGGTGATACTTGCCCCAGGTTGAAGGTAAAGCTGCAACCCAAATCCAGAGGTGTCTGGCCCCGTAGCCCAGGTTCCTAACCACTGAGCAGACCTGCCTGACATGGGTCAGATCCAGAGGAATTTGGGTTTCACCCCATGGGCAATGAAAAACCACTGAAAGCTCAGCTTCAGAAGCATTCCATGATAGGGTTATAAATTCTAGAAAGGTCACTCTGGTCGCCACCCAAAGGCTGTATTAGGAGCCTGGGGCAGCAGGGAGGCTGTGACGGGCGCGGTGGGGAAATGTCCCAGGGACACTGACAGGGGCATCGCAGAGAACGGCCTCTGGGGTGGTGAGGAGCGGGGCCCGCAGCCTGGTCACCCAGGGGCTAACGCTGTGAGGAGAGGTGACCCTCAGAGGGGCAGGAGGTGGGGGGGCAGGCACAAAGGGCACTCTGTGATTCACATTGTCGTACTTCAGAGCTGACTTTTCAAAAACGAGAGGCAACCAAACACAGGAGTTAACTCATCTCAACTATGTTTAGACAGAAGCAGCTCTGAAGGATTCATTTCATTTTTAAAAGGGAACGTCTCAGAAATGGAAACACAGAGGCCTCTTTGGGGGATGCTGCTGTTCACCGGCATCCAGATGTGAGCGGAGACGGGGAAGACAGCCTGGCTCGCAAGGGCCTGAGGCCAGAGCTGGGGCCACAATTGCCTCTGCCCGGTGGTGCAGGGAGCCCACGGGAGGTGGGGGCTGGGGGTCTGCCCGCGACTTCCCCAGCCACGTGGCTCGTGCTGACTCTGCTGCTCCGTCTCCCAAAAAGTCTCCCAGAAAAGCGACTCAGCATTCTCTCATTTTGGCTCTAAAACCACAATGTGACACAGCTTCGACCTTGTTAAGACTCAAGATAATCACTGCAAATATGAACTTTTTTTGGTGCACAGGGAAAGCTAAGAAACTGCAACAAAATTCTTTCCAGTCAATATTGTTTGACTGAAATGTTTCCTCATTTTCAGAAACAAGCATTTCATTAACATCGCCCTTTTTAAAACTACCGTGAAACCCTAGAACTAATTTAATTACCATCCCATGATGTTTTAAAATGATTTACAGTGTTTGTTTGTGTTTGTAATGTTATACAGCTACAGCCACAATAACCACCACCACCACCACCACCAAGCAGGGCGAGGCTCTGATTAAAACAGTTTCCTTCTGTTTTGCTTTGAAGGGACTTGGGAGGCCTGAGGGCAAACGGCTCGCTCTCCCATGTGAGGCAGCAGGGCCAGAGTGTGTGCATGTGTGTGCATGTATGTGTGTGCATGTGTAGACACGTGTGTGTGGGGGGGTGCTGCCCACTGTGCTCACCTGCACCGGCGCCCGGGCATGGCCCTCCATGACAGCCAGCACAGGCCCACGTGTTGAAATGTTCTTACGAAATGCGGTGAGAATGCCCTCTCTGAGCCCACGGCCCTTGCACACAATGGTGAACAGTGAGAGGAGACTGGCCATCAGGAAGGTTCAAATCACCACGCTACAGGCAGCACCATAAGAAATTATTTTAAAAAGGTCAGCAAGGTGCCTGGGGGAGATCAGTTCACAGTGATGCCATTAATAATTGGCATCGTTACCTGAGCATTCGCTCCCTGCGCCTCCTACAGGCTGAGCCTTCTGTGTACTTTCTTAATTAACCCTCACTGTATCTCCCTGAGAGATGTATGGTGACACTTTTTTTGTGGTTGATAACATGAGGCCCAGAGAGGGCAAGTCAACTGCCATGGCCACAACATACATGGCTGGTAGGAGGCAGAGCCTGGCCTGCCCGACTCCAAGGCCCACGCTGCCTGGAGGACAGAGGGGCCTGTCGGGAAGGGAGGTGCACTGTGGTCCTGCGTGCGTTTAGCTGGGGGTTCACTCCTGGCTGAGCACATGGACTCCCAGAGAGCATTTTAAAACACACATTTCTGGGCACACTTTGTACCAAAAGCATCACTACCTCCAGGCACAGGGCAAAGGAATCACATTGTTAGAACATGCCCCAAGCAATTCTGATGACCAGCCTGATCTCAAAGTGACCGGCTTAGATTTCTAAATTTCCTGATGAAGGATATTACTGAGTGGTGTGTTTGAAATGCTATATATTACAGAAAGAGAAGGATAACTGGTCTGAAAGAGGGAGAGGAGTCATTCAAGTACCTCAGGCATTATAAAGCAAACCTGTTTATCTGTGGATATATTTCCTAGAGGTATGGAAGGTATTTTAGGACATGTGCCATCACCTTGACTTCACAGTGCCCGTCCTTCGAGGCTAGGCTCACTTGGGGGGCTCACTGGAGATGCCACATGCCATCTCCCATGCCAGGAGTGGTTCCTGGCCTGGAGTGTCAGCAGGTGCCACCCTCTGCACATGCCCACCTGGCTAACAGCACCCTCCCACACACACACATAGGTGCATTTCCCCAGGTGTCTGCAGAGCCAAGTGGCTGCCCCACGCAGAGCCCAGGGACATGGAGAAGCTCACTCACAGCTCATCCAGGCAGTCCTCGGGCTGCTTCAGCCTGTGGCCGTGGAGAAGATAGTCATACATCTCATGGTTCTGCACCCCGGGATAGGGAGTCATTCCCCGAGTGGCGATTTCCCACATGGTCACGCCAAATGCCCACTGAGAACAAGGCAACAACAAATTAGGATGCAAGTCTTTCCACAAAGGCTGAATGGACTTTTTCATTGGGAAAGGTCATTTCCTTAAAGCCCCGATGATCGTACACAAAGCCGGCAATTATGTATCAGACGTGCTGCTCTCCCAATATGGCAATAGTGTGGGTTGGAGTGTCACTGTTCCCCAATTTTATGAAAGTTGTTCTGGGAAATTTGGCAAAGGCAGAAATAGCTTCGTCACACACCATGCCTCTGCTTACGGCTCTGCTCCACCATGACTGTGAGGTGTTCCCTTCTCCTACTCTTGGGTCAAGAGTATAATTCCACAGTGCCTTTCATATAGCATCTTGGTTCCAAAAAGCCACTGGATGAACTCATCCAATTTAATAACTATGAAATATCTTAGTTGTGGGCAATGAGTCATCCTTTGATTGCAAAGAAAAATGGGACTAAATGAAGGGCCTGTGCGAAGCACAGCTCTTCTGAATGTTAGGATGCTTCACCAGAATCTACCATTCCACCTGAATTAAAGTATCTAGCAAGACATAAAAGAGGAGGCTGAGCATGCTCCCTATTCTCAGTTTATCAAAGGATAAAATGTCTTGCAATACCAGCTTAAGTCATTGCTTTCAGTGTTTGTGTCCTCATCTTTGCAAAGTGGATCAAGGCTGTGAATCAAGGCTGTGTACATACCACGTCACTTTTACTTGTGTAGACTCGGTCTGCAAGACTCTCTATGGCAATCCATTTCACAGGCATCTTAGCGATGCGGCCTTGGCGGTAGTAATCGCCACTGTAAATCTTCTTAGAGAGGCCAAAGTCCGCAACACAGACAGTCATGTCATCTCGCAGCCTGCAGAGAGCAAAGTTCATGTCCTCAGCAACCTCAGGGGCAAAGCCTTAAATCACTGGTCTGCACCAGACGCAGCTGAAAACATTTATGGAAGTGACCAAAGGAAGACAGAGACCCTATCGGCCTGGGAAGGTCCTGCTTTGGGACCAATGGCAGGGCAAGTGCGGGGGAGCCAGAAGAGCTATAGTCCGGCAGCACTCTGGTCCGTGTGGGGATCTGGACCAGCAAGGGTTCCTGTGCACAGGGGATGGAGACACCTGGAGGGAACAGATGTGGAGCAGAAGGAGCAGCAGCTCAAAACCAGGCGCTCTGCTGTACTGATTTAGTGCCCCAGGAGCCTCCTGCCTAAGGTCTGGAGGCAGCACCTGCCTTGTGGACTAAGCAAGGCTCCCGAGAGTGTGGAGGAGGTGGGGAAGTACCGTTCTAAGATGGAGACGCTGGACTACTTGCCAAGATGACCAGGTGGGTGCTTGAGGAATTGATTGGGAAATTAAAGAGATATAATTGCATTTATAGCTCATCATTAAAACAGCTCCTAGACAAGAAGGAGCAGGAAGAACGAGAAAAAGAGAAAGAGAAGGAAGAGATATAGAGTGGTCTGGGGTAGGTGACTAACTTATCTCTGCCTGACACTGACTTTCAAAACTGGGAGTCTCATGTCCTGGGAATCCCCGTGGTCCAGGGCAAACCAGAAAGCTGTTCACCCTACCTGGCGGGAAACACATGAAGGAAACAGAAATTTTCCTACCTCCATGGGAGAAAAATTATTTAAATAAAAGCCGTAACAAAATCCAACCCCCCTTTGGGGGTTTTAAAAACGAGGTTTGTGAAAAGGGTAGGGGCTGGGGGGCAGGGTTGGTTGGGAGGCATGAGGGTGGAGGCCCTATTGTCACACCTCTGACCCAGAAAAGCAAATGACAGCAACATATTTAAGGACCACTCCCTCTTGCAATAGCAACCTTAAAATCAAGAAACAGTTACTGGTTTTGAAGATTTACAGCAGATAACGGCTCTGTTGAAGCAGGTTGAAGAAATGGGGAGAACTTAAGTCCCAAGTTCAGACAATAAGCCATTGTCTGCTGGGAAAGGAAAGCTTCCACGTATTCAAAGCACAGAACTCCTTCACAAGAAGCGTTAGGAAAACTTAGGGCCAAAACCTCTGCAATTTTTATTACTGTCTTCATGATTAGCTGACTTACACCTAACTCTGGGTCCAAAGCTAGCTGCTGGCAGTGAGGAAGGATCAAAGGTCACACCTAGCAGCCCTCCCTGAGGGAGGGAGTGAAAATGAAAAAGTAGTCACAGGAGAAAGCTCTGGAGGCCAACCAGAGTCGCAGAGGCAGAGGTATTTAAATCCCAAGCAAACACCCGGTCATAATCCCATTTTCAGAGCAAGCCATACCATCCCCTCCCAAACTTAGCTTCTTTCCATATCTCAACAGCAACAGGCCATCCCCCAACCCTGCAAACATCAAATACCATGAGGTCCAACCCCTTCCAGGATGGCCCAGGACTCTTACATGCAGTTTCGAGCAGCTAAATCTCGATGAAGAAAGTTCCTGTTGCTGAGATACTCCATTCCCAGGGCAATATCCACCATGAACTTCAATAATGTCTGCAGAGGAATATGCTAGGGGGGAGAGGAAACAAGAAAGACTATCTCTTAAAAAGGAAAACTTGGCAAGCTGGTTCCGTCTGAAGGGGTAAATGGTGTTTTTATGTGGTGGTGAAACAAGGAAACAAAATCTTTCACTTCCGTCCATATCACTAAAATCACAAATAAGGTTTTCAAAAAGGAATGAAAAAAAAAAAACCCTAAAACTTCTGGGCAAATATCACATTCTCTTCTCCCCATCTGTACACATATTCACAGTGAATAACATTCTGTTTCTTTGCACAAGTTATGAGATCAAATGCAATCCTTAGTATCCTTCCAAGTGGGACAGAGTCCCCAGAGAGGAAGGGACGGAAGGTCTGGCTTTAGCAGGGGTGAGGGGTGTGTGTGTAGACGTGAGTTCTAATGTCTGGGAGCCAAAAAGCCCACTTAGGAGGAGCTGTTTCCAATTAGGCACCCACATCTGCTATCATTTTACTTTGAAATGTTTTGAAAGATACTTTTTTCTTCTAATCAGAAATTAGGATAGTTTTTGGTCCTTATCACAGGACCAAAGTATCAGAGGTACATATTCAAGAATTTTCATTTTGTTCCTCTAGGGCCCTCCTGTAAGTTTCAAATCTAGTGGGTTGTTTTGTTTTTTAAGAGACAGGGTCTTGCTCTGTCCCCCAGGCTGGAGTGCAGTGGTGTGACCACAGCCTACTCACTGCAGTCACAAACTCCTGGGCTCAAGCAAGCAATCCTCCCACCTCAGCCTCCCAAGTAGCTGGGACTACAGGTGCATGCCACCATTTCTGGTTAACTTTTAAAATTTTTTGTGGAGATAGGGTCTCGCTATGTTTCCATTCTGGTCTCAAACTCCTGGCCTCAAGCAATTCTCCCACCTCAGCCTCCCAAAGTGCTGGGATTATAGGCATGAGCCATCATGCCCAGCCAAGTCTAGTGTTTTAAAAATCAAACTAGACTGCTATGTTAGAAGACTTATCACTGTTAGAATCAGTTATGAGGATTATGACTGATGAAACTTCCATGTAGTAACTAAATGTTTTAGCACAATCATGGCCCTAAAGAAAAGAGTTTATCACAAGTTCCTGGCAATAATGAATGAAGCCATCCATGATATACTCTCCCTAAGGCACTGGATTTGTCATGGCTTGTTCTCCATGGAACATGAGTTTTCCAAAATGGTACTCATGAAGACATTGCATTTTTAGTGATTTATATTTTCCGACCAAGACACATGTCAATTACATATTGCATATATGAATAAAATGCTTTAATTATGCTTACCCTTAATTAATGGAGTTGTTAAAAAATGTAAAATATATATATATATTGTAAGGCTGGTGGCGGGCATCTCTCCCTTCCCTAATGAAAAAAAGAAGCCCAGGAGACCTGCCGAAAACAATGTCTGCAGGGCCCAGTTAAGTTAAAGAATAGCCACACCTGGATGGTTACCCTGATAAGGGTCTCAGTTCCTGGAATCCATACATACCACCAGCCCCTCCTAGTTCTCAATACCCACCCTAAAACTGTAACGGAACTGAAACCCCCCCATCCCCCAGCTCTAAAACATACATAAGCCCACACCAGACTTCTGGGCGGTGCGACTTCTCAGGCCCCTCTCCCCAGGGACCTGAGAACCTCGCCCAGGCACCCCTCTCTTGGGACCCGTTACCCTCACTCAGGAGCGCTCCAATAAAGCCTCTTTACTTATCCTTTTCTACTCTGCTCGTCTTTCTTTCTCTGGCGCTCACCATCCAAAAACCTTACATTTATAAGGCATGAAAGTTTTATGCCTCTGTTCCATACATTTGGGGCATTTGATTTTCTGGATGCTAATTTCCAGGAAGGATTTGGTTCTTAAGAAATATCAAATACTGCTATTATTCATTAAGGTATAATGAATATCAGGTACTATTTATTTGTGTTATTCTTTTTTTCCTAGAATAATTATGCTATTCTTAGAGACTGTGACCAAAGCTATTTAAAAAATAATTGTGTGGTATAATTAATAAATGAGTTCACCAAGGTTGCAGGATACAAAATGGACATATAAAAATCAATGGTATTTTTACATACTAGCAATGAAAAATTTGAAAATGAAATTAAGAAAGCAATTTAATTTACAATAGAATCAAAATAAAATACTTAGAAATAAATTTAACAAAGAATTGCAAAACTTACATTCTGAAAGTATAAAATGTTGAAAGAAATTAAAGATCTAAATACATGGAATCCTGAGTTCATGGATTGGAAGACTTAATATTGTTATGATGGCAAAACTCCCCATATTGAGCAAACAGCTGGCTTCTTTGTAGAAATTGACAAGCCGATCCTAAAATTCATATGGAAACTCAAGGAATGCAAAATAGCCAAAACAAGCTTGAATAAGAACAATGTCGGTAGAAGCTTGCTGTGGTCAATAAAAAAATAAAATAAATAAAAAAAAATAAAAAATAAAAAAAACAAAAAAACAAAACAAAAAAAAAGAACAATGTCGGAGGACTCACACTTACTGATTTAGAAAGTTACTCCAGAGCAACTATAATTAAGGCAGTATGGTACTGGAATAAAAATAGGCATGTAGATCAATGAAATAGAACTGAGAGTCCAGGAATAAGCCAATATATGGTCAACTGTTTTTTTTTTTTTTATTTTTTTGGTCAACTGACTTTTAACGAGGATGTCAAAACCATTGACAATAGGGAAAGAATAGTCCTTTCAATCAATGGCCACATGCAAAAGAATGAAATTGGACCTCAACTCCAAACTGTATACAAAAATCAAAGATCAAAAGATGGATCAAAGACCTAGACGTAAGAGCCCAAGTTATAAAATTCTTAGAAAAATTAACTCAAAGATCAAAAGATGGATCAAAGACCTAGATGTAAGAGCCCAAGTTATAAAATTCTTAGAAGAAAATGTAGGAGTAAATCTTTGTGACTTTGGATTGGGCAATGGTTTCTTAGACATGACACCAAAAGCACAAGTAACCAAAGGAAAAAAGATAGATTGGACTTCACCAAAATTAAAAATATTTGTGCTTCAAAGAACACCATCAAGAAAGCAAAAAGATAGCTACAGAAAGAAAGAAGATATTTGCAAATCACATATGTGATAAGGAACTTGTATCTAGAATAAACACACAACTTATAAAACTCAGTAACAAAAAGACAGATAATCCCATTAAAAATAGGCAAAGAAAGGATCAGAACAGACATTCCTCCAAAGAAGATATTCAAATGGCCAATAAGCATATGAAAAGATGCTCAACATTATTAGTCATTAGAGAAATGCATATCAAAATGACAATAAGATACCACTTCACACCCACCGGAGTGGCTAGAATAAAAATGTGAGATAATAACAAGTGTTGGTGAGGATGTGGAGAAATTGGAATCCTTGTATATTGCTGGTGGGAATGGAAAATGATGTGGCTACTTTAGAAAACAATCTGGCAGTTTCTCAAAAAGTTAGACATTTAGTTACCATTTGATCCAGTAATTCTACAGCTAGGTATATACCAAAAGAATTTAAAACATATGTCAGTGCAAAAATTTGTGTACAAACACTGATAAAGTATTATTCATAAAAGCCAGAAAAAGTGAACTCAAATGTCCATCAAAAGATGAATAGACAAAGCACGGTATATCCACACAATGGAATATTAATCCAGCCATAAATAAGAATGAAGTACTGATGCTACAACATGGATAAACCTTGAAAACATTACATAAGTGGAAGAAGCCAGCCACCAAAAAACTATAGATTGAGATGATTCCATTTATATGACATGTACAAAATAGGCCAATAAAGAGAGATATAAGTAGGTTAATGGTTGCTTAGGGCTAGGAGCAAGGGAGAAGCAGTAAAAAGGGATTCGGAGGTGACCACTAAAGGGTATGGATTTTGTTTTTTGTTTATTTGTTTAGGTGATGGAAATGATCTAAAATTGATTGTGGTGATGGTTGCACAATTCTGGAATATACTAATAACCACTGAATTGAACACCTTAAATTGTGTGGCATTTGAATTATATCACAATAAAGCTGTTACCAAAAAAAAGTGCTACTGCAGGAAAAGAGAGAGAAGAGACAAAAAGCAGGCTTCTCTCTGTCTCTGGAGGCTGGTGTGTGAGGATGTGATGCCGGAGGAACTGCTGCTATTTTGTAACCATGTGGATCGCCTGCTGCAGATGGATAGCAGAAAGGTGAAACACTTCTGGACACTTGATGATGTTGTTAAGGACAGAAGTGGCCAACTTTGGAGCTGTGCTACCTCTGGACTTCATCGCGTGAGATCCTGTATCTCCTTTGTAAGGTCATTTTGAGTTGGATTTTGCATTCCACGCTGGTGAAGTCGTCCTACCTGTTGCAGACCCTAAAAGTTGGCCCCAACTTATCTTTCCTGCTCTATCACCCTCCTCTCACCCTTCTACCACTTTGTTGTTGCCATATGAGAAAACCTGCTTTTCCTAAAAAAAAAAAGTGTGTTCTCAGATCGCCTGGTCTTTGCTCATTCTGATTCAGGCTGTGTGCTTCTCTTAATTTTCCATTTCATTCCTACTGCTCCTTTGAGGATAACCACAATGGTACTGTGGAATATTTAAAAGGTTTTTCCAGTCAGAATTCATTTCTTCTCTGAAGCTCTAGAGCGGGTTGCTCATGCCTGTTTGATGCATGTTATTACAGCCTGCCTCCCTATGTCCTATAAACCTCGTGAGATCTTGTCATCTGCCTGTCTGCCCTGCACACCTCCAGGGCTGCTGTTCACAGTTAGTGGCACAGTGGGTCCAGCACCCAAGCCCTGCTGGAGAAGCACATTTACCTACACCTAGTCTTGGGGAACTTGAGCAGGAACAAAGGGTGTTTATTGCCAGAGAACTGACTAAACAGGCAGCAAGGAAAAGATCTGAGTAAAAGCTTGATTTTCCTGTTTGTCTAAGTACTCTGAGTCTTCCATCTTTATCTGTGGCTACTAAGTATGAAAATAGGAAAATACATTCCTTTTTATATTTATAACACTTGGAAGTTATTTTCCATCATGGAAGATACACTTGTATTTTTGCAAACAAACTATTCATTAGTCAGTAAAATACTATGTACTTGTTTTCCACACTTGTTATTTTGTTCAAAAGAAGATAAGACCACAGCAGAACTTTTGGCAAACATAGACAAGCTGATTCTAAAGTTTATATGGAAGGGCAATGAACCTAGAACAGCTAAAACAATTCTGCAAAGGTAGAATAAAGCAGGAGGAATCACAGGATGTGATTTTAAGACTTATAAAGCTACAGTCATCAAGACAATTCGATAGGGGCAAAGGGCATGTAGTTTAATGGAACAGAACAAAGATCTCAGAAATGTACAGCCAGTTGCTTTTTGACAAAGGTGCAAAAGCAATTCAATGGATTAAGGATAGTTTTTTCACAAATGCTACTGGTCATCCATATGCAAAAAAAGCAAACCTTGAACTAAATCCCAAACCCAGTACAAAAAATGACACAAAATCGATCATATGCTTAATTGTAACATGTAAACCACAACATTTTTAGAAGAAAACATAGGAGAAAATCATTTTTACCAGGAGTTAGGCAAAGAGTTCTCAGACGTGAGAGCAAAAGCACGACCCACCAAAGAAAAAACCTGATATATAGGACTTTTATCAAAATTTAAATTTTTTTTGCTTATGTTAAGACAATGCAAAAAGACAAGCTTCAAACTGAGAAAACAATCTGTGGCAATCACGTATCCAACAAAGGAATTGTATTTAGAATATATAAAGAACTCTTAAAGCAAAAGACATTCTCTAATAAAGACATCTGCACCAGAATGTTTATGGCAGCACAGGTCACTATTGCAAGGATGTGGGATCAACCCAAGTGCCCGTCGATTCATGAGTGGATTATTAAAATTTGGTATATGTATACAATGGAATATTACTCAATTATAAGAAACAACAGTGACCTAGCACCTCTTATATTTTCCTGGATAGAGCTTGAGCCCATTATCCGCAGTGAGGTATCGCAAGATCAGAAGAATAGGCTCCACATGTACTCGCCGTCAAATTGACACTGAGCACAGTAGTAATATTCTCTAGGGATTAGGGTGTTGGGGGGGTGGCGGTAAACTCACAACTAATGGATACAGTGAGCATTGTAGAGGGGAAGGGCATGCCTCTAATAGTTCCTTGGGTAAGGCAAAGATATAAAATGTAACCAAAACATTTGTTCCCTCATAATATCCTGAAATAAAAAAAAAGAACTCTTAAAATTCAACAATAAGAAAATCAACAACTTAATTAAAAAATGAACAAAAGACTTGAACAGACACTCACCAAAGAGGATATAAGGATGGCAAACAAGGACATGACAAGATAGGCAACATCATTAATCATTAGGGAAATGCAAATAAAAGCCATGACAAGATATCAATACACATCTATCAGAAAGCCAAAAACAAAAAACCAAAAGAAAAACAACTACTGATAATACCAAGTGCTAATAAGAATGAGGAACAACTGAATTTCTCATACACTGCTGGTAGGAATGTAAAATGGTACAGCCACTCTGGAAAACAGTTTAGCAGTTTCCTATAAAGCTAAACACACATTTACCATATGACCCAGCATCCTACTCCCGGACATTTACTCTAGAAAAATGAAGACCTCACACAGAAATTTGCATACACACACACACACACACACACACACTGTTTTTTTTTTGAGACAGGGTCTCCCTCTGTTGTCCTGGGTAGAGTGCTGTGGCATCATCATAGCTCACAGCAACCTCAAACTCCTGGGCTCAAGCGATCCTCCTGCCTCAGCCTCCCAAGTAGCTGGGACTACAGGTGCACAGTTGCACACCACCACACCTGGCTAATTTTTCCATCTTTTGTAGAGACGGGGTCTTGCTCTTGTTCATGCTGATCTCAAACTTCTGATCTCAAGCAATCCTCCTGCCTCTGCCTCCCAGAGTGCTGAGATTACAGGTGTGACCCACCACACCGGCCTAAACATGAGTTTTTATAGTAGCTTCATTCATGATTGCTAAAACCTGGAAACAACACATATGTCCCTCAACAGATGAACAGATAAACTTTGGTATATCCATATAACGGAAAACTACACAGCAATAAAAAAAGGAATGAACTATTGACACACACAACAACTTGGATGCATCTCAAAGGAATAACGGTGAGTGAAGGAAGCCAGTCTCAAAAGATTACAACTGTGTGACTCCACTTATATGACATTCTTGAAAATACGAAACTATAGTGGTAGAGAACAGACCAGTGGTGACCACAGGTTAGTTAGCCAGAGGCGTATGAGGTGTTATTACAAAGGGGGAGCAGAAGGGAATTTTTGTTGGGTGATAGAACTATTCTGTACCCTGATTGAAATTATGGCTACATTAATGTATACATGGGCTAAAATTTATAGAACTATGCAACAAAATAGGGAACAAGGTCAATTTTACTGTATGATAATTTAAAAAATATTTTTAAAAAGAACATAAATTGTCCCTCTATTTCTCTTCTACAAAGATGTAAGAAAGACATCCAATATGAGGCTCTTTTTGTATAGGGGTCCAAAAAATGGGGACAAGTTAAGCTTCACAAGACAATCTTTTGGCATCAAATAGCCCTGTGTATTTTTATTTTTTTACGACAAAATGCAACTTTGTACAACATGAAATTCCTATCCCCCCAAAAAAAAATTATGAGGAAAACCATACAACATACCAGGAAATTAAATGTGAGTGAAATCACCTGTGGACATGAAACAGGCTCTGGGGAGGAGATGCAGTGCAGCCACACACAGCACTGTCTGGGGGCTGCCCTACGGGGAAGGGCACCCCGGGGAGGGGGCGATCCAAGGACAGCTGAAGGCATGGGGTCTGCAGCCTGGAGGCCAACTCTGTCTCCACCACTGCCCTCTCCGTGCCTCAGTTTCCTCACCTGAGATTCTATTAGTAACTGCTTCCCAGGGTCGTTGTGCCCCTAATGCATTAATACATGCAGATGCAGGCTGGCCTCTGCTAAATGCTTGAGACATGTTGGCCATTGTCGTTCTCCGTGCAGGTGTGTGTGTAGTGATGACAAGTGTATGAGACACGCAGGCAGGGAGTAAGTGATGAGAGGAGAATGTCTGAAGTTGCTAACAATTGTGCTAAGGTGCTGGGAATTGTGGATAATGTTTTCTTCTTTTGTAGGGTCTTTACAGTGCTATCATCTTCCTTTTTGGGAAAAAAGGGGGAAAATGCAGCCATGTCCATAAATGTTCCACCATACTTTGGACTAGGCCCTTCTCCTCTTTGGAGGAGCCTCAGTGATTTTATAATAGCTGTGTGATGTGGCCACTACAATTTCCTGTCTCTGTGGTTAGTACTCGTGCCGGTAGAAGACTTAAGAGCTGCCACATGGAAAAACACAGGCCTGGGGTCATAGGGTGACCTATAAAAGAGCAAAGGGGCCCATTCTCCTGTTTAGGCCACTTAGACCTTCTCTGGGAAGAACAGAACAAGGAAAAAGGTGCAAAGCAAAAGTCCCTTCCCCTCCATCACACACAGGTGTACAGTGCCAGTGGGGTCAGCAGGACATAGAAAAGGAGGTTCCAGGATGTGCTGCCCCTAACTTGGGTCTTATGTTTTTGTTTGCCTATTTCAACTACCTCCCCACATTTTAAACAAGGGCTGTTTATGCAGATTTAACTGTCTCTTGGGATGAAGAGACTGGTGTTTTTCTAAGTAGATTTCCCCCATGAAGTCCCACAGGCATCATCACTTCTGTTGTCACAGTTCATGTAACTCTATCAGTTACTGGGACCTGTGGCCATTAAGTTCATTAATTACCGGAGGTCGCGGCACTTCCGTCTGAGGTCCTGTTTCTGCCTGGTTTCTCTGTGCTGTGGGGATTCGGGGAGAGGGTGCTGCCCCCTTAGGGCACTGCTGAAGGCAAGCATGCCGGCCCACCAACTCCCAACACATCTGATTCTAAGGACGGATGGGCTCATGATAAAGAAGAAGATGGACGGGGTAAGTTCACCCTCAGTGGCAACTTGAGAACAGCTCCGTGCAGCCCCCTGTGGGAACTGAAACAGACCCGGCATCCAGCAATTTCATACTGAACAAGCCTAAAGAGGGGACTTCAAAAACAAGAGGCTACCCCAACAGTACACAGGGCCCCAACACCTTTCAGAATGAACTGGGCCCCGTCCTGCTCTGGCTTCACCCCACTCAGAGATTCCAGGTGACCTGGGAGGGCGAGGGAACGCACGCTTGTCTCCATGCTCCCTCCCTCCCGGCCTGAGCCCTGAGGCCTCTCAGCTCATCACGGAGTCAACATTGTGACCACCACACCTGATCTCAACCTCTACCTCAAAACTGCCAACGTTCCTCAGGTGACTGAAACGGGGAGGTTCTGGCTGCCACCAGCATGGTCACCATGAGGTCCCCCAACTGTGCGTTGACACCCCTGTCCCAGCCTAGTTACCTCCTGCTCCTCCTGCCAGTGCACCCCTGCTGGGCGCTCTGCCCAGCCTGCGTGGCATTTGGGCCCCTGTGCTCTCTGTGCCCACAGCACCCCCCTTCACTGTGAATAACTGACCACCTGTCACCCTCACCCACCAGCAGTGCCAGTTCCACGGCACAGGAACCACACCTGTCATGTTCCCTTCAGCATCCCCAGAGCTCAGCACCTTGCTTGGAGCAAGCACTTGTTCACAGGATGAACTCATGAACTTAATAAACCTTCCTTAATAAACCTTAAGAATCTGTGAGCAAGTCCCATCGCATGCCTTCACTTTGGGAAGGTGACCAGGCTGACCCCAGGCCACTGTAAACCCAGGCTCGTAGGCACAGGGGACTGTGCAGGACACCATCACACTGGTCACACACAGGGACATTTCCCCCCAGGGGCTTGTCTGCAGAGCCAGTGGGAGTGGGTTTAGGGTCCCCAAGAACTAATTCAATGGCCTTCCCATCGTCTGTGCACTCTGGGGAGTACGTGGCCATGAGGGGCACGGAATGCAGGACTGGGAGCCTGGCCCACCTGACTCCAGAGTCAGTGAGACCTTGGCCATGAGATTGTGTGCCCTGCTGCTTCCTCCCACCGTAAAGCAGAAATAATGACACTCTCGAGCAGGCCTTCTGTGAGAATACATACCACATTTCAACCTCTGGGTGCACGTGGGCACTGAACAAAAGTCAACGTCCTCTCCTTCCCTCTTTCGTTTTCAAGGTTAGACAATTTGGTTGTCTAGGCTCTGTCACATAAGCCCTGAGAATTGTTCAGAGGCAATGCTAGTAGATTATTACCTTTGGTCCTGTCTCCAATCGGGAATACAGTAAATAGGTGTGCAGGTCCCCATATTTCATGAAGGGTAAAATCACCATGGGCTTTGGGATGCCTTGAGAGCTCATTTCTATACATACGCCTGAAATCAAAAACATAGAACCAGTCACAAAGAGCCCTTGTTATGTGAGAGCAGGAAAGCACTGGAGGACCACTGGCCAAATTGAAACCATGTGCCACCAAGCCAAGAGTTTAAAAAAACAAGAGCCCCTAACTCACACCCTGTGTTGTAGAAAGTGGAACACACACAGGGTCCACTACTTTTTTTCCCTTCTTTCAAATCAGTGCCAGACTTTGCCTGAGGGTTCTCAAAAATCAATTTGTGACAAACATAGCCATCTAGAAACCTAGGAGTTTTTGTTAGACTAAGTCTAACTGCAGGATAGAGAACCCATTAGGATTCAAGAGCAAATTAGTTTCATGTGATAATTAGATACTTACTCATATGAAGAAGTCCACTATAACCAAATGCTTAAAACTATTAAAATAATTTTGAGGGCCTATATGTAAAATATACATTTCTAAATTTTAACAGTTACATAAAGGAAAAGCCACACTACCATTTATAATGGAATTCAAGAGCTACAGCTGGTCACCTGATCCCAGGCTTGCAAAGCACTTGCCCTTTGTGGTGTGATTACAAAGCACAATTGTTCTCAGAGTCTGCTAAAGCTGATAGCTGCAAATGAATAACAGTAGTTTCTTTGACATAACACTGTATCCAAACGTTAGTTTTATACATCTCTCTGCAGGGTCAATCATTTAAAACTTTGAAAGATCCCAAAAGAATTTAACATGTATCAAATTCACAGCACAGCCAAAAAAAAAAAAAAAAAGAAGGATCAGCAGAAAATTCGATTATGTCCAGTTTGCTCTTCGCTCTTGGAATTGTGTCACTTACACAGCATCCATTCAATACCTAATCTCCTCTTTTATGTTTTTTAGCTAACAAAGCTGCAAATACAAATTACGTTAAACACGTTCTATGAAAGGGTTACATCACGTTTCATGAAGTTATCCATGTACCATGATCATAAGAAATCAGAACTTTCAAGTAGGTTAACAAATTATTTCTCAAAGATGATCTATGGTATGTCTACTTTTATAGCTTTACCCCAGTGGTATCTGATTCATGGATAACTTTAAATCAATAAAAATTATAATGTGACCAGCTCTTGCGTCTTGCCTTTGAGTAGCTGAGGGCTATTTAATTCACATTCTCCTAGAATTCTGTGGACACTCTAATCATTCCTGACCTCTATGGTGTTCAGAAAATGCAAAGCCATTTTATCTTTACTATCAGCCTCAGAAAATGTAATCATAAAACATCATCTGGGTGAAAAACTCACTGTTATAAAATACTCTGGGTTTATACAAAGTGTAAACTTATCTACACCAGAGATTTTTTTCCTCTGGCACACAGTAGATTCTCTGAGCCCCCTTGGCCACCCACTTCTGCATTTCTGAGGTACCTAAAAGTCGGATGACATTTGGGTGACTGAAGTCTTTCATACACGCTGCCTCACTGAGAAACTCCTCGATCTCCCGCTGTGAAAAGTTGTCCACTAAAGAAAAAAACGGAAAATGTTAGGCACAAATATTTTACTCAGTTGAGGGGAGCAGGCAATAGCAATTTTTGTTCTTTAAAACTAAAGTCAGGAAAAGACAAAACTCCAAGGAAAAGAAACAGATGAGTGGTTGTCAGGGGAAGGTGAGGGTTGGGGCCGAGGAGAGAGGAACAGATACGTGAAGCCCGGGGATTTTCAGGGCTGTGAAACTATTCTGTACGTGCTATGCTGCAATGGCGGATCCGTGACCTCGCACAGTGGTCAGAACCCACAGAACTGTACAACGCCAAGTGGTAACCGGTACAGAGCTGCAGTTTTGCAAGATGAAAAGTTCTGGAGACAATGATGGTGATGGCTGTACAACATTATGAACATACATAATACCACTGAACTGTATACTTAAAAATGGTTGAGATGATCAATTTTATGTTATGTGTACTTTACTATAATTAAAAATAAATAAACAAAATATAAAGCAGGCTGGCTTTAGGAAATTTGTTTTAACAGGGCATAACTAGTGATTAAAATCATACATGAGAATACCTAGCGCAGTGTCTGTACCATACTATGGGCTTCATATATATTAAATTATTATTCTTCCTATTAAAGCAAATTTAAAAAAATTTTTAAAAATCTATACACCTGCAAAACGTCTGCCAACTTTGCCCTCATCTATTCCCTTTGTTGACTGCAAACAACCAGTTCTGTCTGTGTGTGTATGGTGGGGGAGGGGGGACAGAGGGGTAGGAGTCTGCCTGCAAACCCTTCCCTGAGGGACCAACTTCTAGGCAAATGTAGGTGAGCCTGAGGATTTTGGGGCCAGAGACTATTGTTTCAATCTTTAATAATTACCTTGGATGTAATTCCTATGCAAGCTACTCAAGTTAAAGAATAGCAGAGCCGGGCCAGAGAAGCAGTGGCTCTGCTCAGACTCAGCTCCTTCCATCAGGCCCCCTAAACCCCCCTGCCTTACATCCCTAAATGGGGATAATGGAAGGACCTCCCCTCCCCACAGGCACAGTGTGAGGCTCAAATACAATAACTCAAGGGGCAGGAACGGTGCAGAGTGTGGATCCGTACTGGGTTCAGCCCCGGCGAGTACTCTAACTTCAGGGAGTCTTAGTTTCTGGGGACTAGTTCTTGAACCTCCTCCTAGTTGTGCTGACTTTCTGTTCCTGTTGTACAGATGGATGCAAGAATGGTGGCAGTGTCCCTTGGCTCATACTGAGCATCACGTAAGTATTAGCCATTATGATATACTTAAAAAGCAAAAAGCACTGGCCCATGTGACTTGGTTATTGTGGTTCCTTTTTATAACTGAATTGAACTTTAGCCTCCAATTTTGGTTTAAGAGTCTCTATATATGCTTATAATCTAACTTATATTTTATTATCCAGTAAATGATAAATTTAAATCTTAGGAAGAAAACAACTTTATTTTATTCCTTGATGAGAAGTAGTATTTAACAGGTAATAAGAAAGCAAAATCAAGAATATTGACAAACTGAACACCAAACAATCTCCATCCATGTGACTCATGATGAAGACTGCAGGTGTGATGTCACACGGTCATGGTCTATTTCCTGGGTGCCCTGGTGATGGGCTATGACCAGCCAGACCCCTGCAGAGTCAAACTTAGACAGTTGTGTGTCCCCAACTCCAGAAATGCACTTCCTAGAAGGACATGGAGGGAAATGATACCCTGTTCTGCCACTGAAGCCTGGTCACCTTATGGTAATGAAAAAGTCCAGCATAATCTGCCCCTTTCTAGCTATTTCACTTTGACAAGTCAGCAAGTCACTAAAGACAGTTTCCTTATCTATGCAGATGTCTGCACAGATGCTAGTGTCCTAACTGGCATCTACCACTATTTTTGTCAACACTGTAATTCATTCTCCTCCACACCGACACGGAAGTGAACTATCTAGAATGTAACTTGCTCTGTTCCTCATTTGTTTAAGACTCTTAGTAGCACTCACTCCTTGCAGCATAAAAGCAGATTCTTTGCTATGACTTACAAGGCCCTGCCTGACCTGCTGCTGGCTCTCTTCTCAGCTTGCTCGGAGGTTATAGCTTGTGATAGCAGCTCTTCATATGTCTTTGACCAAAGAGTATTTCTCCTCTTTCTGGGACACTTACTTTCCAGGTAGCCCACAGCTTCCCCAGGGCCATGCAATCATCCTCAGATGAGGAAGTGGGCCCACCACACTAGACAGAGCAGCCCGACCAACCTCCCAACCTCCGGGGTCAGATGCTGCCTCAGAAATTCACGCCTTCCTTTGGAGTTGTTAGCTCTGCTAGATGAGAGAGAGACAGACAGAGAAAGAGAGAGAGAGCGCAAGTATGCACAAGAACATGCGAGAGATAGTAAACGTAACAAATGTTATTGCCACGAGTGTCAAGATTATGTGATGCATGTGTGAAGAGCGCATTATAGCAACTGCCCTGGGTGACCGGTGTTCTGCACTGCCTTCTGACCCGCCAGCAGCTGAGATCGCAACACATGAGCACCATCACTGGCCTTGTGGAGCACCCGATACTGAAGCACCTGCCCACCCGAGAAGAATGGGTTTCATCACTGATAACTCACATTTCATGGTCTTCACCGCCACTTTCTGAGAGGTCCCATCTTGCTGCTTAAGGTTTCCTTCCATTACAGACCCAAACTCTCCTGTGAAGTAAAACATCTATATGGGCACCATGCAAAATCTCCCCAGCCACAGAAACACCCGTACTCACACACCTGGGCCTTGTGCCACGCACTAGTCTCCTGCTTGTCACGAGCTTGAGTGGCTCAGACCTACCTTAGCCGTCACTTTACTAAACATTACAACAATGCAAGGCACTGACAGGAGAACATGAAATACATTGTTAAAGTTCATAAAGCACAAACTCTTAATACCATTATCATTCTTTTTTATTATTTTTTAAATTTTTCTATATATATATATTTTTTTAGCTGTCCATATAATTTCTTTCTATTTTTAGTAGAGACAGGGTCTTGTCCTTGCTCAGGCTGGTCTCGAACTCCTGAGCTCAAACAATCCACCCGCCTCAGTCTCCCAGAGTGCTAGGATTACAGGCGTGAGCCACCGCACCTGGCCCCATTATCATTCTTAATACCATTATTATTCATCCTAAGAACAATTTACCAAATTAAATATGTATTTTCATCTTTGTTCCTATTTAACGAATTAGAAAGGTGCCAAGAACAATAAACTTGAGAACTAGAGGAATAAATTTTAAGTGCAATGAATTGCATGTTTTTCAATGAGGAAAGAGAATTAATATTTTTTGAGGGCACAGAAGAGGATCTTTCATTTGCCAAATCTCAGTTTCAAGAATCACTATTTACTCCATCATTTTAAATTATAAAACATAACTATCTGTATTATAACTCCAAGTCATAAAATGGTATTTTATTTAATAAATAATAAACTTCTTATCTTCTTACCCCACATTTTAAAAGAATTACTTTAAATGGCTTACCTTCGCCCAGAATTTTTCCAAGAACTAGAAGATTCCTGTCAATCACAACATCTTCTAGTTTATTTTGTAGTTCCTCACTGACTCCCAAGCTCCGTACTAGGAAAGGAGTGAGAGTATGTATAAGAGCTGTCAGCGTGCTTTCTTTCATTTGAATATAATTAAAATTACATTTAAAGTCCTATACAATAAACATTCTTTTTTTTCATTTTGTACCCATTATTTCTCCCCCAAAAGTGCCAGTAGCAAAACATCACACTTAATTCTACTATGATTAAAGTGAGTATAATGAATCCTTCCAGGCAAAATTAATTCGGAAGAAGGATAAGAACCACATTTCTTTTCCCACTGTGTGGGAGGAGCGGCTGCCATCAGATTCATGTAGGGGAGGTTTGTCCTTGGGTTAAAGGCATAAGGAAGATAGGTTAATAGGTAGCTTCTAGTGAATTCTTTACTATTATATCCCTAACTATAATACAAATGAGCAACTAGGGCACCTCCGCTGCCCTCCCATGCCAGGGAAGGGATCTCATAAAACCACAGGAAACATTTAGAGAACAAGCTATTATTTTACATATGGTTTATGGAACCTCATTATAATAACGTAGAAAATGCTGAAGTGAGTACTTCGAGGAACTAGAGAATAAGATCTTCTACAATAAGGCATGTAATACAACAAGGTATATAATAGAAACGCAGCACTGACAAGTGTTGGCAACACGAGGAATTATCTAGGAGAGACCAATTCAATAACTATGTAGCAAACCATTTGATTTGGGCCACAGTTAAGCATGAGAAAGCCTTTGAAAGAAAACAAATGTGGATAATTAGAAAGGACACATTAGTTCTCAGAGGAAAAAATTTTACCCCAATGGTCCTCCAATAAAGAAAAGAAATTGGTCTAAATAACAACTCTTTAAATTTAAAAATTTTAAATTAAAAATTCTAAAATTAAAAAAATGCAAGAACAGAGAAATCTAAAAGTCAAAACTTACAGGTTAGAAAAGTAAAGAAATTAATAATACACTACATTAAGCAAGTTTTTATTTCATAGCAACCTGTATTCTATCATTCTTATGTCTTTTTTTAATGGTAAACATCCAGAAGCATGAATTTGTTAATATTTGCACATACCTTCTAAACTTTTTCTGAAATTATTCAAGACCACTATTATCTGCTTCATTCCACTCTTTAAACTAGAAGGTTCAACTCTCTGATTCAGCAAAGCTCAAACCACAATGTTCAACCAAAGCGTGATGGCAAATTGTCCTCTAAGTTGGTTGCCACGAAAACAGGAAATGAGGCCTGAGATTATGTCTGTTACTTTAAAATTCCTGACCTTTACCCATCTCCTGTCACCCCAGAAGGTTCCTCTTTCCCTCTGCATTTCATGACATTATGAGCCCTTAACCCCAATTACTTAACCCCAGGTCCAGCTCCAGATTCCAGTAAACCAGCTGGCAGAGATGTGCATGACAATATATATCTACTTGCTGGTTTCTAAAGACATTCTAAATATCCATTCTTCTACTCCTTTGGCTTTTGTTGAAATCATCTGTTCTTTCTTCGTTCTCATCTATTTTAACTTTTGTCAAAGAGGGAAACAAAAGTCAACTTACAGGTAAGTTCGATGGCTCGCCGACAGAAGGACTTCTTTGCTATGTAATTTACAACTAATTCAGAATCCTCCTCTGTGAATGCGTTCCTGGGTGAATGAAAACAAAGACATCTCACTATAAAAATAGGGCTACCTAGGCAGGTGCTGATTCCACAAGGATGCTAGGAAGCCACCGCCTTTTAAAAGGGCTCTTCTACATTAAAACATTTCCCCCTAGGAGACACATGTTTCTTTCCTTTGGCCTATTTTAGACTTACCTGGCAATATCAAAACAACTCTGTCTAGGTACCATCAAAAGCGGGAAATAACTGATAAGCTTGCAATGGCCAAAGCTGTAACAATCTGAGCAACAAAATAAAAGGCAATGGTACATCCCTTTACTGTTGCATTCCACCCCTCCAGCATTACCTTAGTTGCACATTTTAGGAGCCCTTATCAGGCCTGCTGGAAGTTCATGACCCCCATAGGAGCTCTGGCCATCATTTTCTTGGTTCTATCTTTACTGAATCTATATTCTAGGTGGTCTCAAGCAAATATATCTATGAATCATTCTATAACAATGATTGTTTCAACAATGCTAACTATGAATTCCCACTGAATGTCACAAACTGCATTCTGCCACAAATTCTTAAGGACATCTGCATCTTAAGACTCAGCATCTTTTCATTACTGACTGAGTCTAAAAGTCTCAATTCAGAATCACAGCTATTAGAACTGGTAGTGACCTTGGAGGCCATTCAGAGACAGATAATACCAGGGAAGCCTGGAAAAGTTAAAAGGCTTGTCCAAGTGACAGAATTAATGCTGGATCCCAGTGGGAGAATTTTTAATTTCATGTCCAGTGTTCTCTCCTCCATATGCCAGACTCTAGGCACCACAAGGGCTTTGCATATGCTGTTCTTTCTGGTAGGAATGTTCTTCCCTTCTCCCGCACTTATTGAATTTCAGCTCTTAACTCAGAGGTCAGCCAGCTCTGCAGGGAGGCCTTCCCTAGCTTTCTCAATGCAGTCAAATTCTCCTATTACACACGTTTACCGCTTCATATAAAATCTACCACTGTTGCCACTTTATATTTATTTGTGTGACTACTTGACTACTGCCTGGCTCCCCGTGAACTGTGAGCCCCACGAGGGCAGGGTTTTGTTTGTATTGTATCCCAGGATGCCACAGTGTCCAGTGCCTAGCAGGCCTTTAATACACATTAATGAGCTATTTTTGCAGCTTCTGCAGAGGTTCTCTGTACTTGTTTCAGCTGGAACCCACATACCACACCAAGACCCTGGAATGTATTTTAGTCAATTTTATGTTCAAAATTTAGCTCAGATTTTGTCTACTTCTTTAAAATAGCCATTCTTAGACTTCATATACTAAGACATGATAACCACAAGGATAGAGTTGTAGGGACTGAAGGTAACCGACCCCTGAGACTGGGAAGAACATAAATAAAGGGCAGCCTGGCCTCCCATCTTAAGCTCCTTCCCAGGAGCTTAGTCTCAGAGTGTGGTGGAACGTTCTCACAGTATTCTGAAGGGGGAGCCATCAAAGGAGGCTACTCAGCCCCCTTCAAAACATAGCCATGCACCCTTCTTTCATTCTGCCTCATTCCAAGCTGTCAACAACTTCCCTCATACAAAATACGTCCTGCTGACCCATGATTGATAAACTGGATTTCATGGAAATCCAAAATCGCTGCAGAGCCCTAGAGTAGAAAACTGAGTTCCAGAAACAACATTTACACACAGCCTTCTTTTCTTTTTTTTTTTTTTTTTGAGACAGAGTCTCACCCTCTTGCCTGAGCTAGAGTGCCATGGCGTCAGCCTAGCTCACAGCAACCTCAAACTCCTGGGCTCAAGCGATCCTCCTGCCTCAGCCTCCAGGGTAGCTGGGACTATAGGCATACGCCACCATGGCCAGCTAATTTTTTCTATCTTTAGTTGTTTGGCTAATTTCTTTCTATTTTTAGTAGAGATGGGGTCTTGCTCTTGCTCAGGCTGGTCTCAAACTCCTGAGCTCAAGCGATCCTCCTGCCTCGGCCTCCCAGAGTGCTAGGATTACAGGCGTGAGCCACCGCGCCCAGCCCCCTTCTTTTCATAGGTTGCTTTAACACGGCATCTCATTTTTGTTGATATTTGACTAGTATTTTGTTACAAAAGTAAGATGTATAGAAAATAAGAAAAAGAGCTTTGTTTCTCATTTGAATGTGAAAATACAGTTTTTCTGTATTAGAAAAATAACTCATCATTATAGAAAATGTGTAAAATATGGCAAAAAAAAAAAAAGAAAGCATACACAGATTTACCCACAATGATACCAGTCAGAGTTGCTAATGCTTTGATGAATTTCTTTCCTGTATTTTTATCTATATATGCATTTTAAAAAATAATAGGGGTCATTTTTAAGGCTTCCAATAAAAATCCTCGTTTAATAGCAACCCAGTTTGAGGCCTCTGATGATCTTCTCTGTATAAGAAGCCTTTTCAGTGCTGGCTATTTCTGTTGGCTGCTTTCGTAGGGATTGGCCTAGGTAAGGAAGCTGGGCATGCACAAGGCAGGCATCCGTCTGGGTGCAACGTGAGGGGCACAGCAAAGTGGAAAGCATCATCACTTGGCATGACAACCTCGTCAATACCACGGGGCAAACATTTTCAACTAGGATACTTACCCAAACTTTGTCTCCTGGACTCTTTTTCTAATGGCCTGAGAGATATATAAAACCAACCCAATCAGAATAAATCCACAAAAGCAGCCAAGGATGATGAGCACAGGATCTGTGTTGCCAGGTGCCGGAGTTGACGAAGGGGCATAATCTGCCCAACCTGGTAAAATACCAACAGAATCGATTCAAACATCTCTTTGGGATTCGAAATACATGAGAAACATTGGCTTGGAACAAGGAAGAACACACAGTCTAAAGCTTTTAGAATTTAGTTAAATCTTTTATCTTTTATAATCCACAATTGCAGGCAGTCCTTACTTTGTGCAAGCTGAGACCATGTACAGTGATTTTAATAATCAGTGGGAAACTAGCTTGCTTTAATCATTCCACAGTGTGTGTATGTGTCTGTTTGTGTGTGTGTATATACATATTAAAATATCACATTCTACTCCATAAATTCATGCAACTTTCACTGTCAGTCAAAAAATAATAATTTTAAAAATCAATGAGAAAACTATGTTGGTTATAAATGTACTGGAAAATGAAAAAAATAGTTCAAACTAATATTTACATGGTGCACTATAATTTAAAACATTAAAAACATTAAGAATTAAAGTGTTATTTCTTTTGCTGTGATTGTAAAGTACAATAAAAAGAAAAAAAAGAAAAAAAATACAGTGTTATTTCTTTGTAAAAAACTTATCAAGAGTAAGTTGAACAGAGTTTGCCTTTCTAGTCATGTAAATATATTTTCTGTGTTTTAGAGCAGCGGTCCCCAACATTTTTGGCACCAGGGACTGGTTTCATGGAAGACAATTTTTCCACGGATGGGTGGGTGGGGGGAGGCAGAGCTTAGGCGGTGATGTGAGCCATGGGGAGTGGCTGTAAATACAGATGAAGCCTTGTTTGTTCACTGGCTCACCTCCTGCTGTACGGCCGGGTTCCTAAGTTTCATAGAAGACAATTTTTCCACAGATGGGGGGGTCAGGGGTGGAGCTCAGGCAGTGATGTGCAGCCCGGTTCCTAACAGGCTGAGGACCGGTACGGGGCCACGGCCTGGGGGTTGAGGACGGCAGTTTTAGGGAATTGTCACACACCTTTCTAAGTCTAGATCAACTTCCAGTGTTTTATCTTTTGTGCTTTCAATGTTGTAAAATACCTCTGTGAATTCCTTTAGTGTTACGTTTTTTGCCAGTGTCACTTTCTCTGGGACATTTCCATCCTTTTTTGTCACAACTTCATTTATGTCAATAACTTCACCTTCACTAAGTACCTCAGCTGCATATCTAGTCTATCAAACAGTAGCAGTGTGAACATTCCACGGTCCACTTCAATTCAAATTTCATTCCAACACTATCACTTTTCGCTTCTTTGCTGCACTTTCTTCTTTGTTTTCCCATTTCCTGTTTCAATTTCCCATTTTTGTAAAGTGTCACATGGGTTTGTCACTGGGAGACAGGGAAGCAACACAGCCAGGCGCCTCCGTTAGATGTACACAAACTGAATGATGGTTACTCAGTGACCAGTCACTAAAAGATTTTGAAAGAAGTGACACCACTGGTCATGATGCACATCTGTTATTTACATGGTGATCCGTGGCGTGAAGAGCTAGCGCCCAAGTTTATGCTTTAGGTAATTACAGTACATAAAATTTGAACCAAATTGTTGGGGAACTAATGTTATTGAACTGTGGTAACTAAAATTCATGCATATTGGATCTGTGCAAGGCAAGGACTGCCTGTATAGCAAAGCTTTAAAACATTTTAGAATTTATCATGAATGAAGATGAAAACTCTGTAGTCTTAAACTCTTATTTTTTTTAAACTGTCCCTTTAGAATCAGAATCTCATTGTCTTTGAATTTCCACGAGGTAGACACATCTTGTCTCCCCATAACCAGTGACTAACGTTCCCCAGGTACTGAGACTGGGGGCTGTAGGAATGCCATGTGGTTGCATTTCAGCACTAAAAGGGAGAGCATGTTTGAGAGTCACTGGGAACAGACATGAGAACTCAATCATCTGCTCACAAGTCCCGTCTACTAGTGGGTACAAAGACCATATTTGGCATGAACTTGTAAATGTACAAGTCACACTGATATAGATGCCTATGTGGGATTTTATGACAGCAGCTTAACATCAAACAACCTAGGGCAGATCAGAGTCAGAACACAGTTGGCTCCACTGGGCTACGGAATCAAGCACAGCATTTGAACCACTTGGGGCACCACAGTGGCACCGTGCCAAGGGACACTCCAGCGACATGCAAAGGCCAGCACGCGTGGCTAGGCATTTAGTTCAGTCGCCCAGGGCAGTCAGAGGATGGCTTCCGTAGGAAACATTTCATGTTCTGCACAGACCAAATCACAAAGCACATTATCCAAGGCTTGAATGGATAAAAACACGGCAACTTAGCAAACCAAGCACTAGCAAATAAACAAACAGTGTCAATCATAGAGGGCTAAGCCACACTGCTTGTCCAAACTTCAGACATGTACAGCACATGTCATTTCAACTAAATTCAATAAGTAAAGTCAAAGTTGGTATTCTGAAAGGACTAATCTTCCTAGTACATTATTGTCATTAATAGTAACAGTAGTAGCAGGACCCATGGGTATTGGTAGTTCTGTGAAGTGTGTTACCATATCTTTATCATTGCAAAAATTCCTTTTGGTACTTATTTGTCATTCTTTAATCAGCCGTCCACCCCACAGGTTACCCTAGCAACCTGTGCACTGCCGGGACTGTCATGTTCTACCAGCCAATGGGGGCTCCAGCTCTCACCGAGTGTGGGGATAAATATCTGCACTGGGTCACTGAAGGGCCCGACTCCCCCTTTGGTGACGGCCGCAATCTTCACTGTGCACGTGGCGTTGTGGACTTGAACAGAAATCCGAGCATGGCTGCCATTGTGGCGGACTTCCTCAAACAGCTGTTTCTGGGGACAGAGAGGAAAAGAGGAAATGAAACGCGAGGCGCCAGGGGCACACTGCTCGCCCACGGTTCCTTCTGAGGAAAGCCGTCCCGCCCACGTCTGGGGCCCTGTCTCCACAGTATTCCTGCCTCACTCAGGACACAGCCAATGGAACCAAAAGGCAAGTGGAGACTAACAGCAACCTCAGGCCTTGGGGGAAACCAGGGCCATGAGGGCGTGGCACTTGAGTGATCACAAAGAAGCTTCTAGAAGAGAGGGAGCAGGTAGCGGATGCTCCTCAAGACCCCCATGCTCAGAACCACCCACAGCACAAGGCCCCAGAGTCACACTGTCCCTTGACGTTGCCCACCTGCCAACCACCCTTAATCTAACACAGTGGGCTCCTGTTCCTTGAAATTATAAGACTTTTGATTAGAATCTACAAGGAGGAGGGTATTGATACTATTTTTTTCTTTCAATGTGACAAATGTGCAATTTTTTCACTTTTTAAAACTCTGGTTTTACTTTATGATGTTTTAAAGCCACTGCCGTGCAATATCGAGCCATTAAAACATAGGGAAAAACAACCAGAACTAAGTGTTTATACAACACTTCCCCTGTGTTTCCAAACCTCGATGATTACAGTGTTCTCTGGTGTAGGAAACAATTGTGTGTTTAGGCTGGCTTTTCAAATGAAAATTTTAGGAGTTGTGAAAGCTGAAATGAAACTCTAGGAACACGTCTTTATCTCTGAATTTTAGAAATTTGATTTCAGAGAGAGAAATATCAGGTCATATGAGGCACCTATATCCCAGATCATCAACGAACAGCAAAAGCACATTTCTGTTGGTAACTTTATTCCCTGGTCACTTGGTCTCAAGCCAGTCGCTTCTAGCGATGGTGCAAGATGGCCCCAACTCAGCCCATAAGGACAGCATGGTCCCACCATTCACGACCAAGAGAGCACTGGGTCCAGAGACTGTTTCTACATCTAGACAGGCAGGGACCACCAGGACCAGAAATGCCCCCTGTGTAGAAAAAAACAAACTGCTTTTGCTCTGCTCTCGAATCACAACAATCAACAAAGAAGACTTCTGTGACCTCTGGTCACCAAGAAGTAGATGGGAATTTTTCCCCACTAGCAACCAATCAATCAACTCTGTAGAAGACACCAGCGGGGCATCCTCCAACCCAGTTCAACTCTGACACTACCTGCCTTACATGGCGTCAGATCCCACAGGTTGAGGGCTCAGTCCCACAAGAGTGGCCCCACTTTTGGTGCCAATCCCAAGCCCCAGGCTGTTTTACCTGTGTTTCTGACCAACTGGCTATAAACTGGGGTTCCCACAACCCCCTCCTTAGATTCATTTAATTTGCTAGAGTGGCTCACAGAACTCAGGAAACACGTTTACTGGTTTATTATAAAAGATATTACAAAGGATAAGGACAAAGAGATGCACAGAGCAACCCAGTTTTGACTATGGGTTAGCTGGTCATTCTGTATTTAATTTGAGAAGGGGGCAGAAAACCGTGTGGGAAGGCGTGCAGAGCCCACGCCCTCCCTGGGCACACCACCCTCCAGGAACCTCCATGTGTTCAGCTATCTGAACCCCATCTTCTTAGGCCTTTTATGGAGACTTCATTGGATAGGCATGATTGACAACTTCGTAGAAATGTGATAGGACAAAAGGGGTGTGATCTCATACTAATAGACCGAGTGGGGAAACCAGCAAGGCCTGTCTGTTCAGAAGCTTCTTGGCCTCTCTGTGCAATGCTCCTTCCTCCCAGGTATGGGGCAAGACTCCTTCTGAAATAGGGGTCTTATGACCTACAATCAGATAAGGTCAGTCAGCAAATTTCTTTATTGTCAGCTCCAAGATAAAAAGGTAAGGGGAAAGAAAGGAGCAAATGAAAGGAGGGCAGGAGAAAGTCAGAGAGAGATTCTATTTTCTGGGCCTGCTTCTGAGACCTAAAGTGCCCCAACATTACAACACAACTGTCTTTCACTTTTAACGCTCTAAAGCTGCTTCAGGAACCAAGGACTATTTTATACATTTATCTGCTCGCTGAACTGTTTTTTCATAGAAGATCCACTGACACTTTATGGGAATAGGGATGGAGTGGGAAACACTAGCCCACACTTATCAAAAGACTGTCCCGCTCACAGAGAGAAGGTCTGCATCTGGTTTATCAGCGGTCCCTAATCTTTTTGGCATCAGGGACTGTTTTCATGGAAGAGAATTTTTCCACGGAACAAGGTTGGGGGTAGGGGGATGGTTTTGGGATGATTCATTACATTTATTATGTACTTTATTTCTATTATTATTACATTGTAATATATGATGAAATAATTATACAACTCACCGTAGGTTGGGGACCCCTGGTTTAGATGGTATAGCTGGGTCCACACATCAAGTCCCTAGTGCTATAAATGCCTACAAAGCACGTCCCATGCCCTGTGTTCAGAGAGTATAAAGTTGAACAAGACACAGCTCCAACTTCAAGGAGAACAGACTGTACTTGCTCCTTACCTTTGGATTTTAAGCTCTGATTTGGAAGGCAAGGGATATCAAGAAAATAGAACAACAAAAAAAAGTAGATATCTTTATTAAGGTATAATAAATATCCATACAGTAAAGATCAGGAGGTTCTTAATCTGAAAGTAGTGGGATCACAACAGTACAAGCCTGTCTTCAGCATAACTGCAATAACCCACCCAAAGACCACTTCCAAGAATGTTCTGAAATTGCACGCTCTTATTACAGTGATAGGTGAAAGGTATCTTTCAGAAATATCCAACTCCCCTGACTTGCATAAAGAAAAAATAGCTTTAGTAACAGTTTTCTAAAAATGGAAATGAAAAGACAATTTTGAGAGATGAAGTTGTGTTTTAGCCTTGCCCTTCCAAGATGAAGGGGGTTTCAGGAAATCGGAGTGATGGATGCCGAGATCATCTCAAACTTCACTTTGGGTTCGGAGGTTCGGGGCTCCCCCCAGGGCTGGCCTTTCTTCAGTGTTCTTACTTGCCTCCAGTTGTGGATCATGAGCTTAGAACTTAGCTGCATCAGAGAATGTTTCCCAACGTAAAGGGAGGCACCAAGTCTTTGTTGTCACAAGCCCGTCGTGACGCACAAAGTGAGCACAACGCAAATGACCTTCTCCTAGGGATGATCCAGCATCTCCAGGGAGGTAAGTGACTGGAAAGGTCACAGCCCTAACTGAGGCAGTACTGTTCTCCCCACAGAGGGGACCGTTCTGAACAAAGGGCAGTGAGAACGCACAGCACAGCTGAGTGTTAATGGCATTTAGTATACAAGGCTCTCTGGCCACAGTCATTCATAAGATTTTCATCACTGCTGCCTTTCAGAAAGCCTCAGCTCAAGAGGTCCTTTCTAGAAAAGTAGTTTCACCCATGCCAGAAGGAGAAGGCGAGAGGATGATGTGTGTAGCTCTTTAAACAATCTGTTGTCTGCTCCAGTGTATGCTGATAATAATTATTTTCTGCCAACCAGAGAAAGATAAAATTCCTATTGCACTGAAATAGCATTACTGAACCTTTATGCTTAGTATAGATAGCATTTGGCATTGTGACAAAAAGCCTTTCTCTAAGAGAGGCATTTGATTCCCTGACTCAGCCAATGGGAAAATGCAGTTAATCCATAGTCACCTTACACAAATGCCTTGGGACAAAAGACCAGGAAAGGAGATGTTTCTCTTTCAGCTGTCACTTTTAAGCAGGATTGTTAGTAACACCATTATTATTTACTATAAAGCAAAACAATAAGGACTTCTAAGCCCTCTTCTTTTTCCTCTACTTCTGTCACCTACTGCTTCCGACAGTCTGCTTTCTGATAGGTAACCTGAGGCAGGAAAAGAAAAACAAATCCCACTTGTCCTTTCTGAAAATAGCAGTTGTGATAAATGCTGGGTGATGTGAGGTTAAATATGATTGAAGCAAAGCTTGGACATCATCAGGGGGTGCAGCCGTCTCCCCACTCACCCTGTTCATCTTTCAGCCAAGGAGCTGTGTAACTTTCATGTGATGCACCATATGAATGCCATGAAATGCATCTAGTGTTACATCTGGTAGGCAGATGACAACACAAGAACCATGGTCATGGTCAAGAAGAGACAGTCTTCATAATGCAACCAGTGCACAGTGCATCTGCCCTTCCATGGATGTTCTGTGTCACAAAAGGAGTCAGTTTTACCTCACTCTCTTCCTTTCCCAGGTGGAAAAGAGACCTGTCTGGAAGCTGCCCACCCAGCCACACTCAGGCATCATCACTCATCTGCCTCCCCTACTTCTGTCTTGGGTCCAGTGTTGGTACCACAGCAGTGATCTTTAGACTTCTTGGAAATCAAAACCACATGTTCCTCCAGGTTTGACTGACAAAGTCATTGGAAGGGCACTGGCTGGTTCTTAGAGAGGGAGTCACTATTTCACACATAGATCCCCTTGGCCTTTTGTTTGCTATTGTGTGGAATTTTTTTATGCGTTTTATTTTTAGACAACCTATATGACATTTTTTTTTTTCTTAAAAACAATGCTTCTACACCAAATAAATCATGGACAAAATAAATGAAGAGCCCAAGATGATATCAGTCCCACTTGTACTAAATCCGTGTTGTGTGGATTACAAGCAGCAGCCAGTTATGATGATAGGTGATAGATCCAAAGTAATTGCCAAATTTGTTAACATTTTCCCATTTCTAAACATTCCTACAGAAAACCACATACAGGTCACACCATCCTCACGGTAGTCCAGCACAGCAACCACGCAATGCGGACTCACGTTTTCACCCACACAGATTGGGTAGTTTTTGAAATTAGTAAGGATGTGTTCGATTTGTTCTGTGGCCCCTGACATAAAAGGTTTTACTCTTTCTGGTCTCTGTTCTTCAAGTTTGCCTTGGATTGACCTCACGTAGTCTTTGACGTACTTCTTGTAGGCTTCTTTTGTGAAGCTGGTTTCCTGCAAGCGAGTGATGGCTCACGACAACGTCAACACTGGTGATCACTGTGCTGTCAGCACCTTCGTGCTCAGGGCCTCCAGCGGAGCCACTTCCACCAATAAGCCGGTCATCAGTGTTACCCTCTGTCCTACTCTGTCTTCACCTCCCCTATAGCCCGTCCACGGTCTCCCAGATCTTGTAAATGGCAGAGAACATCTCATCGTGGCTGATGAGGTCCTGGTGGATCATCACGACCACAGCCAGGAGTGAGAGCCAGAGCGGTACAACTGGAGCAAGCGGCGCCGGGAGCGAGCGGGAACGGGCAGAAAAGCCTGTTTGCTACCATGAAATAAAACTAGTACTTACACTAGAGAGTCCTTGCTGAACTAAAGAGGATCTTGCAGCCTCAGATTACAGGGCAGGAGCTACCTGATGTATCGATGCACCCAACCCCAGCCCTGCCCGGTTCCAAGCACATACTAGTATTCAAAACAATCACTGTTGATAATTATGATATATGTTCTCAGTGAGCAAGAAAACCTTCTTAGGTTTATGATGTACATTCTCAATGAGCAAGAAAACCTTCCTAGCTGGTAGTAGCCAGCGGCTGAGTCACCTGGGCAGACTTGGTAGACCCGAGTGGGCCAGCAGTGTGTTCTGGTGGAAAGACGGTGGATGTGTGTGGGGGTGTGTGTGTGTATGTTTGTATGTGTATGTAGGTGTATCTGTGTGGGGTGTGTGTCTATGTGTATATAGGTATATCTGTGTGTGTGGGGGTGTGTGTGCATGTATATGTAGGTGTATCTGTGTGTGTGTATGTGTATGTAGGTGTATCTATGTGTGTGTGTGTGTGTGTGTGTATGTGTATGTTGGTATACCTGTGTGGGGTGTGTGTGTATGTACATGTAGGTGTATCTATGCGGTGTGTGTGTGTATGTGTATGTTGGTGTACCTGTGTGGGGTGTGTGTGTATGTGTATGTTGGTGTACCTGTGCGGGTGTGTGTGTGTGTGTGTGTAGGTGTGTGTATGTGTATGTAGGTGTATCCATGTGGGGTATGTGTGTATGTGTATGTTGGTGTACCTGTGCGGGGGTGTGTATGTGTGTGTAGGTGTGTGTATGTGTATGTAGGTGTATCTATGCAGGGTGTGTGTGTATGTGTATGTTGGTGTACCTGTGCCGGGTGTGTGTGTGTGTGTAGGTGTGTGTATGTGTATGTAGGTGTATCTTTATGTGGGGTGTATGTGTGTATGCATATGCAGGTGCAATTCAAACTGAATTATACCACCGGCTCTCCTGGATCTCCAGCTTCAAATTGTAGGATTTCTCAGCCTCCATAATTGCATGAGGCAATTCCTTATAATAAATCTCTTTCTACACATATGTATTCAATTAGCTCTGTTTCTCTGGAGAACCCTGACTAATACCCAAGTGCAAATCAAGTACCACCTTTGCTGGAAAAGGCAGTCTGCCATAGGCACCAAGCACTTTGCACATCCTGAGTGTGCCCAACTGCAAGGTCTAACTGTCAGCTGACCCTGAGCCACTCTGGGGCTGGTCACGTAGGTTGAGGGGGCCACAGCATGACTACTGAGCAACTGCACAGAGGGTGGGCTTGTTTGCTGCTTGCTACACAAAGTGTTGAACCCTGGGCCCTGGGCCCTCAGCCGCACAACCCACCATCTGAGCCCATCACCTCACCCCATGGGGACTGGAGGGCATGGGAACCTGTGCCACCAGGCTGATGTTCCATGGGGTGCTGTGCCATGAGTGACAAATTCCCTTTCTCTGGCCCACCGAGTCTCATGTCTAATTTCAGTTCCTATGCAGCTGTGCCAGGCCAGCTGGCTCCCTTGCCGAGTCCTCTTATTGGGCGTCAGTTTACCTCTTGCTATTCTCTATGAGGCTGGGATTGTTTCCTGACAATCTTCTGAAAAGAATCCCCCGAGATTTCCAAAAGGCTATGCATTGCCAACTGCTACTCCCTGACCTCATACTAAGTATCTGGGTAGGTCACACTGTCTTCCCAGAAGAGCCTAAATTCCCTGAAGGCAAAAATGAGGTGATAACGGAGGATGAGTTCTACATCAATTTACTAAATAAAGAAATGAATGGATGAATGAGTGAGGAACTCCTCAAAAGACTCCTCAGTCACCTCTAATTTTTACTATATTATTTATATCCCACCGAAAGGTGCCTTCCCTAACTCAATCACATCACGTCTTTTCATGACAAAATGAAAGCTTCTAAAACAGAATTAAACCAGCAAGTCAAAAGGAGATGATGAATTGTGCCCTGTTAGGGTTCAGACTTACGGAAGTCCCCACACTGTGCCACGTGTGAGAGATCCGGTAGCCCATCAGCTCCCCATCCTGGCGCTTAATTGGAGGCTGCATCCACCTGACGTCCACATCGTTGCTAGATTCATTCAGAAACACAGTGACATTGAAAGGGGCTGCTGATGGTGCTATAAAAATAGAAAAAGGAGAGAAGGATGAAGAACCACAGAGAGAAGCACATATAGATTCATTCTTGTCTTGATTTTTGAGTGTGTGGTTTTCAAATGCTCTAAGAAAAGTACTCAAGTGAGACAGAGACTAATAGCAGATATTGACCCTCTTTTCAATTAAGGACCATTGAGATATGACATGAGTTTTAACAAGTAAGACCTACCGAAGCCTTGAGATCCATCTATGAAGTTGAAAATGTCACGAGAACCCAGGGTAAAGTAACAGAGGAGAGGAAGGCAGGGAAGCAGGAGGACGGTGCACATGGACCCCAGGGGAAGCAAAGCAGACACAACTCAGGGTCCTCCAACAGAAAGCTGTGGGGTAGAAAGACAACACGCCAGGCTGCAGATCATCGCTGTGGCATTTGAGACGCGCAAGATGGGACACTGCTGAGCTCAAAATGAAGCCATCACTTTAAAGTGCAGAGGCAGGAGCTTACTGATGGTCTGAACATAGCTAATCAGTCGATACATTAAAAAATGTACATATATGTGTGTGTGTACATGTATAAAACAATCTGGGAAAGAAGTCAAGATCATTACTACAGTCTCTTTTGGGAGAGAGGAACGTGACTATATCTATTAAAACTGAAAATAATATGCTCTTTGACCAAGTATTTTATTTCCTGGAATTTAATCTGTAGGTGGTGTTCCATTCATTGCAGCATAATAGTGACAAAAGGGAATAAATGTAATGCTCAGTCAATAATTATAATATAAATTTTGATACATTTCCAGTGGAATACTTGCTACCTGACCACTAAAAAGAATTAGGTATATCATGTGTATTGATACAAAAAGATATCCAAAGGGGGAATCAAATTTCAAAAAATTATAAATTTATCCATTTTAGAAGTACAAAAATAAATTTTTTATATGTAGAAGGAATAAAAACAATTGGAATAATATATAGCAAACTGTTGCCTGTAGTATTTAGGGAGATTAAATTATATATTTCTGATATGTCTGAAAGGAAAACAAAAGGACACTTTAATCCTCTTTGTCTCTGCTGATTTCAGGAGCAGTAATCATGAAGTTAAAATGAATTTCATTAAGGAAATGTCATACAGTTGTAGCTGTCTATGAAATCAGTCACATACTTTCAAATCTGTTGTAGGATTTATGGATAAATATGGCCACCTGGATGTGTTGTTATGTCTGCCTCCACCCCAAACCCCTCTATGATGACAGTATGGAATTTAAAAAGATATAAACTCCCAAGTAAAAGAGGAGTCAACAGTAGAAGAGAAATTTCAACACATATTTGAAAGCTGAAAAACAGCTGAAGAAGGTATAATTAACTTAGCAAGTCAATACTCCCCAAAAAAACCACAGAGAGGTTCAGAAGCTGTGGGCCCAGGCACTAACACAGGGACTAAAACTGGGAAGATCGATGAGAAGTTTAATTAAGAAGTATTAATAGTTGTCTTTGGGCCGGGCGCGGTGGCTCACGCCTGTAATCCTAGCACTCTGGGAGGCCGAGGCGGGAGGATCATTTGAGGTCAGGACTTCAAGACCAGCCTGAGCAAGAGTGAGACCCCATCTCTACTAAAAATAGAAAGAAATTATAT
>CM052437.1:62474402-62630717 GCA_028533085.1 Varecia variegata
TCTCAAAAAAAAAAAAAAAAGCAATTGAAGAGATCTAACTAACAATTGTCTGACACATTTCTGGGGTGGGGGTGGGGGCAGAGATCAGAACATTTTCAAAGAAAAAACGTATAAGGAAAAGCCTCAGGACTTTTCCTACATTTCCAGATCAAAACGCCACTGAATGTTCATGATGACAACCACAACAAATTTTACATCATAGCTTATCACCGTACTGGAATTAAAAAAAAAGATATTTTAAAAAACTAAAAGTAAAAAACAGTTCACATAGAAAACTCGAGTATCAGAATTCTTCATAGCAATCCATGAAACTAAAAAAAAGCAGAAATACCTTTAAACTTTTGAAGGAAAATAAGATAAAATAGAATCAAAAAATATTTAACTAACCCAAAAGAAGGGAAAAAGGAGAAAAGGAGACAAATTACAGACAGAACAAACAGAAAATATGATGGACTTAAACCTACCCATTTGAATGATCACTTTACATTTTAATGGACTAAATACCTCAATTTAAAGATAGAGATTGTGAATGGATTAAAAAGCAAGCAAGGTGTATTCTGATTATACATATATATTTAACAAAGCAAATGCTGCTTATATGAAACACATATTGAATATATACACATAAATAAGTTAAAAGTAAGGATGAGAGCTGAGTACAGTGGCTCATGCCTATAATCTTAGCAACTTGAGAGACTGAGGATTGCTTGAGGCCAGGAGTTCGAGACCAGCCTGGGCAACATAGTGAGACCCCCGTCTCTAAAAAACATTAACAAAAATTAGCCAGGTGCAGTGGTGTGCAGCTATAGAGCCAGCAACTCGGGAGGTTGAGACAGGAGGATCGCTTGAGCCTGCACTGAGCTATGATGGCACCACTACCTACACTCCAGCCTGGGCAACAGAGTGAGACTCTGTCTCTTAAAAAAAAGTAAGGATGAATAAAAGTTATAGCATGTAATCCAAAGAAAGCTGGAGTAGCTATATTAATATCAAAGTAAATCTCAGAGCAAATATTATTATCATGGATAAAGAAAGTAATTTCATAATGATAAAGTAGTCAATTTATTAGGAAAGTATAGTAATATTAAACATTTCTATACAAAATAAGAGAACTTCAAAACATTTAAAACAAAACCTACTGCAGCTGCAAATAGAAATAGATTTAATACACAATTATCGTCACAGATTTCAATGCCCCTCTATAAATAATTCATAGAATAGGTAAACAGAAAATCAGTAAGAACACAGATTTGAAAAACACTATCCGCCAGCTTGACCCAGTTGGCATCTATAGAACACTCAGTAAGAGGAGGATACTCAATCTCTTCATGTGCACACAGGGGATTTACTAAGATGATCATATTCTGGAGCATAAAACAAACCTCAATAAATTTAAAAGGAGTCCAGTCATATAAATTATGTTCCCTGGCCCCAATCAAATTAAATTAGAAATCAATACTATTTTACAAAGGTCTCTGGAAACTAAATTACATACCTAAATAACCACTAAGTCACAGAAGAAATCATAACAGACACTTTTTAGAAAGTATTTTGAACTGAATGAAAATGGAAATATAGTATATCTAAATGGCTTTCGAAGGTTTTATTTTGCATTTGAAAAAAGAAGGTATTTTCCAATTTTGGCACAAGAATTTATGCAAGGATCAAGCCCTCAAAATTCCTGCTGTAGACCTGTCCTGCCATCTGCATGAAGACTGAGCGTTGACTTATGAGAACAGAGAGGAGGGCAGGGGAGAGTCAGAGGAACTGAGAGCTCTAATTACAGAGTAGCGGAAACTGCAATTCAAAGTTAACAGAGCTGCAACAGTCATTCCAAAACTCACAGAAAACAATCTCCAAAATCAAAAGCAACACTCAGAAAAATCTTTAAAGTTTAAAGATGTAAACACAATTTGCTTTGGCCAAGAAAATATAGAGACGATAGTATCTACTGCATAGGGTTGCCATGAGGATCTAATCAAATAATGTGTGGAAAGCACCTAACAGGGCCCCAAGCACCATCCAGGGTCCCAAGCACGCAGTGGGTGCTTGGTGAATGTTAGGCATCCGCACATTGTTACTTTTCTTGAGTTTGATGCTGTGCATAATAACTCCTGTGTATTGTTATATTTTAATTTAAAATAACACGTTTTAAAAAGCGTGTTATCTTCCTATGTAAAAGAAAGTATTATCTCTCTATGACAAGTTTAAGTTTTGTCACTAAACCCTTTTTGAGCGTAGAAGGAAAAATCTTTCCCATTTTCATCGGCCACCTCAATAAAATTTTCCTCCAGAGAAAGTCCAAATGAAGCAAAGTTTAAACTCTAAATCAAGCCCCTGAAAAGGGTTTGTTCAATCACACGCCATCGGGGGCGATATTCATCCCGAACCCCAGGAATTACCTCCTTCGGTCGTGCCGGCCAGAATCCAAGGGCTCGCTGCGGACCAGCCTATTTCGTTCATGCAGGAAACACCAATGCTGTAATTGGCCAGGGCTTGCAGCTGCTCGATTCGGTACAGATGTGGCGAGGCGGAGGTGTTAAAAATCATGACTGAGCCATTACTCAGCGGATCAACTTCCTTGACCTAAATGAGAGTAAAGGTGTGGACCAGGCATCATTAATAGTAAGGTGGTAGGAATGTTAGACACCGGGCATGCACTCAGTGCACGCCGCGGTGCTTCCTCTGCTCCGAGGGGAAGGCTTGCTTCCTTTCAGGGAACACGCGCATTTTCCCACTGGCATTACTGTGCGTTATTCATGCTGCTCGGGCAATGAATGACCGAGGACCTGAGGAAGATGCTTAAATTAACCACTCTCACTGTGCCAGGTAACAGAGCAAATAATTGTAATACTATAATGGTTATAATTTATGTTATGCTGTAAAATAAAATAAAGTAGCACCTCCTCAGAGCTACCTCAATTCTTGATTTCTTCTTTTGGCTGCTTCACAGAACATGCAACAGAGAACAGATATCTCATGTGGCTGCCAAAGCCTGAAATATTTACTGTCTGACCTTTTAAAGAAATTATTTCCAAATCCTGCTTTAGAAGATAGGTCTCTTGATTTTATTTTATTCTTTAAAATCTGTATTCTTTTTAGTGTGTGACCTGAGGAACCCTGCTCTTGCATTAAGGCTAGTTTTAGTGTGTCCTTTATTCCCACTTCCCTCCCCAGTGGAAACAACTCCAAAAGCACACTTAAGTAATGCAGATTTTATGACTTCGTTTCTTTTTTCGGTGGGGAGATAAAGGAAAAAGTCCTTTGCCCCTCACGCAGCAAACTTTTCTCCAAATCTTCTTATCTTTTCCTCTACAGACTCTACTAGTCTCTCCACAATCCTCTCCAAATCCATGCATGGGCAAGAGAGGGGTGTTCCCAGCAAAAATCTAGTCCTAGGCCAAACTTCCACCTTTTTCCTTAAGCATAGCTACTGTCTGGGAATAGGCATAGAGGAGAGTTTGGGATTTTTTTCAACTACATGCTTTTTCAAAATTTCTACCATATGTAGTTCTTATAAAATCAGAAGAGACAAAATGGTATCGGGTAAAACAAAAGCAACCAAAAGCAATTTGGGAAAAAAATCTGCAGCCCACAAAATGTATTCCCGTTAATAATTGGCTTGCAATTATGGGCTGTGGATATATAATGCTGTTATTTTAGAATATGTGTGTTTGAAATTTAGGCCAAGGGACCATAAATAAACATTTTGGAATTCCAAATGCCCCGGTGGGTACCATGAGGGTGGTGTGGGGGCTGAGTTTCCCCTCTGACTCAGACCCCACAGCGGGGCCAAGAGGGTACCAATTGGCCTGAGGAGCCACTGGAGGAGAAACAAAAAGCCGAATGCTTATCTTGGTGGTGGCTGTTGGCAGATACTACTTTTTGTTTTTTCACATTAGTGTATGCACCTACTTCCTGGTGACCAAAGCTAAGGGGGAGGAAACCTCTGGCTGTCCACCCCCGCCCCATTTCCGGAGTCATGCGAGGAGCATTTCCAGGCACAGGGACACCCTTTGAGAACACGTTCCTGGAAGAAGACGGGGTTACTATAACAGCCCTCAGTGGGTCCTAGGGGAAAAGAGGCCATGTAATGGCAAGTGGTACGTGAGGGAGTTAAAAATAGCAATGGAGCATGTGGCCCAAAAATGGGTGAAGAAAGGAACCAACATCAGCACCAAAGGAAGCAAGTGGGTGTGTCCTGCTAGTGCGTGGATCTGAACCTCGTCCAAAACATTCATTTGTTACCAAGTCAGAGTTTACAATTATAATTTTACAAAACTATACTTGGTCCTTTCAGAACTAAGAATACACTGTTAATAAAATATAAAAGTATAACTTCTAGAGCCTGAGCTGACTAACCCCATTAGGACTGCCAGAGAAAATAAAGGATACCCAGTTACATTTGAATTTCAGAAAAACAACAAATAATTTTTTAGTGTAGATATGTCACAAGATTACTCATGTAATTTAATGGAGTGTCCTGTATCCATATGTCATAAATCTGGCACCCCTGCCAGGGATGGAAGGGAGAATGATGAATGGAGGCCAAGCTAGTCAGGGGGACAAGGACAGAATAAGCATGTCCAGCAGCACAGGATCCAGGACGAGCAAGAAGGGCCTGGAATTTGGCTGTCCCAGGATGGTTCTTCATGTGGGCCGTGGACACCCAAAGCCACGGCAAAGAGAGTGAGCAGGTGAAGCCTGTGTGTGATCATCTTTTACCGCCAGGGGTGACCTGATGTTTTCAGACCTTCCAACTGTCCTACCTGACCTCGTGTCCACCCTCAAGGTAGGGTGATACACTTCCTCGGAGTCTCCCTGGAGTGGGCCATCCTCGTGTGGGAAGGCACCTCGTGTCCTCTCAGACTCTTCAAACATCTCAGCCACTTGGTAACAGTTTTAAGAAGAATTGGTCCATGCTTCAGTTATGTCCATATATATACCTGTCTACTCCCAGGGAAACAAACAGGCCCTAGTTGTTTCTAACAAAAGAGCCACAAAATACATGAAGCAAAAACCAACAGAATTGAGGGGAGGAGGGAGAAATAAGCAATTCAAAAATAAGAGCTGACACCTTGCTTCACCACTTTCAACAGCAGATAAAACCTTTAGTCCTAAGATCACCAACGGAACACAAGGCTGAATGAGACTGTAAACCAGCTAGACTCAACCAACTCACACGGAACACCCCACCCAACCACAGCCGAGTATACATTCTTCCCAGGTGCACAGGGAACATTCCCCAGAACAGAACCTAGGCCATAGAACAAGCCTTAATTCATTTCAAAGGACTGCAATCATTCTAAGTATATTCTCTAAACTCAGTAGAATAACATCAGAAATCAGCAAAGGGAGAAAATTGGAGAAACTCACAATTATGCAGAAATTAAAAAACATACTTCTAAGTAACCAAGAGGACAAAGAAGACATCACAAGGAAAATGACAAAAAACTTGAGATGAACAACAACAAAAGAATCTTATGGGATGCAGCTAAAGCAGTACTTAAAGAGAAATGTGTATGATAAATGCCTATGTTTAAAGACAAAGAACTTCCAAATCAATAACTAACCTTCCACCTTAAGAAACTAGAAAAAGAAGAGCAAACTAAACCAAGGCAAACAGAAAAGAGGAAATAAAACTTAAGGCAGAAATGAATAAAATAGAGAATTAGAAAAACAATAGGAAAAATTCAGAAAACCAAAAGTTGGTTCTTTGAAAAGATCTATAAAAGTAACAAACCAGGCACGGTGGCGCATGCCTATAATTCCAGCTACTTGGGAAGCTGAAGCCGGACGACTGCTTGAGCCCAGGAGTTTCAGACTAGCCTGGGCAACACAGTGAGACCCTGTGTCAAAAATAAATAAATAAATGAATAAAAATTATTTTTAAAAAATCTGACAAACCTTTAGCTGGACTGACCAAGAAAAATAAGAAAGAAGACTCAAATTACTAAAATCAGGAATGAAATAGGGAACATTACCACTAACCTCAAAGAAATAAAAAGGATTACTATGGAATACTATGAACTATGTTGCATACCAACAAATTAGATAACTTAGATAAAATGATCAAATTCCTAAAACACACAAACTACCAAAACTGACTCAAGAAGAAATAGAAAATCTGAATAGACTTATACCAAGTAAAAAGACTGAGCTAATCATTCAAAAAGCTTCCCACATAGAAACACCCAGGACCACATGGCTTTTTTGCTGGTGAATTCTACTGCATATTTAAAGAAGAATTAACATCACTCGTTTACAAACTCTTCCAAGAAACAGAAGAAGGAATATGTCCCAACTCATTCTATAAGTCCAGTATTATACTAACACCAAAACCAGAAAAAGCTATCACACAAAAAACCATATACCAGTATCTCTTATGAATATAGACACAATTAGATAGTAGTAATGGTTGCACAACTCTTGAATATACTAAAAACCACTGAATTGTATACTTTAAATGGGTGAATATTATGGTATATGAAATATTAATATATTTCAAAAAAGTTGTTAAAAAATGGATATCCTTGGGGAGGAATTGTAGCCACAATAAGAATTCCTAACACTTACCAGTACTTGAGTTGCGTAAGAATTAAGCAAGGCTGGGGGTGGTGGGCTGAGGGAGGAGGCTATTTTGGGGATAATACATGTTTTTACTCTTCAGAGAAGGAACAGCTGTTAGATAAGAGTAGGAGGCATTCAGAGCAGAGAGATTAATTCCTCTTGGTAGTAAAAACATCTGGTTGTCAACACAAAATTCTTTGGAAGTTGCTTATCTAATCTGAATTGGCATGACTGGCCTGTGTCAGGTTAACATGTTTTTAACTAATAGGGCCAGACATTTAGGAAACTAAAGATAATTCCTGATCCTACTGTATGATAAAGTACAAGGCAGAATGCATTCATATTTTCAGCAGATAATCTTTGCATGTTCAATAACCTGTTCTCACAAGCAATGTGTTTCCTGAGACTGCAGAGCTGATGGTTGAGAGCTCACTGGGCTAGAATTCTGGTTCTGCCACTTATGGGCTGTGAGTGTTCTGAGTCTGGAGTGCTGGTGTGTTTTAACTAAGACTGCAAAGTCGTTGGGCCATTGTGAGTGCTCAGTAAACAGTAGTGTTATTGCCACTGTTTCCATTTCTATGAAATAAACATTCAAGAGCAGAGCGTAGGATGGCAAACCTCTATGTCTTATATTCCTGTTTCATACCAAGTTTAGGTAGTGGTTAAAAATGGCTGAAGACTCTACAAGGCCTGTAATCTCCAGGTTCTCCCAGGAGATGCTGGCTAAGGTGTTACATTTACTAGCACAGATAACTTATCTTGTGCTGGCCCTTCATCCCTCATTGCCATAAGCCCACGAGGAGCCACGCTAAGGAGTGCCTGGCTTCCTCAACTCCTGGTCTCAAGCCAGCCCTCATTTAGTGATATATTTTTGTACCTTAAAATTAATTCTCTCTGGTCTCACGATGTGCTCCCCTGGAAACACGTTTCTCTTCTGTTGGGCCCCAGGACCATGCATGGGAAGGAAGCAGCGTCGTGGACAGAGCATGGGCACAGAATGGCGCATGCACAGTGGACACTGAGGAGGCGGGGAGGCCAAGGGATTCTGAGCAGAGGTGGAGAAATGTCCTCCATGCCCATCCTTGGGGGGAAGAAAAATACAGAGACCCACCGAGCACCAAACAACCACTCCCCTCTTCAACCTGGAGGTTTACCTGAATGCTGCAGTTCCTGAATGGGGAGTATCCATCAAAACCCGGGACCCAGGAGATCAGAATGCTGTGTGCCGTGCTATTGTGCACGTAGACTGCCGTTGGTGGGGAGGGGATTGCTACGGAAAAACAAAGACACACGCACACAAACACAATTACAGACCACAGGAGCCCATAGCTACCAAACATATGCATTAATACCAAGCTTGTTCTAGTTTCTTGAGATTAACAAAAGGAAATACATGTCTTCAAGAGAAGCCACCCTAGCTTGAGGGTAATCATATTAGCCTGCAGAGAAGTCTCCCAGTGATGGACCGGGAAGTGGAACACAGAACCACTTTCCTGCTGATGAAATGAGGAGACCTTTTAACTGGAAAAGGATGTGGAGACATTCATATCTTTTATTGAGCACATGTTCAAGACCCTATTGTATGTGGCCACCTGGGTGGGCACTAGTGCACTGAACAGGGACAAAGAGTCATTGCTCTGCCCATCGGGGGAGACCCACATTAACCAAGGATAACAGCACCCTATGCCCAGAAGAGAAGGGTGCCACAGGAGCACGTGTGTGCACGCACGCATGCACGTGTGTTGTGTGCATGTAGGGGGAGAAGCTTTCTAGGCCGAGGAAACAGGTAAGAGTAAGTTTAAGCAAAGGAGTCAATGGCATCTGCTGGGGGAAGGGTATGTGTGTACAATAATGAGTGTGCAATGACCTTGGCTGCACATGGGACAAAGATAGCTATTTCAATGAGAATCTGAGGAGGATCTGAAGTTTGGGGAATCTTATTTCTTTGTGCTAAATTTAATTCTGAATAATAATTAAACTCATCATCAAAAATGATGGCTAACATTTTTGTATGCTTGCTATGTGCCAGTCACTTTATGGACTTCTTCATTTAATCATTACTAGAACCCTGTTAGAGAGGTAGTCTTATAATACCCATTTATAGATGAGGAAACTGAGGATCGGAGAGGTTAAAAGCTTGCCCAAGGTTACAGAGACGTTGTAAGCAGTAGAATGGGGACCTGAATTCATGTCTGCCTGACCCTAGAGCTTGTGTCTCTCAACAGGACACTAGAGGCCTATTGCAGGGGACAGCAAGCAGATGGGCTTGAGCACCAGCAGGGACTGGGAGCCTGGCCTACACTTGACCAGCCTTAGGGCCCTGGGCACAGTTACATGCCCTCTCTAAATGGGGATAGTGACAGCACTGCTCCACGGGGCTGAGGTGTGGGGATAGGGCAGGGATGACAGAATGAGCAGGAGAGGAGGAAGGTGGGCTGGGACCATATTAAGTGTGCGCTGGGTACCATGTGATTCAGGAGTTTTGGTTTTACTAGTAGACACAGCTTGGTGAGTGGGGAAGAATCAGCACAGTGTTTGACTCACTTCCCTAAGCAGATTATCTGTAGAACTGCCCTAAAGTATCTGCCTTTTCAGATCAAAATTTGACCCCATATACCACAGTAATAACAGATTAGAAGGAAGGAGTTTTGGTTGCTTTTTTTTTTTTTTTAACACATTAAGTGACCGTTTCTTTTCTTGGTTGCTTTGGCATAAATTAAAATTTTACAATAAATGGCTTCAAAAACATAAGTTTTGGAAATAGGATTTAATAAAATAAAACCTTAGCTGAGATTCTGTGTGAAGGAGGAACTTACAGAAGTGCTTCTCATTTTGTACATTTTTAAACTTTAAGAAGTTTATACTTTATGAAAATATCTTTACAAATTTACACCCACTCATGAATTTCTGAAATTCCCAACATATCTTTTGAAAATTGTAATAATAGGATTTGTAACGAAGGAAGGAAGTTATACACTTCCTCCAGTAATAACTTTTAGTTTGCTAATTTTCTTATTCCGGTGAACATTTAGAAAATTCCCATTCATAGCCTTCATCCAGTTGACTTGCTGAAACTAAAAACAGTCACTTTTTTGAGTAAAAATCTTTTGTAATTTTGAATCCCCTTCTGTATATACCCAACCTTTAACTCATTATTAAATACATCCTGCTTTTTCCTGGCATTGTTTCCCCAAGGGTAAGATAAAAGCAATACGAGAGCAATATCTACTTCACAATATCTAAATTAAGATCAAATAGTAAAACAAAATTTGCTTGAATTTCTATGAGAGAGTAATGAAGATGATTTTAAAAGAGATAAAAAAGACAGAATTTACTTGTGGGTTTTCCCTTTTTTTCAAATTTCAGGTTTAAACACCGTGGATCCCACAGAAGGATTGGAATGTCTCCACTCGGCTGGGGGACCTTCAAACACGTGCCTTTAATTCTGTTATTGTAACACTGCCAAGCAGGGACAGTGCACAGCCATGGTGAAATCCTAGCTCAGAGGAAGCAAGAGGAAGAGGGAGATTCGGAATAGAGGGATAGGAGCACTGGGTTCCGGAAGAGTCACTCTGACCTGTTCTCCGCTCCTCCCTCTGAGTCAGTAGCTGGCAGAGACTGGTGTCAGGCCCAGCTGACCTGGAAAGGACAGGGCCCATTCCCTAGATCATGCCCCAAGCCACCCCCTTCTCCAGGGCTCTTCAGAAATCATGAGGACTAGTTCAGGGTGGAAGAGGGAAAAGTGAAAATTGGAGTTAATATGATCAAGGGTAGCTTATTTCTTTATTGGACTAAGCAGAACTAAGCTAGTGAATGTTTATCAAAGACTTATGTGCCAGGCACTGTTGTGAGTGCTTTTACTTGCATTTATATCATTAAACCTCAACAATAGGTAAGTTCTGTAATTATCCTCATTTTTCAGAGGGGAACATTGAAACCAAATAGGTGAAGTGACTTGTCCAAGGTCACAAAGATTGTCAGCAGGAAAACCTGGACTCGAACCTGGGCAGCTGTCCACAGAGCTCACGCTGCGCTCCCACAGCTCCCAGAACACACAAGAACACTGGCCTTGACGCTTACCTTTGATGTTGACCTGCACGCCCTTGGACACGGTCAGTCCTTTGTCATTGTGGGCCTCACAACTGAAGACCGCCATCTCCGTCAGACCTGGAAGGGAAGGAGACCCGTGAGACCAGCGGCAGACAAACAGGCGGCTGTCACCAGAACCCCATGGTTGTCTTAGCGTTCTTTAATTTCCTGGTTAATTGGTTCGAGTCATAAGAGCAAAGTAAACTTCAAAGGTATGTTAGCTATAGAAAAACAAACCTAGGAATAAATCCCAGGTCTTAAGAGCAAGATAGCCATGGGCCTAAAAGGCAGCTGTTTTCATTTACTCACATCCTGAATGGTGTGATGTTAGGTAATAAAACATCATTTAGGCTTTTAAAATTGCTGGCCCCAGTATCAAGAAAAGTGGGTTCTGAGTCTTACCCAATCTTGTTACTTGGCCCCCAGAGTACATACTGTGTCATTATGCTATGAACATTTCAGAACACCAGAAATAGCAGGATAAATAAATAGCAGGATGAATCCTTTCTTAATAGTAAAAACTGGTCAACTCACAAGGAATTATTATAAAGCAAGGTATTATAACTCATAGAAGAGAAGCCACTAGTGCTAAGTGAAAAATTCTATCATTTCAGAGGTTTGAAGATACCTTAAAAATAAAAATATATATTTATTAATTTTAAACAGAAAGGAAGAGAGATTACCCAGATCTTGGTTTCTAATACCATTCTCCAGTAAAAGGAACCAGGGCTCCCTGGAGAAATGGCTGATTCTCAGATTGGGGCAGGAAATATAGAAGATGAGCCTGGAGTGAAATATAACACAAATATAATATGCAATGCATACAAACACACAATGATGGCATGTGTCAAAGAGATATAGGAACTAACTCTCCAATGGCCAAAGCTGGAACAATTTGAGCAAGAAAATAAAGTTGCACTGAATTATAACGCAAAGTATAAAATAAATATCTATGGGTCTATACTGATGTAAATAATGATTAAATAAAAAGAAGAAAATAGACAAATCTCCCATGCAGAAGAATTTCAAATAGTTTATGTGGATACTCCACTCTCAAGGTAGAGCGTAATTCCCCACTCCTTAGGCGGGCTGCACATAGTGACTTCCTTCCAACAAGTACAGTATGGAAAGTGGAAAAAAAGCAAACTTGAGTAGAGACGTTGACAAACACTACCTCAGCCAGATGATCAGGGTTCACACCAACAGTGACAAGTCATGTCGATAGAACGCACCCTTGATATGATGTGATGAAAATGGCACTTCCCCTCCACGGTCTTCCTCCCCAAAACATAAAACCCCAGTCTAATCATGAGAAAAACACCAGTCAGGTCCAAATTTGGGGGCATTCTGCAAGATGCCTGACCAGTAATGTCTCAAAACTGTCAAGGTTGTTAAAAACAAGGAAAGTTTGAGAAACCGTCATAACCAAGAGAAGCCTAAAAAGACACAGATGACTAAATGCAATGGGGCACCCTGGGTGAAATCCTGGGACAGAAAAAAGACAGCAGATAAAAACTAAGGAAATCTGAATAAAGTGTGGACTTCAGTTAGTAATAATGTATCAGTATTGGTTTATCAATTGTAACAAATGTACCACACTAATGTAAGATGTTAGCAATAGGAGAAGTGGAGCTGGGTTTCATGGGAATTCTCTGTACTATCTCTACTGCTTTTATATAAATGTAAAAGTATTCTAAAATTTCAAAGGTTATTTTTTTTAAAAGTACAGCTATGGCTGGGAATGGTGGCTCACACCTGTAATCCCAGAGCTTTGAGAGGTTGAGATAGGAGGATCACTTGAGGTCTGGAATTCGAGACCAGCCTGGGCAACATTGCAAGACCCTGTCTCTAAAAAAATTTAAATTAAAAAATTAGCCAGGCATGGCGGTACATGCCTGTAGTCCTAGCTACTTGGGAGGCTGAGGTGGGAGGATTGCCTTCACCCAGGAGGTCAAGGCTACGGTGAGCTATGACTAGGCCACTACACTCCAGCTTGGACAACAGAGTGAGACCCTGTCTTTAGAAAAATTAAAATTAAAAATTAAAAAAATAAATAAAAGTACAGCTATATGCAATAAATACTCTTTAGTTGAATCTGGAAACTTCTACATCTATGGCACACATCTGGCACACAGTACTATCTTCATAAACTGGAGAAAGATAAAAGTGTGGAAAATATGCCATTTGCTTCCTACCTTCAAAGCTTATTTTGTTTTATTCTATCCATCTACTTGTGCAGGAAATTTCTCATCTGATATTTGTAATTTCAAAATTTGTCACTCATGGAGTAATAAAATATTTTTAAAATGAAAGGGAAAAAAGAGGCCGGGCGCGGTGGCTTACGCCTGTAATCCTAGCACTCTGGGAGGCCGAGGCGGGTGGATCGTTTGAGCTCAGGAGTTCGAGACCAGCCTGAGCAAGAGCGAGACCCCATCTCTACTGAAAATAGAAAGAAATGATCTGGACAGCTAAAAATATAAAGAAAAAATTAGCCGGACATGGTGGTGCATGCCTGTAGTCCCAGCTACTCGGGAGGCTGAGGCAGTAGTAGGATCGCTTGAGCCCAGGAGTTTGAGGTTGCTGTGAGCTAGGCTGATGCCACGGCACTCACTCTAGTCTGGGCAACAAAGCGAGACTCTGTCTCAAAAAAAAAAAAAAAAAAAAAATGAAAGGGAAAAAAGACTGCTGAAGGAAGCACAGCAGGTACCAGCCTAGGAAGGCTGTTCTCCGTCGGGTGCCTGCATGGCCAAGGCTGCGCCAGGCCTGGGGCCAGGGGGTCAGTACATGGCCCAGGACTGTGTCAGTGAGAAGTTGTGAGAAGAAATGCAAATCTGATCTCTTTTATATCAGCACTTCTTCTGAGGGGTTAAATGAGCACCAAAAAATCAGTGCTGGTAATTTTTTGTCATTTCCCATCTAGACGGGAGGTTGTCAGCAGTGTGTGAGTTTTCCTGACTAGGTATAGCCCCCCACAAGGGAAAAACAAACCTATGCATCTCTATCCAGTGATCCTGTGGTGGCCTTTCTTCAACATGACATTATGCCGAGAATGTGACAGATACTTCACAGTATTTTAATTTTCCAGCATGAGGAGTACTTCCCTCAGACTGGAGGAAAACCTCAACTAGATTGCTTAATTAAATCTCTCAACAATTTAAAAGTGCTAAGAAACTAAAATTCTGAGTAAGGGCCATCTCTTTTCATGTTTTCCTCACCTCCTTTCCAGTGAGAGATGAAACTGCTACTGGTTTGTGTGGTGACTTAGAGAATATTTATTTCACTGAAGGGGAATATTTATCTCAAACCTATCGCCCACATCTATAAAAGGATGCCTGCGAACACCCTGCCTCAGGAGTCTTCACGTCTTTTGCTTGTATTCCTCCCAAAGAATTTTGAAAAATTATATGTAACCTCTCACACATTTCGAGGTTTGCATTATAAAATTCTTCGTAATTCGAACAGTTACAAAGAATGTCATTTGAAGTACTCTGAATATCTTGGCACCAACATCAGCCATTGAAACGACTCTTCTCCCACATCAAGAAGTTTTCCATCATGACTTTTCTACTTCCCCTGAGAATTTTCTTCTAACTACAAACTAAAAAATCACGTTCCAAACTGGTCATGGGGGAAGAGCCGGCTCTATGGTAAAACAGGGGGTTTATGACATTGAGATCCATCATCCAGTTACACGTCCTCCAGTAGGACAGTTGGGGCTCCTGGTCTTCAGTCCTGGGTTATCAGTGCCGAAAGTGAAACTGGACATCACGGGACATGACTTTAGGTCAAGCAGGAAGTCATTTTTCCTCTCTGCATTTCTTTTCAAAATGTACAGAGGGCCAGGAAAACAATCTATAGCAAATGTCCTCACACGAAACATTCACACCAAGTCAGAATTGCCTTGCAGTAGCCGAACGACCTACCACAGCAGTTCTCCAGGCGGTCAGCGGGCCAGCACCCACAGCCCAAAGAGATGCCAGCAGAGAGAAGTGGAAACTGGTTCAAACCAACGTTAACATTCTCCAAAACCAGATGGCACTTAAGCCCAAATATGGTCTTCTTTACTTAATTTGTTCAGTTAAACTTTTTTTGTTTAATGGCACTACTTTTCCAACTAGAGACTCATTTATAAGCCTGGATTGAGTATAGCAACGAGTGTGCACTAGGGAAAAACAGCTCCCTCTCACTCCCCTGTTCTCCTTCTGTGCATGAACAGGAACCACCAGACTGGAATAGACCTTGACGTTTTATAGCCCAAGCCCTTGTGGCTTTCCAGGGAGAAAAATCATCCGCCTCCTTAAGTCTCCACCCTCCCACCCACTCCATTCTGACAGACTCCTGCACAAGTCCACTTTTTCTCCCAGCGGCCGTTTTCCCTACAGTGAGTTCTACTTTTCACCTAACTCTAGTAAGATGGTTCGCGCCCCTCTTGCTTGGTCCCCCGCTGGTTGGAAAAAAAGATTGCCTATGACACTGGCCTGAAAGATATTTTTAAGGGACATTTCAGTAAGAGGACATTCCCTTGAGGGAAGGACGATAGGAATCGCTGAGGAAGCAACTTTTAAGAGCACAGTTAGGCTAATTCTTTGAGTTCTGGATTAAGCAATCCTGCAAATTAACTAGATAAACAATCCTGTCCCTTCTTTTATTTTTTTCCTAGTGTCCATCTTTCTACCAAAGGAGGCAACAAATAAAGAACCCGCTGCATAAATGAAGTAGCATATTACCTTAGAACTTCTTATCTGCCCTGCATTCATTCACTCAACAAATATTTACTGAGTTCTTACTATGTGCCAGACATTTTCCCAGGAACTTGGGATATATCCATGAATAAAACAAAGATCGCTGCCCTTACAGAGCTCACATTTTCATGGAAGGAAGTGAGCAATAAATGATAACCTTGATAAATAAGTCAGCTGAATGCTGTAGTAGAAGGTAATAAGTACTGTGGGAAAATAGAAGAGGATCAGAAGGTCAGGGTTGGGCGGGGACACAGGCTGTAATTTTAAATGGGGGGAGAGGTCAGAGGTAACTCCTTGAGAAACGGCCTGTGAGGAAAGACTTGGGGTGAGGGAATGGGACAAATTGATTCCAGGGGGGCTGGGGAGGTTCCAGGCAGGGTGAACAGGTGGGAGAGGCCTCTGCCTTTTCCTCTGAGTGGGGTGGGAGATCTGGCACTTTGTGCAGAGGACTGACATGGTCTGACTTGTGTTTTACCATGATCACTCCAGCTTACGTGCAGAGAACAGACCTTAAGAAAGCAGGTCTCTTAATATTCGATAGCTCCAGTATCAAGGGTTCTACAGTCATTGTTTCACTGAATCCTTACAAATGTTTTCTGAAGCAGACACTGTTGTGATCCCTGTTTTATATAAATAAGAGTAACTTGCCCAGGGACACACAACAGTAAAGTGGCATCAGTCTATATGCAAAGCTAGAGATCTTAACCACTAACCTATAATGTGTTACACCATTAGGCACCATGCAGCAAACGCTCTTTGCAGTTCTGCTCTTTATTTTGGGATTTGATTTTGCCCATGACAAAGTGCTTCTTTAAAAAAAAAAAAAAAAAACAACTTTCTATTTTGAAATAATTTTAGATTCACAAGAAGTTGCAAAAATAGCACAGAGTTCCTGTGCACCCTCCACCCAATAAGATCTTACATAATCATGGTGTAATGATCAAACCCAGGAAAGTGACTTTGGTACAATATGATTAACTAAACGAGACTTTATTCAGATTTACCAGTTTTTGTTTTATTTGGGGGAGGGATAAGGAGTATATAGTTCTATGCGGTTTTATCATGGGAACAGATTTGTGGCCATAGGACTGTTCCATCACCAAAAGAAGCTCCCTCATGCTGGAACATCCTATCCCCAAACCTAAGCTCCGGAAAGAACTGATGTGTTCTCCATTACTATAATTTTGTCATTTTAAGAATATTATCTAAATGGAATCATAGAGTATTTAACCTTTGAGATTGGCTTTGTTCACTCAGAATAATGTCTTTTAGACAAAGTACTTCTTTGCTCATGTCTCTCAAAGAAAGCTCTTACATCACAGAGGAAAAAATAAAAACTTGTATCAAGAGGGAATAAGCATATGACCTTCCTGTTCATAAATATGCTTGCTCAAAGCAGTCCAAACAATCAGCTATTTAAACCATTTCCCTACTTAGCATTCCCTCCGTAGAAGGGATCGGAAAAGTTTACTTCGAGGTTCATTTCAAGATAGAACAGCGTCTCCCTGCGAACACTCACTGCTTACACCAGCATGTGAGGGGCAGCTGCAGGAAGCCCCCTGAAAGGCATCTCAGGACCGAATGGCCTCGGCACCTAGTTCGCCAGACATGAACTACTGGGAGGGCCTCAAGTATCAAACTAAAGCTTCCTCAGAATTAAAAACAGATTTAACTAAGAATAAATTTTTATGTAGTTCTTTTATAAGGTTACAAAACTCAGATGCTTAGGAACAGTCAGCAAGTAGGTGACTTGAGAGCAGCCCCCGTAAGCCCAGCACAACCCCTACGGTCAGCACCCTGGGCCCTACGCTCCTCATCCCTGGACTTATTTAAGCCCTGTGGGTCTGCAAAATGGGTATCAAAATCCTTTCCTATTAATTTCATAGAACTGGCTAAAGACATAAATGAGAAAAGAGATGACAAAGAGTTTAAATGCAAAGATAATTTTACTTCATTATCACTGTGTCCCTTTGTCCCAGTGAAGGGATCTAAGACTTGGAGACTGTTTGTAATTCATTCATTTGTTCATTAGTTCATTCATTCATTCATTCATGTGGTTCTCATGTGCCAGAGCCTGTGCTGGGTGATGGTGCTAACCTGATTAATAATTCATACATACTATTCACCTGATTAATAACCCTTCTTGGAGGCCTGACAAGCAGATGATTATGCTGCAATGTGATGGGGAGGTACAGGAGTTAGAGAAGAAGTGTTGTGACTACATAGACAAGGGTGCAACCAGGAAAGTTTTCCGAGAAAAGCCATGAGCTGAGTGTCAGAAGATGAACAGGGGTTTACTCGATAGACAAGGAGAAACAGGCAGCCTGGCAAGAAGACACAGAGCACTCAAGGCCCTGCCAGAAGCTCATTAGGGCTCACAGGCAGGTGCTTTTGCAGGTGAGGCAGGAGGCGACCCTGGGAAGGGTAAGCAGGAGTCCCGTGTGTCTTAGACTTCAGGGTAAAAGGGTAGATTTTAATGTGTACACACAGGAGAATCATGCCAGGAATGATAAGCTCTGTATTTCAGAAGAACCTCTCTACTGATGAGGTGGAGAATGATTTACCATGTGGGTGAGAAGGGGTTAGGGGGAGAAATCTGGGACCATAGTTAGGAGGTGACAGCAAAGGTCCTGGCCATGAATCAGCAAAGCCTGAATTAAGGCCATGGCAGTGGAAGTGCAGAGGAAGAAATGAGCACAACTGACATTTGAAAATAACATACAGATCTTGGTGACTGACTGTTGGATGGGCAAGGGAGAAGAATCTGGATAAGTTCCAGGTTTCTGGCTTGAATGTATGATTACATGCCAAGGCCTTCACTTGACTGTACAGCACCAGCCACACCATCTCTCCTATCAAAAAGGCATTTCATAAACACTGGCACTAAGAACACTAAGTCAGCAGCCCTGCTGTTCAAACCCTTCACAAATAGGAAAACTGCTTGAGCAATGCAGTATACTGTATATTCATTTAGAAACTAAGTGTAGAATTTCAACTCAGCAGTTTAAATGAGTTCTTCATTTACAGACACATTTGTCTCTACTCTGAAAACTCTAGAGAAGCTGGTGAATCTGACAAGATATCTATGAAATGTTAGGGAGAATTTTTTTGGCAGGGGGACAGAGTCAGACTCAGCCGCCTGGCTAGAGTGCAGTGGCATCTTCATAGCTCACTGTAACCTCAAACTCCTGGGCTCAAGCAATCCTCTTCCCTCAGCCTCCAGAGTAACTGGGACTACTGGAGAGTGCCATTAAGCCTGGCTATTTTTAGTAGAGACGGGGTCTCCCTCTTGCTCAGGCTGATCTCGAACTCCTGAGCTCAAGCAATCCTCCCACTTTGGCCTCCCAGAGTGCTAGGACTGCAGGAGTGAGACACTTATGCCCAGCCAAGAATTTCCGTTATCATTTACTTTTTGGCACCTGATGGTCCCTGGTGGAAAGCGAATTCCTCATGTACACCCACATTTGGAAGCACCTAGTAAATGCTACAGTGGGCACTCTCCTACTGGTCCTTTCTACAACTACCACGTACCAGGCACTGAACTAGACTCTAAAGATGTGGCCAAAAAAAGCTTCAGTTCCTGCCTTTAAGAGTCTCCCTGGCCGGGCGCGGTGGCTCACGCCTGTAATCCTAGCACTCTGGGAGGCCGAGGCGGGCGGATTGTTTGAGCTCAGGAGTTCGAGACCAGCCTGGGCAAGAGCGAGACCCCGCCTCTACTAAAAAATAGAAAGAAATGATCTGACAGCTAAAAATATACATATATATATAAAAATTAGCCGGGCATGGTGGCGCATGCTTGTAGTCCCAGCTACTTGGGAGGCTGAGGCAGTAGGATCGCTTAAGCCCAGGAGTTTGAGGTTGCTGTGAGCTAGGCTGACGCCACGGCACTCACTCTAGCCCGGGCAACAGAGTGACACTCTGTCTCAAAAAAAAAAAAAAAAAAAAGAGTCTCCCTGGTCCCATGGAAATAGGCTGAGGGGTAAATCAGGTATTCTGACAGATGAGAAGTAGGCTAGGTGCTGGGTGTGGTGGAGTGCATCTGTAATCCCAGCTACTTGGGAGGCTGAGGCAAGAGGAGAGGATCCCTTGAGCCTAGGAGTTTGAGGTTGCAGTGAGCTATGATGACACCACTGCACTTTACCTGGGGCCACAGAGCGAGACTCTGTCTCAAAAAAAAAAAATTAAAGAAATTAAAATGTAACTTATAAAGAACTTGAGATCCAAAATAGGTGGCAGTTGTAAAGGTGCACCTAACTATTTAGAAATAAATCGGATTTCCAAACTGAGACAAATTATAGCCTTGGGTATTAAAAGAATTTGCATCACTCTAGCCTGGACAACAGAGGGAGACTCTGTCTCAAAAAAAAAAAAAAAACAAAAACAAAGAATTTGCAGAACTTATCACAAAAGCACACTTCTAATTTCAGAGAAAACATACAGAAACAGAGATGGACAGATTTTTGCCCCTATTTCTATACAACATATAAAAATCTTTTTATTTTCTATATACTAAAAGCAAACAATTGGGAAATGAAGTCAAATATGCTATTTATCTGTTGGTGGGAATGTATTTTGGTACAGACATTAAGGAACAGTATGGAGGTTCTTCAAATAATTAAAAATACAACCACCATATCATCCAGCAATCTCTATACTGGGCATATATCCAAAGGAAATGAAATCAGTATTTTGAAAAGACATCTGTACTCCCACATTCATTGCAGCATTATTTATAATAGCCAAGACACAGAACAACTTAAGTGTCCATAAACAGAAAAATGGATTTAAAAAATCGTGATATATATATATATATATATACACACACACATACACAAATATACATACCAAAAAGAATATATAATTGGTTAATAAGCACATGAAAAGACACTAAAATATTTTCTAAATCTAATCTAAAATTAGGCATCACAGAAATGAAACACAAACTAAAACCATATTAATATACCATTTCATATGCACTGGGATATTTAAAATTAAAAAGATTGACAATATCAAATGTTGGCAAAGATGTGCATGGAGCAATTGGAACTCTTGTCCACTATTGCTGGGAATGTAACATGGTACAACCACTCTGGAAAATAGGTAAGTGGTTTCTTTAAAAGTTAAGCATACACCTACCATAAGTCTCGGCAATTCCTCTCCTAGGTTTTCTTTCTTTTTCTTTTTTTTTTTGAGACAGGGTCTTGCTCCTTTGCTGGGGCTAGGGTGCAGTGGTGTCACCATTGCTCACTGCAACCTCAAATTCCTGGGCTCAAGCGATCCTCCTGCCTCAGCCTCCTGAGTAGCTGGGACTACAGACACATGCCACCACTCTCCTAGGTATTTATCCAAGACAAAATAAAAATATATGTCCCCTAAAACTCTTGCATGCAAATATCCATGGCTACTTTATTCATAATAGCCAACAACCATAAACATCCCAGATGTTCACCAAATAGATAAACAAAATTAGCACATTCATATGACAGAGCATTATATCAGCAATAAAAAAATAAAGCACTACTGATGCACAAAACAACATGGATGAATCTCAAAAGCATGTTAAGTAAAAGAAGCCTGATACAAAAAGTATACACTTTGTATTCCATTTTTTGAAGCTCAAGAACAGGCAAATTAACCTGTGATGATAGATATTAGAATAGTGTTGAGAAGTGGTGACAACTGGAAGGGCCCCTCAGGGACTTTCTGAGCAGATGGCAATGTTCTACATCTTGACTGAGGTGGTGGTTACATGTGTGTCTACACTTACGAAAACTCACTAAGTTGCACAACTAAGTTCTATGCATTTAAGTGTATGTCAAATTTTACCTCAATGAAAAAAAGTCTTTCTTTATGGGAGTTCAAAGTAATCATCCTAGAAAGGGTAGAGTATATTTTCTAAAATTTATTTTGGACCAAGAAGTTACTTAATTATCAACTCCTTGGAGAAAATCAAAGAAAATTCAGATGAAGGCAGAGAACATTCTAACCATTCCTCCTGAAGTCAGGGGTTAGAAAAGTGATTCAGAGACAATCGCTAGGCGCTGGCATTCGCTTGCTGACTCATTCTGTCTGTAAATATTGACTGAGTGCTACTATGAGTCAGACACTGCTTCACAAGGGAGCGCAGCAGTGAACGGGAAAGACAAAGTCCTTGTCCTTACTAAGTGTACATTCTCTCAGACAGACAAGGAGGTCACACAAATAACAGGGTAAATACAGATAGCGACAAGTGCAATGGAGGGAGTAGACAAGAACATGTGATTGGGAGTCAACAGAGGGATGGTCAGGGAAGGCCTCTCTGAAGACGTGATAGTTGAGTTGTGTCATGGGACCAGAAACAGATGGAAAAACATTGCAGGCAGACAGAAGAGACAGTGCAAAGGTCCGGAGGCAGAAAGAAACACCAGGTCTCAGGGGAAATGAAAGACAATCACTATGGTACTCAATGGGCAGGGAGGAGAGAGTGGGATGGCGTTGGACTGGAGAGTTGGGTAGGGGCCAGAGCATGCAGCCCCTAGCAGCAAGGGCAGGAAGGACTCTGGGTGACAGTCTAAGACAACCCAAAGCTACTGAAGGGTTTTCAGCAGGCAGGTGATGTCAACTGCTGCTGAGGAGGGTGGATGGGAGTAGGGACAAGGCTGGGAGCAGGGAGACAAGTCAGGAAGCTACTGCAGTCGTGTTGGCAAGAGCTGGCAGTGACACAGACCCGAGTGCCACCAGCAGAGAAGGAGAAAAGACAGATTTCAGACCATTGTAGAAGCAGAACTGACAGAACTGCTGATGCATTCAATATGAAAAACGAGAAAAAGGAAGGATGGGCAGATGGTGTTATCATTCACTAAGATGGGGAATTCTGGAGTGAAACAAGTCTGGGGTGGAAATCAAGAGTTTCATTTTAAGAAGCCTACACACCCAGCATGTGGAAATGCCAAGGAGGCAGCTGGATAGGTGAGCCTGAGGCTGGGGAGAAAGATCTGGGCTGGAGACGTAAAGGTTGAGGTCATCATCACACAGTTGCCATTCTCAGCAGGGAGCATCTCAAAGTGAAAAGAAGGGGGCCCAGGACTGAGCCCTGGGACAGCTCAACATTCAGAACTCCTGTTAGCACCAAAGGAGGAGCAATGATTAGGGAAGAAAGCCAGGGCAGTGTTTCCAAGTTCACTACAATATTTGAGGGCCTGGAACAGCCTCAGTCATACAGAAGTCCCTCCTAAAACATTTGCTGAATGCATGGAGAAAGGAAGGAGGGAGGGAGTGTTGTGACCTTGCCAGATGTTGCTGAAAGATGCAATCAGAGGAGCCACAGGGGAGCCCACTGGCTTTAGGGGCACAGGAGATGTCCATGGTGTTAACAAGAGCACTGTCAGTGGTGTGGGGACCAAAGTCAGGGCACTCTCGCTTGGATGGAAATCAAGAAGACCATGGAAGGCCCATTTAGCCACAATCCCACAAGGACTCACCAACTTCCTGCAACAGCTCCCTGTGACCAACCCACTTTCTTGCTGTCAAACCCACTGAGGTGGTTCCCTAAGCACAAGACCCCCATAGCTGCAATGGGGAAGCGAGCAGGGCTCTTGCTGCTGGGGCTAGGGGTTCTGGCCACTTCCCCAACTTCACCAAGCACACCCTCGGAGGGCCCTCAGCCACTTCCAAACCCCGGTCTGTGAAGTCTCACACCTGTGATTCCTACCTACCTTTCCCTCTACCTAGTCCCGTAACCTCCGCTGCTGTGCCTGCATTTTCATCCTTCTCCACAGCCCACTGGTGGTGTGCAGCAGGGGTCACCAAACTTCCCATCCCTTCCACTATTGGAGAATAAATAAATAAAGAAGCACACTGCTTGGACTTACCAGGAACAGTTAGAACAGAGGGGGATTTTTCAGGCCGTTCATTAACACGGCTGCTGTTTTGAACCCAGAAAATGTTGACCGGCTCAGGTGGGCCCACAGCCTGACAGGTGAGGTTGAAGGCTGTGTTTCTGGTGACATTCATGCTCTCTGGCTGCTTAGTAAAGTGAGGAAGTCCTGCAGAGAAAGCATTAAAGGAAAGACTGTTTCAGATCCTAAGCAGAGGCAGAGCCCTAAGGAGAATGGAAACTGAACTAGAACTTGGCAAAGGGAGATTTGTTTGTGTACTAACTACCTCAGGTCTGAAATGGCCAGTTTTTGCCTCCTTAAAGCTGGGTAAGACAAAGCACAGAGCCTCATCCCCACCAGTCTACCTTAAGGCTTTCTAGACACTTTCCCAAAGGGGCCCTGAACAGTGATGCAGAACTGGTTTTACTAGAAAGTAGGCCACAAACAGTTCTTAAATGAGGTATTGCTCAAACTCCTGGGACTGGTTGGCAGGTTTTTAGTATTTCTTACTAAAAAAAAAACATGGAGTAAAAACAAAGCTATGTAATAAGTCTGCCCATGGTATGAGGCAATCTGTTGCATGCGTGACTTTCAAACGAGTGATGGTAAATTTTAAAATCTGTATACTTGTATAGGGCTGAACATTTTTCAAAGCACATTCTCATGAAAACAGTATAGATACAGTTACACAGTTACAATCCTAAAATCTCCTATTGTAATTCCAAAATCAAGGCCATAATGTAGTTTAGGAATATCTCAGAGAAAGCCAGTCAGTACTGCATGGGGGCATGTGCCAAAAATGTAACAAGTCAAGTTAATCGTGTTCTTCTGGGATCGGGAACTCACAGATCTGGTTCAAACAGGAATGATACGGCAGTAATTGGGATTGTTTCTTCTGCTTTGAGGTTTTCCAAAACTCCATTTGGACTTGATGTGTTCCTGCCCTGAGCACTTTTCTGACAAGTAAAATGTCCTCTAAATATTTTCCCCAGATTAGCAGCAAATGTAGAAAATCCTCTCTGGCCGAGGCTGAGAGGATCATGTGTTGACATAACCCTGAGACACGTGCTATAAGGTCTAAAAGAGCCTGCTCTGAGGGGCCTCACTCCCTGTCTCTTCCCCTTCTCTGTCTCCCCTATGCACTCCTCCTTCTTCCTTCCCTCTTCCCTCCCTCAGGCCTCCCTTTGGGTTAGTGGGTAACACGTTGAGGTTCACAAAAGAATGGGTAGCAGAGGAGACTTTTAGTGGGAGATGTTCCTGGTTGAGTTTCAAGAGAAAGTAGGAAAGAGAGGTGATCGGATGTCTCTGCTAACAGGGAAGCCTCAGAGACCAGGGACGCAGAGGCCCTGGAGGGCAGCCCCTGGGGGGAGTGGGGAGCTACCACTTGGGGTGATAATAAAGGTGCTCCTCCTTGCAGCCTTCTTGGATAGGCCCTGCCATTGCAGAACCAGGCATGCAAACCTCCTGACCCAGGGCACCAAGCTCAGGACCTGAGCTCACTGAGCCTGGTTCACCTGTGCATCAGTTCACGTTCCCCATTAGAGTTCAAGTTCCTCAAGGGCAGAAACTGGCTTTTCCTAGCCTGATGTTTCACTCCTCACTCCGACTGACCCTCATGTGATGTCATGGAATTTCTCTGAACCATGCACCTGATCCTAGCACCCAAAAGGAGTCTCCAGCTGAGCTGTTGACTCAGTCCAGGAAAACCACTCACCCCACAATGTTTCACCATCTGCATATGCAAAACAGGAAAAGATGCTGAACAATAAGCCAACAGTCACTTGGCCAGGTGAGTGGTATCTGGTACCAGCACTGAGAACTGGATTTAAAAAAATGGATTTTACTTCCTAAAGTCTTCAGCTTATTTTTATTTTAAAAAACCAGTGGATAAGGAAGTCTATAATCTCTTTTTATCCCACCCCTAGTAACTAGGATAGAGCTCAAACTTTAAGAACAGAATTCATTTTATTATTACCTATAGTCCACAAAGAGGACTGCCTTATAAAATTTCAGTGTTGGTGGATTTGCAAGGTTTGCATACAGAGGTCTAAATGGGCAGGCCAAACTCTAGAATGTTATACACAAAACATTTCATGCAGGCTCTAAATTAAGCAGCTCTCTGACAGTGGGACTCTCTGGGCTCTGGACTTACCTTGTACCTCGATGTAGATGGGGTCAGACACGATCTCTTCATTATTTATTTTCATCTTACAGATATACGACCCATTGTCTGAACGCTGCACACTGGTTATGCTTCAAAGAAAAACACATAAAGATATTTACAGTGACTACCCTTTGAGTCCCAATTATAGGAACAGAAAATTCTTCATCTTCTTTGTCATATGCTGTGATGGTTAATTTTATGTGTCGACGTGGCTAGGCTATGGTTCCCAGTTGTTTGGGCAAACACTAATCTAGATGTTGCTGTAAAGGTATTTTGCGGATGTTACTAACATTTAAATCAGCAACCTTTGAGTAAAGCAGATTATTCTTAACAATGTGGAGGGGCCTCATCCAATCATTGAAGGCCATACAAGAAAAAATTGAGGTCCCTTGAGGAAGAAGGAAGTCCTCCTCCAAACTGTCTTAGGACTCAAGACTGCAATATCAATTCTTTTTTTTTTTTTGAGACAGAGTCTCACTCTGTTGCCTGGGCTAGAGTGCCATGGCATCAGCGTGGCTCACAGCAACCTCAAACTCCTGGGCTCAAGCGATCCTCCTGCCTTGGCCTCCCTTGTAGCTGGGACTACAGGCATGCTCCACCATGCCCAGCTAATTATTTTCTATTTTTAGTTGCCTGGCTAATTTTTTTTTCTATTTTTAGTAGAGATGGGGTCTCGCTCTTGCTCAGGCTGGTCCCGAACTCGTGAGCACAAAGGATCCTCCCGTCTCGGCCTCCCAGAGTGCTAGGATTACCGGCGTGAGGCACCGTGCCGGGCCCATGCAACATCAATTCTTCCCTGGGTCTCCAGCCATCATCCCGCTGGTTTCATAATTGCCAGCCCACACTAGCATGTGAGCTAATTCCTTAAAATAAATCTTTCTATAGATAGATGAGAGAGCGACAGATAGATAATCATATCAGTTCTGTTTCTCAGAAGAACCCTGACTAACACATGTCCTGTCACCTACCTTTCTATGGTAGGTTCTACACCAGTGGTTCTCTGCATCGGGATACTGCCCCTCCAGGCATTTTGGAAATTTGTGGAGTTGTTTTTGGTGGTCACAATGACTCAGAGTTCGCCATGGCTTTTAAGGACCAGGGACAACTGTTCCATATCCTCAATGACCTTCTGAAGACTAGATCTTAATTCCATTTTACATATACACAAAGTATTTTGCATAGTTTTAATATCAACCTAATTCCCCAGGACTACAACTACAATGAAAATGGAGGGCTGGGATCCCCTGGTCCTGTGTGGAACTTTCTAGTGCCTCAGTCATCATTTCAGAAGGTCCATCACTATCAGCCCCACTACATTTACAGCAGCTGTGTGCCATGTGCTTGGAGGGGCAGCTGGGTACAAGTCTGTGGGTACTGTATGATCTCTGCTGGGGTGGTCATGCCCAGCATTTACATGTTGAGATTCACAATTCTTTATTATAAATCACCTTTCTTTTGTATTCGTCATATTACAGTTGGAACACTGTCTGTTAGAAAATCTCTGCTATAGAAGGCAGCCTTGGCTCTAAGAGGCTGACAATCCTGCTTTCCACCTTTCCAGTGTGTTTACAAACAGGACCTTACACAACATGCGTGAAACTTGCACTTAGCCAGGGGTGAGAATGGGAGAGAGAATGAGGAACATTTTGAAAAACTCTCAGATGCTCTCCAACAGAGGATGCCTTTATTGGCCCAAAGGCACACTGCTCATTAGACACAGCAAAGAAGACCAGGGGAAGGAAGGAAAGGAAAAAAAAAAAAAAAGAGGGGTCGACCTCCCTTCCTAGCAACTTGCTTCCCTAGTTCAACTTATTTATCCCTAAGCAAAATAAAACCCATTCCTCAACCGGTGAAGGGCTGAAGCTTAAGGTCTAAAAGAGACTAGGAAGCTGTCAAGGTTAGAAGTGGCTCAATCCTGGGCCGGGGGCCCCACAGACAGTGGTGGCAGCTGCCAGCAGTTAGCACAGCCTGGTCGGCATCCAGAGCAGACACACAGCAGTGAGTGAAGTCCCCAGGCCTCCAGGAGACACAGTTCCCTTAGGTTGAATACACGGTTTTCAGAACAAACACTAAATATTTTAAATACAACTTCTCCCCGACAATACCATTTTGCAGATCCTTATTAGCCTGAGACAAATATAGTACCTAAAATACGTGTCAAGAATGGCATCGTGAACAGGTGCTTCTCAAAAGAAGAAAGACAAATAGCCAAGAAACATGAGAAAATATTCAACATCACTAATCATCAGGGAAATGCAGACTAATAATACAATGAGCTTATCTCCTTACTCCACTTAGAATGGCTTTCATTAAAAAGCCCAAAAACAATAGATGCTGGTATGGACACAGAGAGAAAGAAACACTTATACACTGTTGGTGCGACTGCAAATTAGCACGGCCTACATGGTAAATAGTATGGAGATTTCTCAAAGAACTACAAGTGGACCTACCATTCGATCCAGAAATTCCACTACTGGGTATTTACCCAAAGGAAAAGTCATTTTACCAAAAAGACACCTACACTCGAATGTTTATTGCAGCACAATTCACAATCGCAAAGATGTGGAATCAACTCAAGTGCCCATCATTTCATGAGTAGATTAATAAAATGTGGTATATGTATACTATGGAGTACTACTCAGCCATAAAAAAGATGAATTAATACCTTTTGCAACAATCTGAGTGGAACTAGAGACCATTCTCCTAAGTATAGTATTACAAGAATGGAAAAACAAACACCAGACGTACTCACTATTAAATTGGAACTAACCTATGAGCACACAAGTGCATGAAGGGAAGTAAAACTCAGTGGAAAGCAACCGGGGAGAGGAGGAGAAGGGGAGGGGAATAATGGGTACTATGAACACTATTTGAGTAATGGGTACACCTATAGCCAAGACTGAAACATTACAAAAATGATCCATGTAACCTAAAACATTTGTACCCCTTTAATATTTTGAAAGAAAAAAAAAGAACAGCATCAGTCAGAACTGGGGGGATCAGAGCTGCCCAGGTTAATATTATCTCATTATTTCTGGGGCCCAGTTACTGTCCCCTGTCATTGCATTTCCTGATGTGCAAATCTGAGTGGTGCTCCTTTGACTTGGAATACTCTGTCCCCGCCATTCTTGTGCAGGAGCAATAGAATTCTGGAATGTTCTTGATGAAAGCATGGTGGACATGGGTCAAGGAAAGGCCAGATCCTTCCATGCTTTGGGGCAGTGGCTGGATGTCACAGTGCTGACAGGTCATCAGGAGAAGCTGGAAGGAGACCTCACAGGTCAAAGACTCCAAATAAGGGACTAGCTGATCCTCCCCTGGTAACTCCTTGAATGGCATGGTGACAGGGAGGGCTGAAGAAAGAGGGAGAGAATCCTGGGTCTAGAATGATGCCCGGCCCATTGTGGACAATGACTGGTGGCTGAATGGTGATCCTGGCTTTCAGCAGTTCCTGAACATTCTGCATAGCTGACTGGTCTTCTAGTTTTCTTTGCAGCTCCAAGGAAAACCAAGGCTTCTGAAGAGGGGGTCCTTCCCACATATTTCACAAGTCCACTGTAGAAGAGGCTTCATTTTCTTGAGGCAAGGGCCAGGGGCTGGACAGAGTAAACCATGAGACTAGACAGGGTAAGATACCAGTGCCCTTGAAGGTTGGCTCTGGCTCAAGGCCCAGAGTGGCAGCAGGCTTGCATCAGGACTCAGGGTACAGAGACCAAAGAGAAAATGAAGGCCAGGGAGGAATGCAGCACATGGCCCCAGGAAGGCAGCCTGATAGGGTTGCACCCAGCCCAGGGATGCAAAGCATACCTGTGCAGAACCCCAGAGACCTGAGAAACTATCAGGCACACCCTGGGCTGTAGAAATCAGACTGCACAAAATGTCTAGGAGAACCTTAAGGCAACCAGCAAGGAAGATTCATCCCAGAAACAGAAAAGGAACATGCAGAGCACAAAGGGAATATGATCAAACTTTGCCTTTAGCCATTCACATCAGGGAGAGCTTAGCAATCACCTGGTAAGGACAGGTACCTGCATTGGCCAGCAAGTCTAGACCCATGCCACCTATATCACAACAAAGATTTTCCATAAATTGTTCCACTTGTTACTTTCTAGACATCCAAGGAAAGGCTCCCACTGTGAGGGAGGGTGTGGGGTAGGGATGGAGACAGGAGGAGTAGCTGTCCCTGGGTCTCCTCCAGAAACAGGAGGCTCAGTCTCTGTGGAGGCTCAGCTGGAAAGGTTTTGAGCTCAGAATAGCAATCGGGACGTCCCCAAAACTAAGAGGTCCAGAGAGAACACAGACAGAGGATAGTGGAGAGGGATGATCAGCAAAATACCCCAGAAGTGAAGATAAGGGTCTTTCCTAACCAGGCCCCTGGGAAAGCAGCACAATGAAAAGAAAAGATCCACTAAGGGCTTCATCAGGGAATGTTACAACTCTAAGACAAAGTGAAGAAAAGCAGGTCACTTGCTAGTGAATTGGACCTGCATCCTCCTTCTCAAGAGCAACTGGGAACTCAAAGGAAATATATCAATGACTTCAAAATTACAACAGGAATTATTTTCCTCAATTAATTCTGTATCTAGCCAAACTACCTCAAGGTGAGGGTGGAAAAAATGGCATTTTCAGACATGCAAGTCCCAGGGAGTTAGTGGAGGACAGGCAGCATGCCAAAGAGAGGGAGCACAAGGAAAAAAAGGACCTGGGCTCCAGGAAACAGGAGCTGGACTGCAGGAGGAGGAGGGGACCCCAGAACAGTGGTGAAGATCAGTCCTAATAACTTCATCATTGTGAGAGGAGATGCATATGTTCCTTTAGAGTTTACGGAAGAATGAGTGATTGATACTTAGGAAACTATTAAATTCAGGAAAATCAAAAATCTAATAAAGAAGAGCTATGGTTTGAATGTTCCTTCCAAAACCCAGGCTGAAACTTAATCCCCAGTGTGGCATTATGGAGAGGTGTGGCCTTTAAGAAGTGATTAGATCATAAGGGCTCTGCCCTCATGAGTGGATTAATCAATTCTGGGATTAATGGATGAATGGGTTAATGGATGAATGGGTTATCATGGGAATGGGACCAATGGCTTTATAAGAGGAAGAGAAACCTGACATAGCATGTTAGCATGCTCAGCCCCTCGCCATGGGATACCCTCGCCATGGGATGCCCTGTGCAGAGTCCCCCCCCACCCCCCCACCCCCCGGCAAGAAGGCCCTCACCAGATGGGGCTCCCCAACCTTGGACTTCCCAGCCTCTATAACTGTAAGAAATACATTCCTTTATAAATTACCCCGTTTCAGATATTCTGTTATAAGCAACTGAAAACAGACTAAGACAAGAAGTAAAATGTAATTATAGTATATTACATGACTCAGCTGAAAACAGAATTTCCTCAGCCACAAAAAAATGTGAACCCTGGGTATTGATTTAACCACGGCTATGAGTAACACCGTATTAGATTAACACACCATGCTGGGACTGGCACACCCATACAAACATACGTAGGCTTGCATATGGATTGAATATCTCTGGAAAGACACTCAAGAGATGGGTAACCTCAGCTCCCCATAGGGAGAGGGCTGGGGCTGAAATGGAGAAGAGAATTTTTGAACAGTTGGAATGTTTATCATGTGTAGACACTACTTTAAAAAAAATGGTAAAAAAAACTCATCAGATTTTGGTAAAATATAAACATCTGAATCAGGGAGGATGAAAGAAATGATGCAGACTCAGCCAGGGTGTCTAGACAGGAACTACCAGGCCACAGCTGTAGGGCCAGCAGCTGCAAAAGCCCATCGCACCAGGGCAGCAGGGGCTGGGTCAGCCTGGGGACATCCTACATACACACAGCGTGTCTCCAACCCTCAGTCCTACCACCACCGGGCTGGCCTGCTCGGAAATGGCTCATACATAGCAGTGCAGCTCTAGAGTGTTCTTAAAAGAAATTAAAAAAAAAAAAAAAGACAAAAATTGTATGATAGCACCTATATGAGCTATCCAGAGTAGTCAAACTGATGGAGAAAGGAAGGAGAGCAGTGGGGACAAGGGGCTGGGGAGAGGGAGGAATGGGAGTTATTGTTTCATGGTACAGAGTTGCAATTTGGGAGGATGAAAAAGTTGCACAGATGGATGGTGGTGATGGTGGAACAACAATGTGAATGTACTTAATGCCACTGAATTGTACACTCAAAAAGCTTAAAAAGGTGGCCGGGCGCGGTGGCTCACGCCTGTAATCCTAGCACTTGGGAGGCCGAGGCGGGTGGATCCTTTGAGTCAGGAATTCGAGACCAGCCTGAGCAAGAGCGAGACCCCGTCTCTACTAAAAATAGAAAGAAATGATTTGGACAGCTAAAAATATATATAGAAAAAAAAAATTAGCTGGGCATGGAGGCGCATGCCTGTAGTCCCAGCTACTTGGGAGGCTGAGGCAGTAGTAGGATCGCTTGAGCCCAGGAGTTTGAGGTTGCTGTGAGCTAGGCTGACGCCACGGCACTCACTCTAGCCCGGGCAACAGAGTGAGACTCTGTCTCAAAAAAAAAAAAAAAAAAAAAAAAAAAAAACAGCTTAAAAAGGTGAATTTTATGTTATGTATTTTACCAAATAAAAAAATGAAAAACAAAAAAAATTTAAAGAAATACAGAGATCCACTGACAAGCTTCCTGGTTTCACCTGCCACAGTTCACACGGTGCTGACGGGATCTAAGGGATAACCCAAGCACACGGAGCTCTGAGCTGAAAGGAAGCACATTACAGAGTGTCAGCTATCGGGGGTTAGTAACAGCTTAGAAATTGGTTCCTATTTTCTAGATTCCACTTTTGTTGCCACCAAGAGCAGCAGGACAAAGAACTGGCAACAGGTGTCGGTGTGGGGACTGAGCAGGGAGCCCGCGGGGGCCCGCAGACACAGCATCTCGGAGCCGGGAGGGCACAGGATTTCAGGGGGCCCAAACTACCACTCAGAATCTTTACAAAGAAAATTTAATGAAAAAGTAAAATCCTTCCAGCTGTAGCCACCAGGAACTCTGCCAGAGTTTAAAGAGCAGTGGGAACCCCCAGACTAAACAGAAAACAAACAACAAATACTTTCCCTTTACCACAAATCTCCCGGTAAGTGAATCTGCCAGTGTACAGGAGCATCAACTGTTGTTTTTGCACGAGACTTGGTCTCCCTAGTATTCCAGTCTGGTGGCTACTGCCTTTCTGGAGTGCTTTACCTGACAAGAGAGCATTTCCACCTAAGCTTGAGGGCTGTTTACAGGCTAAACTGGACATTAAAGCTAATTATATCCCAAAATTACACCCTCCTTTGGAGACGCCAGGGAAAGGTCTTGGCCAAGCAGTGTCCAGGGCCTGGCTGAATGGATGCACTATAGCTACAAGCTGAAGTGGATGCAGATGAAGCGGGTTACTGCTTAGAGCACCAAGGAGGCCAGCCCAGTGACTCAAATCCCATAAAGGAGGCCTGGTAAGTGCTCTCGGGGGACCCCAAGCTGCTAGCAGACTCTGAGTATTTTCTACATCTATTAATGAAAGATGACTCCTGGCTCTGTCAACAATAAGAAATCCAAATGAAATAGGAAAGAAAATAAAAAGTGAATTATTAGCATGGAATGACCTAGCTTAAGATGGCACCTAGATTAGAAGTACCACATCAGTTATTTCTTCCCTTGTATAGGTCTCCAACCTCAGCATTTGAAAAATAATTGTTCTTGTTTTCCCTTTATATTTTAATTTGCATTCCTCTATATTTGCTTGTTTCACAATAGCAGATTACAGTGACACATAGCAACCTTTAAAGTATTTTGAAGACTTTTAATAATATAGGAAAATGTGAATGAAACAGACTATGTAATCATCTATGTAATAAAAGACTAATTTCATTTCAAGAATATTAAATGTATATATGCTTGGAAAAATTTTCTAAGAGTTGTGGGATTATGAGCCATTGTTTCCTTCTTTGTACTTACTCAGTATTTTCCAAGTTTTTAACACATATATTATTAATAGTACTAAAATAATTTTAAAATACACATACACATGCATGCGCACGCACACACACACACACACACACGCACATACACATATACACACAGGAGCTAAGACCAAGTAGTTTCAAAAATCTTTCAAGGACACTCTCACATATGACGCCAAATCTCCCTCAGTCTTTCCAGAGTGTGTGGGATTCATACTTAAATGTCCATGAGCTCTTACCATTTCCATCTTTCTTCCCCCCAGTTTCAATTCACGGAGGTTTGACTGTAAGACGTAGTTGCTCCCGAATGGCAAAAGTGTACTCTCCCAGTCCTGATGCTGGTTCTCTTCCCCTCAATTAATACTTCATGGCCAAGTCTAAACCCTGAAGGAAACACTACCTTAGCACTTCTGCACTTGACGTTTGATTTTGCTCTTCTCCATTCTGTCCACAACCACAAGCAGGACAGGGACCAGGTCTGCCCTCCTTGTCTCAACGTCTAGCCATTCATTCAGGTACTATGCAGCCAACAAATCAGAGATTGCCTGAAAACACCTTCACGAGCAAGGCTGGCCATTTTTATAACTGGTGTGTAGTTGCCTATGTGTTGTGATTTAGAAAGCATCTCTACTCTTTGGTGTCTAAAATGATGTCACCAGTGAATATTAAAGCTTTCCTAGTGTAAATGACTTTATCACATTCCTTTCTTCCTTTGGAAGGGGACAGCAATATGATCGCAGGGGGCTGCTGTGGGAAAGAGGGTGTCCCAGCAATGGAAGGAGCCAGGAGTAACAGCAACCAAAGCTCTGGCACATTAAATATGCACACCTTCCGAACCACACCTTCAACTAGGACAGGTGCTGTTTTAGGACCAAAGACCAGATGCTTGACCAACCTTTGTTTTTAGAATGAGGAGTTTGGGCATTTAAGTGTGGGGTGGGCTAGAGACAAGGGTTTGCATGATATGGAAGAGAAAATGTGGAACCAACATTAGGCTGAGAAAGTTAAATATACTGTTCACAATCCTGTAAGTCTTTAGCAACTCACAATTCCATTGCATTTAAAGGATGAACGAGGCTGGACACGGTGGCTCACGCCTGTAATCCTAGCACTTCGGGAGGCCGAGGACGACAGGATTATTTGAGGCCAGGAGTTCGAGAACAGCCTGAGCAAGAACAAGACGCTGTCTCTACAAAAAGTAGAAAAATTAGCTGGGCATGGTGGTGCACCTGTAGTTTCAGCTACTCCAGAGGCTGAGGCAAGAGGATCGCTTGTGCCCAGGAGTTTGAGGTTGCAGTGAGCTACGATGATGCCACTGCACTCTAGCCCAGGTGACAGAGCAAGATTCTAACTCAAAAATAAATAAACAAATAAAAAGTAAAGGATGAATGAAGGTACAAACTGTGGAATCCTCAATCTGGAAACCTCATCATTTTCAACATTCATGTAAATTCTGCCCATTCTTATGAGAATTTCTGTATGTAATAAGAAATTATACAAAAATGCTCCCATGACCTAACTCAAAATACCATGTGTTTCTCTCTAGAGTTCTTCTGAGCCCTTTCAATATATAAACATCCATATTCTGCATCCTCATCCCCTCATATGATTTTATTAGCACATTCCCTTGAATAAATGTGATCCATACAGACATTGTTAATGGCAACTCTGACAAAATTTCAGACTAATCAACTCCTAATAAAATTACATACAATGAAAGCCTAGAACTACTTTTTAACTCTTCAGTGTTCCTAGGAACCAGAGTGAATTTCCTTAGGGTCCCAGAGATGTGAGAAGAGAGGTGTGCAAGTCAGGCTCCCTGTTTGAATGTGACTAGCTCCCTGTCCAGTGACCCTACTCATTGGGCCTTCAGGGTCTTCATCTAAAAGACAACAAGTTTAGGGTCTCCAGCATCCTTCTCTCTTGAAAAAAAATTATACAAATACTTATAAACTTGATTAAGTCCCTATCATTTATTTCACTGAATCACTACAGTACTGTGATACCTGAATATTATCTTAACAAAGTTGAAGAATATCATAAAGGCAGATTTGCTATCATCCTATATGCTATCCAATTCAGCTGACTGTCCATCATTTGCAAAAATTCTGATCACTAAATTTGCTTTACGGCTTAGTTTGGAGCTCAAATAAGATTTTTCTCCTTTAGAATGAGTTTACATGTAATAAGCTGAATACATGCAAAAGAATAAATTCTACTCTAAAGTTCTCAAACTATCACCCAGGTCACCTTCTGAACTCCAAAGGCACAAGTCCAAAACAAGACACTGACTAATCTAAGTTTGAAAAAACACACTGACTACTCTAAGTTTAAAAACTCTCCAATTTAAGTCCTCTGAACATCTCATGGCACCTTAGAGCAGAACTGGAGCTGGCAGTCACCGGGTCCACACCCACCTCTTTCTTGGAAAGGCGGCTGAGAGATGCCCCAGTTCACCCATGGTTGCCACGCTGGCCAAGCGCAGAGAGACAGCAGGGCTGTGCTCCCTCCTAAGTGACACCTGATGAGATCCAGGTGCCAGCTTTCTGTCCTTTAATCATGCAGTCCCCAACCTCCAGGCCACGGACTGGTACCAGTCTGTGGCCTTTAGGAACTGGGCCCCACAGCAGGAGGTGAGCGGCAGGCAAGTGAGCAAGGCTTCATCTGTATTTACAGCTGCTCCCCATCACTCGCATCGCTGCCTGAGCTCCGCCTCCTATCAGATCAGGGGTGGCATTAGATTCTCACAGGAGCATGAACCCTACCATAAACTGCACACGTGAGGGATCTAGGTTGCACACTCCTTATGAGAATCTAATGTCTGATGATCTGAGGTGGAGCTGAGGCAGTGATAATGTAATAATAATAGAAATAAAATACAGAATAAATGTAATGCGCCTAAATCATCCTGAAACACCCCCCACCACCACCACCACTAGTCTGTGAAAAAATTGTCTTCCTGGAAACTGATCCCTGGTGCCAAAAAGGTTGAGGATCGCTGCTTTAAGCCTTTCAATTACTCCTCATTCACTTATTATTAAATGGTGATTTTACTTCTGCCATGTCTTCTATGTCTGTGTAATAGTAAGACATCTGCTGTTTGTAACCGATGTAGAAAAAAATCTATTCAAATCTCCTGAGTGGTCTTAGTCACTGGCTGAGAATGGCAGCCCAAGAAACCCAGCCAGAGCTTAAATCAACCAAGGGACAGTGTGGAAGGTGGATTCTTTGCCTGGAGGCTGAGGGGTTATCCACTGACCAAGCCTATAACCTGGGGGGGAAAATGCAAAAAAAAAAAGGCACATCTTGTGGAAGAGATGACACACAAAACCCTAACTGGCGTTGTTAGGCCTGTGGTAACTGCGAGATGGTTTTCTGACAAGGAAACACAGAATGATTCTCTAAAAGGCAGACCACAGTATGGGACTGCTCCAAGGATCATGTCAGAGAAAGTGAAAACGCAGAAGATCAAAGAGGAATCACAGAGAAAACGCTCTCACTTTGACTCTGTGTGGCTCTGACCTCATTTTGAGCTTTTAACAACCACAGGCTGACCCAATTCTAACACTGTACACGTAAAGAAGTCCTGACGCAAAAACAAAAACAGAAAGACAAAAAACCTCCCAGCTGAGAGGAAAGAGTGGAGAATACAAAAGGAGTGGAGAGAGGAAAAGCAGCTCCCTCCCGTTTGCAGCACTGTGAGACTCACTGCTCCATCTCTGGGGGATGGAGGATTCCGGATCCATGTCCTGGCTCAGCTTAGTCCCCTCGCCCCACCCCCCATCCAGCTTGCTCTTGCAAAACAACGTGGAATGGTGGCCCACATGGCTGAGATGGTGGCCCACATGGCTGAGGGCTGTCTCCTTTCCTGAGACTGTAGACCCTCCACCTTCCCCTACTCCAGTACGCACAAGGGCTACATCTGTGCCGAGACTCACAGCAGCAGGAGGACTGGAGAGAGGTGGAAGGCAGGGCCACAGGGAGAAGGAAGGGAGGGAGGATGACCAGTTTTAAAAGCCCCACCCCCACTGGGTGATTCTGATGTCTCCTCACACCCTGTAAGAAACACTGTCCCCACTCACTGGTAGAGCTCCTGCGTCTCACTGGACTTGACATGACCTGTAGGTCAGGTGCGAAGAAGCCCCCAGCTCCCAGAGTATCCGTTAACCAACAGTTCCAATGGGGCCAAGCCCAGTTTAAAAAGCCAACAACACAGACTGTCAGTATTCACTTAACTCTAAAGGGACCAGGGGGTTGCTTAAAAGAGAAAACAGGAGGCTGCTTTTGCTTTTGAGGCAGCATGAGCATAAGGACATTAAAAAAGAAAGGAAGAAAGAACACATACCTGAAGGAGGCGATTATTGCTGTAACTTCATCATCTGGATAAAACTGTGTAACTGCGTGATGTGCCCCAAGCAACTCCTTCCCATCTTTCCACCAAGAAATTGTGGTGTCCTGGTACCTATTAGGTACATTGATTGAGCAATTAAATTTCACATCCTTATGTTCTGAAAGTACTATGTGTCCAACCGTGTGATTAAACGCAATAGGTGGCAGGAGCTTCGAGTCGGCGGAGGTCACCTGGGGGACAACTGCGTTTCCAGCATGTGGCTTTCCAGGCTGGGTTGGTGAAAACATCAAGGCAGGCTGGTGCCTGCTGGTGTGGGGAAAGGAAAGTGGCGTGTGGTCATCTTGCAGGCTCCTTGGCAAAGGTCGTGGGAATGTCAGGTGGGCCTTGGTTTCTTCCGTCGCCTCAGTGATAGCTGTAGAACAGAACACCCAATTTTTAGCCTTTTAAATAATAAAGAAGAGTGTTTTCCAACTTTTAGGCCATGATGCGAGAGAAGTGGGGAATCCTCAAAGCACGCAGAAAAGATGAGCAGAATTCACTTAACGTACATGTCTGGACATGTGTTCTCATCCACCAGCTCATTCATTTATTCACTTGCCTCAGAAACAGTGCTTAAGAAGTATAACTCCCCCCAGACAAAAATAAAAATATCTTTAATGTTGACTCATTCTGAGTCCTTCATACCCAACTCAACAGCAAAACAGGATGGTGATGGCACAGGAGGGCTCGAGGAAGGCTCACTTTGCTCACTGTCTGTTCAGTCACAGACTATGCCACAAATTTGGCCAATAGTCTTGAAAAGGCTGCTAACAGTGACAAAGAGAAGAGTTTACAATTTTTGTGCTTCAACAAAAAAAGTGTCCTTTATCTTACCAGCTATGGAATGACTTGGAAGTTCTAGCAAAATTCCTAACTGATGGAATAAACCTGGAACTGTTTATTTTTTATTTTTATTTTTTGAGACAGAGTCTTACTCTGTCACCCAGGTTAGAGTGTCACATCCTCAGCCTAGCTCACAGCAACCTCAAACTCCTGGGCTCAAATGATCCTCCTGCCTCAGCCTCCTGAGTAGCTGGGACTATAGGCACGAGCCACCACAACCAGCTAACTTCTTTTATTTTTAGTAGAGATGAGGTCTCACTCTTGCTCAGGCTGGTCTCAAACTCCTGAGCTCAAGCTATCCTCCTGCCTCAGTCTCCCAGAGTGCTAGGTTACAGGCGTGAGCCACAGCGCCCAGCCTGGGAATGTTTTTAATTTATCTGGCCCACACAAGTATTTCTAAAAATATAGCCTCACAGTAGTTGTACTTTTACTTTTTTAATGGCATTTTGGGAGCATACGTTCTATGCTGGTTATTATTTATTCAAATACATTGGCAGTGAGCAGGTGAGGCAGGCAGGTAAGAAAGACATAGACCCAGCATTTTGCACTGTGGTTTAGAGACGGAGGGTACACAGCAGGGACCCTGCCCTGCTCAAGGGCTGACCTCCTACCATGCTCAGGATGTCACACCCTCCTGGGCTCCTGGGTGTGAGTGTGCAGGGAGTAGGGTGGTCTCTGCTTAGGGTTCTGCCAGATTTAGCAAATAGCACAGGATACCCAGTTGAACTTGAATTTCAGATAACAAATTATTTTTAGTATGAATATTCAGCTAAGGACTTAATTGGCTAATGGAATGTACAAGTGGGCTATCTAGGGGCAGAAGTGAGGGCATCTGGGAGTTTTTCCTCTAGCTTCCTCCCTGCCAAGCCACTCTGGACTGCAGGTGTGTGCCCCAACTGAAGACCAGAGCTCCTGTCTGGGAGCCCTCTCAATACAGCTCTCTCTCTCTTTCCAGGCACTGCTCTCTCTCGGGGGCCCTTGGGAACTGCCTCCTTAGGGAGTCAGGATGAAGGTCAGGGAAGGACAAGAGGTTTCACTGTAAGGATCCTGGAAAGGCTTGCTGCCTTAGCCTGAGGTCTGGGTGGGTGTGGGAGTGCAGGGCCCTGTGGGTTTCAAGAGGGCCATGTGGGTCGGCTGTGGGCAGGAGAGAGCCCAGTGGTCCAGACAGATGAGTGTGCTGCGATGGGAGCGTTCATTTATTCCAGGGAGTGGCGCTCAGGGTGACTACAGACAGGGGCCCTTGCCTCTCCTGCCAACCGCAGCCTGCACACCGGGCAAACCTTCTTCACAGGGTGGGCCTGTGCTCTCTGCAGGGGGAAGGGTCTCAGTCCCTGGGTCCCATCCAGCTCCCCCATCTTCCTCTGGGGACGCTTCCTGCGGTAACAAATGTTCTGGCTGTTTATCTCATGCCTGCAGAGCCCCCTCAAGGGTGCTCTATTTATTTCTACAGGCTTTGAAGCCTTTACAATTTGCCTTTGCCATTTGGCTGGGCAAACTTCCCTGCAGTTCTTCCTATTCATTGAGCTCCACAGGACTGAGGAGTCAGAGGTTTTGTCCAAATAACTATTTTTTTTTCCTTTTAAATATAGGTCTCTTTCATAGAAGGCAAAAAGTGAAAATGGAAGAAGCAAATAATGCTTTCTTGGTTTGCTTAATTTAATTTACTCAAGAACATTTAAAAATTTTAATTATAAAGGTAACACAAGCTTGTGAAAAAATTAAAATATTTATTGATGCATATGCAGTATAAAATATAAACCTGTTTTGCAATCCTAACCAGCAAGATAACCCCTGATTACAATTTGGGGTATAACCTTCGGTTTTCTATGAGCCAAGCTGCTCACTGAACAAACTGCTAACTGAGCAGCGGTAAGGCCACCCACTTGGGTGACATCACTGAAGTCAGGCAGCAGACAAACCCAGCCTGTAATCACACAACACTCTGTATGGTTTAAAAGATAACTGATCTCCACAATTTGATTTGCCAGAAGTTGACAGAATGATTCGATTGCCAACAAATATTTATATAGCATCTCCTGGGTTGAAGATTTGCTACAGCAGTCTAATGGGATAAAGAAAGGGACCGGTTTCAGGAGCAGAGGCACAGAAGGTCCCAGGAGGTAAAGGGGAGATGGGACATGGCTCCCTGGGGGTAGGCAGGGGAGGCTGTCCTGTAGTGTCAGGGAGGCCTTCCCCAACAACACCCATAGTTAGCACTCCCAGGTTAGGTACTGGGACCCCTTCCTTTTGTAATACCACTAGTGGTTACTCATCCAGTTCTTTGCCCCACGAGGCCGGCCACCTACATTACAGCCACTATGTAGGAGGTGCTCAAAATAGGCTTGTTGAATGAGTGAGTAAAGGCATGGATCTCAGGAGGGATGGGGAGGGTGTTCAGGGTTGCCAGGGGCAGAGGTGGTGGGAAACTGGAGAGAAAGGAAGTGGCCTTACTAGTTTGGTCACAGCAATTTAACTGTATAGCGGAGCTCCTCTGCTCAGACAAACTGGAACTGGGCTGACCGTGGACAGTCCTGAGTCCCAGCTGGGACAGGAGGAATTCCTAGGTTTCTGAGCAGGGAGGGAGAGGATCAGAGCTGCGCTTGATGAGGGGCATTCTGGCACCGACTTCAGGCTGAATGAGGGGAAAAGAGCAGGAAGCAGGAAACCTACCAGGAAGGTACTGACGATCTAACTACAGGGGTGGCCAGGAAGTAGGAAGGATGAGAGAGACAGAGAAGGGCTGACAGCCACGGTGTCCTCACTGCGGCCAGCATTTCACAAGAGAAGGTCTGACACCAGATATCTAGGAAGGATGTAATCTCAGCAAAAATGAGAGTTTCCCGAAGTGGACAGTTGGTGGCTTGAGGCTGCTGCAGGTTCAGTGTCCACACAGGGAAGATGGCGACGGGAACAATGGAGCCCGGTAGGAATAAAGGAGTTATTACTATGTCTGGATCACAGTGAACTCTCAACACCTGTTAGCTCTTATATTTTTATTATTTTATCATTTGATTATGAGTCAGTGAACACCTTCCATGGTCCAGCACTTGAGAACTGCTGATTGACAGGAGGTGGTCCTGAGGCTGGATACCCCTCCCCCGCAGGGCTGGTGAGGTTCACACGACACTGCACAACTTTGGGGGGTTGTACTGCCACTCACATCATCGTCTGTGTGAATGGTTCTCTAGAGCTGTGCAATATAACCTCACCAGCCCTATGTGGGGGCCTTGACTGATTATGGAAAATATGAAAAAAGGCACAATAAAAACCATTTCAAAGTTTGGGACCCAAGGGTTGGGGCAATGATGAATTAGAAATCACATTTTAAGCTGCTAATTTTCCATTGTTTCAACTACTTCTGTTGTATAATGTACCCTCCCCTCTCCATTTTTCCTCACGGACATGGAATACTTTCAAAATTATTTATTGGGTTGTGATGGGGGATGAGTTCAGACCAAAATGGATTACCCACACCAAAGACTTAATGCAAATGTGGTCCTTTCTACATAGCACACATGGAAAAATGGGGTGTCTCTGCTGTGATTTGGGTGGAATTCACAAGAAATCTTCACCTTCCCCTTTCCACCTTCTTCCAGGGTTGTTTCCTTGCGTGGACTGGATAAACACCCAGAGGGGGAAGTTCAGCTGCACAAAGTGAATGCTGCTAAGCAGTCTCGGATCAACAACCTCCCGCTCAGGCCCGAGAGCAGCCACCCAGCTGCTGCGGCAGCTGCAGGTGCCAACTCCAGGGGCCACTCCAGTCCCGGAGTTGTGTGGAGAAGTGCTCCTCCCCTGTGCCCACGTTTCCAGTCACCGCTCAGCCCTGGATTCCAAACATCGACTTCTTACAGTCAGGGATTTTGTCTCCATCACCTTCCTCCAGTGCCCAGCACAGGGACAGGCCCATGGGCTATGATGAGCAAATATTTATTCATGTACCGTCCATTGTTCCATGTGAGTTTGCCCTGTTTTTCTGAACACATTTACCTGTTGCTCCCTTGAAGGCTGGAGGTGGCATTCTTTGGACCCAGCATCATGCACAGTATGGAGCTGACACACAGTCAACATCTATGTCATAAACGGGTGTGACATGAATAGGGTCCTGGAGGGTAAAAGAGGTGGTCCAGGCAAGGACACTGCTGTGGCTGTGAGGAGGAGCTTGCTGGGACTGTTCTTTCACCACTCTCAGCTGCAGTGGCTCAGAATTTAGGGATTTTGTGAATAGTCTCTGAGACTCAAAATTGGTCAATTAGGGGATGCTAATGAAGAACCCATGTTCTATGTGATCAACTAGTACATCCCACTCTTAAATCCATGAATATCTGCTGAGCATAGTGTGTGATGGCAGCTGGGCTGGTGGGCAGTGCTACCCAGTGTTCACCCACCAGCTGTGCAGAGGGCCAAGGCCCACCCAGCCCTCCCTGCCTTGAGGTATGACCTCAGGAAAGTTCTTTAACCTCCCTGAACCCCTGTGAGGACAAGAGGACCTCAGTAGTTGCAGCTGACATGTACAGGGCCCACCAGTGCACTCCACAGACACTGACGTGGCTGTTATTGGCTTGCATCTGAACTCTGGCCTATTGGCCACCTGCAGTAGGAATTTCTGAGGCCAGGGCTGGGCCCTGTGGGAATGAGGGCTGAGCCTAATCAGTGATGTCTATCGTGGACAAGGTAGACATGGAGAACGGCAGTACCGGAGCAACATAACCGCCAGCCTTGGCTCTAAGGATATCTCAGTCTCTCTGGGATTGGCCTCTACAGGCCTTTCCTAACATGAGAGCCTTTTGATTTTCTTGAAGCTGGTGATCACAGCCCAATGTGGACAAAGGAAGCATCAGCAGCTGAAATGGCAGGTCCCAGAGCAGTGAGTGGGGTGGCAGCAAGCAACCTCCCTTGCCCCAGGGTCCCTCCAAGCTGTGGGAAGATGGAGGGTGCTGGTGGGTAAGCCCTGTTTGATTCCACTCCACCCTTGAGTGTCACGTGCCATCTGCCTGCTTTATGATCCTGGGCACCTGGGAAGGGAAAGGGCAGCCCCTCAGCCACAGCTGGAGTGAGGGCAGGCCTAACGTGCCAGCCCGTAGGACCTACTCCCCCTGCTCCTTCTACTCCTTTCTCAGGAATAAAAATGGACAGATGCATCAGCTGAGCTCTCTGAAGTTCAGCCTCAAAATTAAGAGGCCCAGAGGGACTGCAAGAGTAAGGACTTATCCTTGAGCTCCAGGGGTTCTTTGTTTCCCCCCCTGTGGCACACACATGGGGCCTACATGGACACACGGCGCTCAAGCAGGCGCTGGGAGGATGTGCCCTGCCCAGCAGCGCGCGGAGGTTTCCTCTCTGGCCTGCTGCCTGCAGGCAGGATTTGCCACCAAGCAGCCCGCCTACAGGTGGGAGGAGAAAGGCCTCCTGGGGGTGGGTTTGTGGTTTAGAGAAAGGCTTTTACACCTGGAATCCTGTTGATGTCCTGACCCTGTTCCCAGACCCTCCCCAGGAAAAAGGGATGACCTGGACCAGCATCCCTGCCCCCCATTGAGTGTGCACCCACCAAGCTGATAATTGAATCATTCCCCTGGCTGGCTTCCCTGTCCCCCAGGTTAAGGGCTCCCCCAACCCCTGCAGCTAGCTAAGGCCAAACCCAGAACAAACAGAAATTTCTCCTTGTAAGTACTATTTGACTTTATGCAAACCTGAGAGTCTCCTAATTGATAAAGAGTGGCAACAATTCATTACAGGAAAAAAACCTTCAGCCAGAGGATTGACTTGACTTGACTGATCAGGCCTTCGCTGGAGTGAGTGCCCTCAGACCACTTGGAGAAAGTTAAAGGAAGAAAACGATCCTTGGAGGAGAGCTGCCCAAGTTCGCCCCAAGTGTGGCAAAGCCCTGCCAAGTGAACTGGGGTGCCTGGCCTCGAGTCAGCGCTACAGAGAATGGGCCCGGGGCTCACTGGAAGGAAGGAAGTGGTCAGGGCAGCGTGTGCCCCAGGAGGTCACAGCTGCCTGCAAGCGGAGGAGAAAAGCCCAGAGATGCCAGACAGTGTACAGTAAGTGAAGTTGCCTACTACACATGGTGTTGGGAGGGTCAGATTTTTCACACAGGCCACAGCCAGCATAGAGTTGCCGGAGAAAAAAATAGGACACCCCTTCACACTTGAATTTCAGATAAGCAATGAATATGCAAATATGCGGGATATACTTAGTCGAATAAATATAACTTTGTATCATTTAGTCAAAACCAGGGAGTTCATTGTTGCCCTCCCCACAGGCGGCCTCCCAGGCTTAGAGTAGGATGGAGATGGGGTCTGCAGGGGCAATGCAGACCCAGCATGACAGGCAGGCCGTCCACCTCTCTGAGCCCTGGCTCGGCGGGCGTGAAGGGGCTGGGACCTCTGAGCAAAAACACAAGGAGTGTATCAGGGTGATCTCCCTCCTGCCTCTGGCTCCCATATACTCCTTTTGGCTCAAAAAAGTAGAAGTGCCTCTCCCCTTGGCCTTGAGCACACACTCCAATAGAAGCCCCGAGACCCCAAAGGGCTCTGAGCAGCCCCTCAAGATCCCCTTCAGCCTGGCCCCCACTTTTTGACATGGGCATTTGCCTTTTTCTTGGCAGAAGTGCTCTGCAAAAGAAGCTTCCCAGGCAGACTGCAACCCTCATGTCCCTTCTGGAGGACGGCACCAATGCATCCAGAAGAGAGCATTCCAGAATCACTGTGACTCTTCACATCCTCTTCCAACTCTCCCACAATGCTCTCAAACCCAGCAGCACATCAGCATCTCCCAGGGAAGGTTTCTAGGCTTTTGATGCCCACATATCACCCCAAGCTTGAATTTATGGGCCTGGGGTGCAGCTTGAGCACCAGGATTTTTTAAAATCTCCTCTAGTGACTCCCATGTGTACCCAGCGGCATGAATCGCACCCTGAGGTGGTGGGGGTTGGGGGTTCTGAGCATCCTGGCTGGGGCTCAAGAATCCCCACGCAGAAGGCCCAGGTTTGAGTGCACGCGCCTTGGGAGATGAGGAGACCACAGGAAGGGTGCGGTGAGAACAAGAACTCTGGAGTCAGCGGGGCAAGGTCAAGCCCCAGTTCAGCCACTCAGAGGCCTGATGGCCTTGCAAGTCACCTGTCCATTCAAGACTCAGTCTCTGGCCGGGCACGTGGCTCACGCCTGTAATCCTAGCACTCTGGGAGGCCGAGGCAGGAGGATTGCTCAAGGTCAGGAGTTCAAGACCAGCCTGAGCAAGAGTGAGACCCCCGTTTCTACTAAAAATAGAAAGAAATTATCTGGCCAACTAAAATATGTATATATATACAAAAAATTAGCCAGGCATGGTGGCACATGCCTGTAGTCCCAGCTACATGGGAGGCTGAGGCAGAAAGATCGCTTGAGCCCAGGAGTTTGAGGTTGCTGTGTGCTAGGCTGACGCCACGGCACTCTAGCCTGGGTAACAGAGCGAGACTCTGTCTCAAAAAAAAAAAAAAAAAAAGAAAGAGAAAAAAGACTCAGTCTCCTCATCTGTAAAGACAGATAACCCCTACTTCCTTCGGAGGTAAGAGTGGACTGCTGCCCATAAGACACTGTGCACAGTGCTGGCATGCACAGACACGCAATAAGCAGCAGTTATTATTTTTATAACATGAAACATCTGAACTGTCTTGTTTCAAAGGTGCAACTAGTCATGCCTGGACTATCGATGCCAAACATATGGAACTGGTTAGCTGACTTAGACATTCAACCCTTGCAGTGAAATATGAATACTGCATACAGTATAATGTTTACTTAACCAAGGGTTTTCCTCCTCTTTCCCCTTTGGCAGCATGCCAAGGGTCACAGACAGGCTCTGAGGAAACACTTTCTGGCCAGGGTTGTGGAGCAGCCTTCCCCTCTGGGGTCTGGGGTTGATTCTCCCTGAGGCCCTGCTGTGGCTTTCATGAGACCCACGGAGACTCTTAGTCGCCAGGTTTAACTCCTCCATCATGCCAGTCCCCAAAAATATGCTCCAGCCCACCAATACCTGAATTACTACTACTAAAATGCCGTTCTTGGAAGGAAAAAATTATTTCCGTTCAAAATGTGACTATCTCTGGAAGACCAAACCTTAGAAAGAATAGTTTGTTAAAGTCCTCCCTAAGTGACAGAGAACAAAGGATTTCCTCCCAAAACAGGGTAGATGTATTTTGCCTATTCTTCCCACTAAATACACCTAAAATCACTGGAAATTAAATATAAAACCAATATTTATATAACTCTAAAAGACTTAGAGTAGTCAAAATCATAGAGACCAGAAAGCAGAATGGTGGATGCCAGGGGCTGGGGGTAGGGGAGTGGGGAGTTAGTGTTTAATGGGTGCAGAGTTTCAGTTTTACAAGATGAAAATGGTGGTGGTGACGGTTGCACAACATTATGAATATATTTAATTCCACTGAACTGTACACTCAAAAATGGTCAAGATGGTAAATCTTATGTTACATGTATTTAACCACAATTAAAAAGGAAAAAAAACTCTGAAGGGTAGAGAGTAGCAGACTGGCTAGGGTGGTTTCCTTTTTGCCCCATATGTCCCAACTTGGAGATGAAGAAGTTGGCAACCTGGAAATGCTAACAGGCAAAGACCAAAAAAAAAAAAAAAGCCTACTCTCTCCTGTCAAAGGACCATGAAAGGGGCAGCCCAGCCAGACAGAACAGGTTTAGGTAATAAACTATTCTAGGCAAGCGATCCAGAAAACACCACGGCCCCATGCCCACCCACACCAGCAAAGATCATATGGGAAACCTAGACTTCCACCCTCACCAGGCTGTAAAGAGGTGCCACAACTGTCGCACCAGGATGGTAGCAGAGAGGGCCTGGAGGGAGTAGAGAGCTGGGACTTTCATCCCCACAGGCTGGTGTTAGTAAACCCCACGTGGGGAGCCGGGACTTCTACCCCCACTTGGCATTAATGAAGCAATGGAGCTTCCCTTCTCCTCCGCACTGGGATGGTATCTGACGCCTGCAAAGTCAGGGCTTTCACTGCCAACCAGCAAGGCCATCCCTCTCTCTCCCATAGTGTCAGCAGAGGCCAGGTAGGGACAGCTAGAACAGAGATGAGGCACTCCTACCCTTCCAGTAATGGAGGGATCAGTGAAGGCCTGGTGGGGAACCAGAACTCCCATCTGACCTTCGGCCAGCAGTAATGAGGACCCCTACGCACACTCAGATGTCAACAAGGGCTAAGCAGGGAATCTTGCCTTATACTCCCACCAGGCAGTAACAAGGCAGCATACCCTCTTCCCTAACCAGAGCAGTTCAGAGGAAACCAGGTAAAACAGAAGATTTAAGTAAGATTCAGAGTCTTATGATACTCAAAATGTCTAGGTTTCAATAAAAAATTTTGATCTCAAACTGAATGAAATGCCAACACTAAGATGACACAGAATTATCTGAGAAAGCTTTTAAAGAAGCAATCATAAAAATACTGCAATGAACAATTACGAACATGCTCAAAACATGAAAAAATAGAAAGCTTCAGCAAAGAAATACAAAGTCTCATAAAGAAATAGAAGATGTAAAACAATGAATCAAATGGCAATTTTAGAGCTGAAAAATACAATAACCAAAATTAAAAACTCAGTGGAAGCCAGGCACAGTGGTGCACACATGTAGTCCCAGCTACTTGGGAGGCAGGATTGCTTGAGCCCAGGAGTGCAAGTCCAGCCTGGGCAACATAGCAAGACCCTGTCTCAAAACAAAAAACAAAAAAACAAAAAAACCCCTCAGCAGATGGGCTCAATAGTAGAATGAAAAAGGGCAGAGGAAAGAATCAATGTACTAGAAAGTAGAATAGAAAATTATTCAATCTGAACAAAAATGAGAAAAGAGACTGAAAAAAAATGAATAGTCTCTTAGGACCTGTGGGACTATTACTGAAGATCTAAAACTCATATCACTGGAGACCTGGAAGGATAGGAAAAAGAGGGCAAGGCTGAAAGAGCACTTAATGAAAGAATGGCTTAAAACTTCCCAAACCTGGCAAAAGATATAAACTTACAGATACAAGAATCTGAGTCAACTCCACATAGGATAACTCCCCCCCAAAAAATCCACAGCAAGATACATCATAGCCAAACTTCTGAAAACTAAAGACAAAGAAAACATTTTGAAAGCACTGAGAGTGAAATGACACCTTACTTATGGGGGAAAACAATTGAAAGACACTGAATTTCTTATGAGAAACCATGCAGGTTTCTCAAGTGCTGAATGAAAAGAACTATCAGCTCAGAATGTTTTAGGAATCAAAGGGAAATAAAAATATTCTTAGATGAAGGAAAACTAAGAGAATTTATCATCAGCAGACCTACCATAAAAGAATAGCTAAAGGCAATTCTCTAAACAAAAAGTGAACAATAAAGGAAAGAAGCTTGAAATATCAGGTGGAAGGAAAAAATATGGAAAGCTAAAATATGAATCAATTCAATAGACTGTCCTGCTCCTGAGTTCTCTAAATTAGGTCTGGTGGTTGAAGAAACATTGATGTGGTTCTGTACATAAAGAGAAAATATATTAATATAAGACAATTATATTATAAATGGAGGAGGGTAAAGAGACTTAAAAGGAGATAGGGATTCTATAATTCATTTGAACTGGTAAAACATGAACACCTAACATACATTATCATATCATACAATAAATGTAAATGATCTAAATATACTTAGTAAAAGACAGAGATTGGCAGAGCGGACTAAAAAACTTGACCCAACTATCTGCTATTTATAAGAAATTTGCTCCCAATATAATGATATAGGGAAGTTGAAAACAAAAGAATAGAAAAAAATATATTATGTAACCAATAATCAAGAGAAAACAGGATGGCTACCTTAATATAAGATAAAGTAGATTTCAAAACAAAGAGAATTACCAGAGACAGAGGGGTACATTATATAACAACAACAAAAAAAATCTGCTGAGAAGATAGAAATCCTAAATAAGTATGCACCCTAAACATTTGTACCCCCATAAAATTCTAAAATAAAAAATTTTTTTTTTTCAGAGACAGGGTCTCACTCTGGTGCCCAGGCTGGAGTGCAGTGGCATCTTCGTAGCTCACTGTAACCTCGAACTCCTGGCCTCAAGTGATCCTCCTGCCTCAGCCTCCTGAGTAGCTGGGACTACAGGTGCTCACCACCATGCCTGGCTAAGTTTTTCTATTTTTAGTAGAGATGAGGTCTCTATCTTGCTAAGGCTGGTCTCAAACTCCTGACCTCAAGCGATCCTCCCGCCTTGGCCTACCAGAGTGCTAGGATTACAGGCATGTGCCACCGAGCACCCAGCCTACTATTGGTTCTGAGGCTGAATGAAGGGGGGCTCCAGTGTGCGACAGCCACAGGTGAGGATAGGGTGCTGGGTGATAAGCCTGGAAGGGCCAGAGGGTGATGCCAAGATGGCCTCAGCCCACTTCCAACCCAGCTGCAACCTGTGCTGAGGAGTATTACTGATCTTTCTAGAGTATTCTTGGGAAGAAATATCTTAGTCCAAATCTCCCACAGCAATAACCTGCCTATATGATGTGCAGAACTGGCAATATATAATATAAAGAGGCTGAAATTACACGTAATCTACAACTCAGCATCTCCACCTCTAAAGACTCACATACGTCCGTAAAGAGGCACATATGGAGGTTAGGGGCCTTCCTGACTTGGGGAGGGTTTTGACACATATATTCGTCAAAATTCATCAAACTCCACCTTAAAATCTGTGCATTTTAGTATAGAAATGAATCCTCTACAAGGAAAGATTAAGAAGAATGTTAACGGCAACATTGCTCATAATAGAAAAATGTAGGAAAGCCTAAATGCCCATTAAGGGGAGATTGGATAAATAGAACTTCATTGTCTATGAAGATAAATGAACTTGAGGTATACTTACCAATGCACATGAATCTAGCAAACTTAGAGTGAAAAAGCAAGCTGAAGAAGAAAGCATACTATGTGTATATAGATATATATGTATTTTTTTTTTTAAAGAGACAGGGTCTCGCTCTGTCATCCAGGCTGGAGTGCCATGGTGACAGCGTAGCTCACTGCAGCCTTGAACTCCCGGGCTCAAGCAATCCTCCCACCTCAGCCTCCTGAGTAATTATGACTACAGGCATCTGCCAGCACACCCTGCTAACATATATAATTTTATAACATGCATATGGTAAGCTGCTGATGGTGTCCTGCTCAATACCCATTCCCCCTTCTTCCTACAAATGGGCTCCAGTCTTATTCAGGGTGACAACTTGCCCAGCTAACACACTTGATTTGTCACTGCAGCTTGAAGTAACTTGGGAAATGTAAGCAGAAGTCCATAGCATGGAGCTTCACATAAACCTATCAACTTCTTAATAAAAAGGACAGACTTTGCTGGTATGAGACTGTTTGTCCTTTGTCCCTCCAGCTCTTTTCTGCCTGGAATGCAAATGAAATGCCCAGAGGTGCAGCAGCCATTTTGAGACAATGAGTTCTAACACCACACACTAAAGATGTCAGAGTAAAGAGTCACAACATCCATCATGGACTCACTGTCCCAACCCCAGCCTGGTTGCCCTCAGACTGCTTGTTATATGGGAAAAATACTCCCCTTTTGGTTAGGCCACTGGAGTAAGTTTTTTCTGTCACATACAGCCAAATGTAAACCCTAACTGACATGGTGCAAAACAACACTATAACAGTGTTACCAACACAATCATGTGTGGTCAAAGGATAAAGAGATGCATAGGAATTAAAACACCCAATGTGGGGTAGTGGTTTTCTCAGGGTCGGGGTGAGGGGATGAGACTGAGAGGGGAACAACGGGGGACTTCAGCTGTATTGCTATGTCTGACTCCTTACGCTGAGTGGTGAGTACACTGTTGAGTTTCATTACCTGTTATATCCTGTTGTGTATCCTAAATATAACAAGATTTGAGTATAAAGAATAAAGAGTAGGTAAGGAAGAAAAAATGAAATGGTGAAAAGAGAAAGTTAGGCCTTTCTATTTACTGGCTGGCCGCCTGACTAGCTGCACCCTCCTTCCACTTACGGATCTTAAAATCATAAGGGCACTTGGCTTGAGGAATCATCCAGCTCCCAGTTCTCACCCTGGTCCAAGACTTGCCACCTTCCTTCAATAAGCATAACTATCCCACCCTCTAAGGCCAAGGTGACACAAAACTCTCCTGGGAGGGGGGTATGAAGGGAGGTTTCCTACCCCCGCAAGAATCAGACATCAAACACACTGGACCAGTGGAGCATAATGAGAGATGTGACACAAAATAAACACAGCCAGGCCAGGGCTGCACCCCCAAAGGTCAAGTCCACAGGTCCTGGTGGGGCCTGGGCTTCTGCATTTTGAGAATGCTTACTAGGTGGTTCTAAAGCACACCTCCTGTGGAGAACCTCCACCATGAATAGTTGACTTTCTCCTTATCCCTCCAGCCAAAATACTTAGGAACACTGCATTCTACAGTTTTTATCACAAAACGTTTTTTAATTTTCAAACATAAAATTACATGATAATATTGAATGAATAGACTTTTTAAAATGACATTATCCGCTCCCCTGAAGAGTCTGCTATTTTCCCTGCAGGGACATGTCCCACTCCATCCGCTCTAGAAACCCAAGAGTTCCAAGAGTCCATGTTCCCGGCAGATTTGATGGGAAGAGACCATATTTGTTTGGGGAGGTCCAATATTCTCAGAAATGTACCTTTGTATTTCCAGACTATTCTATTGCCCCAGATAGAGCTGGAGGGGGTACTTCATGGAGGCACAGACAGCCCAGGTGGCAGGGAATGGCAGCTGCCAACAGTAGAGAGCCCACTGGCATGACTCATTTTTTAAGAAACATACTGCATGGCCTCTGTCCCTGTTACTAGGCTGATGCCAAAGGATGTTCACACCCAGAGTCAAGGACAGGGCTCAGGGGGTCAAACTCAAGCGAAGGCCCTGTGCCCAGAACTGCTCTGTGAAAAAGTGTCCTTCCCCACTTCTTGCCATCAGGTAGAATCTTTTTTCTGCCCAGAGGGGCCCCAGAATCACCTATCTGCTTTCCCATTTGACAGGTGGGGATTTGGAATTTTGGAAAGATGAGACACCATACCCCAGGAGCCCCTGCAAGTTTATATCAAAACTGGGATGAGAACTTACATCTTTGGACTCCCAAAGTGGTTATTTTTTTTAACTAATGGTAAGTCTAAAAAGCTTCTCTTTTTTCTTTGCTCCAAAACTTTTAAAGAATATTGTTTTCATCAACAAATCTTCAAATCAAGTGCCAGAACTGCGAAAAGGCTTAAAGGCTAGCTTCACTTCCTGCGTGGAGGCAGCCTGCCATTAACTGCAGCAAGTGGAAAACCAGCCCCCGACACTGGCAATCGGAGGCCATGAATATTTATCACCTCCCTGAGAATTCCCTAAGTAGTGCAGTGACAGAAAACAACTTTCAGCAAGTTTGAATCTCCATTCTAATATTCTCCACTAAGACAGCTTGTTCTTACTTGCAAAAAATGATCATTTTCAAAATGATAAAGAAGCCAGTCTAGTATTAGGAGCTTTAATGAGAAGGCCCTAAGGCTTAAAATAACAAAACAATCCCTTCTCCAAAATAAACAAGGCTTTCCTTTGTGTATCTAATGAGAGGCAAGGCCACAGCTAAGGCAAATTCTAAGATGTTTACTGTCTCTGAATGCTGAGGTAACTGGGGCCCCAGAGAAAAAGCAGATTACACAAAAAAGGGATCTGTCAGAAAGCATTTGCCTGACTAGGGGCCAACCTGAGACCTAAGTCCTGAGGATGGACCCTCCTCCCGGAGTGAGCTAGGGCAGGACACTAACGCTGTGACAATCAGATCTTGCTTTGAAGGCACCGACTGAGAAATATCTGGAAGGCACTGACCGAGGACAAGGAGAAACACCTAAGCATAAAATGTGCTCCCACAAAAACCCACGCATGAAGCTTACAAGATGAGATGGATTTTCTCCAAATACAACTCTTTCAAATGTTCTCAGCTTTCGGTGCAAAACCTCTTGTGTATGATCTTGGTCTAGACATAAAGCCAACATCTGTTCTCTTTCTCCCCCTCTGCCCCTGCTCCTTCCTACCCTGCCACTCCCAAGACTGATGGAAAATCCATTTACCATTGAGTGAAAGCAGCACGGACAGCTGATGAAATAGCCAAGAAGGATGAAATAGAATGCTTTAGAGTTGAGTGTAGGCTTCTCAACAAAATCTTCAAGGCATACTCATCCTTTTTTCCCTTATCACTTTAAAACACAGGGACCTGAGGAGGTGACCTGGACATAGCAGCTTAGGGCTTCACACAGGGGCCATGTCCTTGGATCCTGCCGTCTGACACAGGCCCAGAGCTGCAGGGTCTCCCAAAGCTGGGGAAGACCTGGGCCCTCCGTCGCTGAGGTCAGGAATCTCCCACCCGTTCCACAGCCATGGTTCTGACAAAGAAAACCAGGGCCTGGGAGGAGGAAAGTGGTGCTGGCAGGTACGCTCAGTATTGTCCTTCTCCAAACAGGGCCTGCGGATCCCAGTGGAATTCTCCACCCCTGCCAGGCTGCATTTTCAGCATTTTAGCTGGAGGCAGGAGGCGGGAACACAGAAGGGGTGAAGAGGGAGTTTAACTCTGGCCAGGGTTAGCCAATGCCCACAGCGGGAGCAGGAGAGTAATTCAGGCTTCCCCCCAGGGCACCTGAGGGCTGGCTCACCCATGCCACCACTCAGGAAGCGTCAGGATCCAGAAGTGCACCTGGGGCTCATGCCCCTTCCGTTTCCTACAAGGCCACCCCTGCACACACATACCCACACATGTACACAGAATTTACACTAAGAACCAAAGCCTAATTTTCTCTGTGCTGCAGCCAAAAGACTTCATTTGGAAACCCTAGGTTAAGCTGGTAAAAAGGAAAGGAATTATCTGGACGTTCACATTCAAAAACCCCAACACAAAACAAATACAAAAACAAAATAAAAACCACACCCACTTCGGAATAGAGTTATGTGGGAAAAGTTGAGCAGGAATCGGACTTCATTTTTATACCTTCCTGAGAGGCACATGACAGGAAGCTATTTCTGTACTATGTCCAGTTTGAGCACTGCAAGTGAAGGTAGGGGGCGGGGAAGGGGAGTGGCAGTCAGTAACTGCCTCATCCAAGAAATGCTTAGTCCTGGGTGGGTGTTGCTAGCAGAACTACTAGGAAACAAAATCCTAAAGAGCTGCAGCAAAGGGCTTCGGCACTCTAGGGTAGATAACCCACGGCCCCTTCACCAAAGCATTATGAACAATGGAGGGTGAAACCACAGTTCTGCCCTCATATTTAAGTAGTAAATTAGGATGTATTTCCCTTTCTTCAACGCCCTTTGTCTAGAAAAAACAATTACCCCAAAATTTGAATTCAGGAGAATGAAGGAGAATCATTGGTAATAATGGCTAATATTTTTTGGGCACTTACTATGTGCCATAAGTTCACTTCATCCTCCCAATAGTTCTATGACATAGAGTCCCACTGTACCAAAAAGGAACTAGAGGTCCTGAGAGTTAACTACCACCCCCAAGGCCCCTAGAGGCTTTCGTTGCAGTCCCCAGATGCATACATGGCAAATCCTCTTTTAAAGTTTCCTTAATAACCTCCTGTCGAGACACATACCAACCCAGAGCCATGTGCTTTGGGTTAAGATTTAACTATTGACAACCAGCCAAAGCCAAGAGCACTTGGGGCAATCTGCCCCTGGGCAAGGAGCTGTTAAAACTGTGTTTTTAACATGAAAAACCACCTTCTGACTTTTTTTTTCTAGTTGAAATAGTTAGGAGAATACAAAACATGTTTGGGGTTAATATAGTCCAAAAATCTTCTTCTTTTAATTTACTAACTTCTCCTGTAATGAAATCACTTTGGTATCACAGTGAAATAAAAGACTGTTTTCTATCAGTCAAGCCCCAATTCTGTTTCTGGAGAGTCCAGTAAGAAGGGAGAAGTGTGAGGAGCACTTGGTGAGGCACAGAGGCTTGGTTCTTTCATGTTGTCTTCAGATAGTCACTGAGCACCTGAATGGGCCGCACACTGTGTTAGCAGTGAACAAGACAGCAGCCCTGCCACTGGGAGCTTACCTTGCAGTGAGGGGACAGTGGAGGAAAATGAGTAAAGAAAAAGTAAATCGGAACTAATCAGGTAGTGATAAGCATTACCAAGAGATTAAACTTAGTGGAGAGTGGGGTGTGTGTGTGTGACTTTGGCTGGGATGGGGGTAAGGGAAGGCCTCTCAAGGAGAACATCTTGAGCTGAAACCCAAACAATGAGAAGGATCCAACATGCTGAGATCTTGGGGAAAATATTCCAGCCGGAGGGAACAGCAATTGCAAAGGCTGCTCAAGTGCTAGAGAGAAGGTTCAGGTGGCTGGAGTATTGGGAACAAGAGGCAAGTGACTGGAAATGTGCAAAAGAGGAAGGAGGGTGCCCTGTGCGTCCTGGCAAACTCTGGTAAAGAATGCGAAGCTATTGGAGGATTTTCAACAAGGGAAAAACACAATCAGATTCGTTTCCAAAAATCTCATTCTGGCTATTACAAGAGAAGAATTGGCTGTTCTGCACATGTGTTCAAGGTCCTACCTGACATGCACTGCTTACTTCAAAACAGCATTTGAGGTCATTGTAATAAAGCAACATTCCCATAAGCAACAGGACAACTTAAAGTTTTCTTTGGGAAAATGTTTACAATCTACTGGAATACATGTTACAGTATCATTTTTGGACAGCAATACTAACTTTAAAGAATTTTAAAAGCCCAATTTGCTCTAAGGGTTGAGTTTAGCTCACCCACAGCCTCATCATGAGGTAAATCCTCCTAACATCTTCATTTTTATCTACTTTTATATTTCTCTGGCTCCGTCCTCTCCCTGGCCCTGTGGAGAGCGACCATCTGCCTCATTTTGCTGCTCAATGGCACCCCCATCAGAGACTGAGCAGAAAGGAAAGATTGGAAAGCCTTGAAATGCTCCTGGTTTGGCAGTTCCAGTTCTGTGTGTGCATGCCTTTGTGAGATGGTGTTTGTGCAAGTGTTGGGAGGGAGGGGATGGGGGGAATCCCTGGGTTAAAGTGATGCTTAAGTTTTAATTATTTATCCATTCATTCCTCTACAGTGTAGAGGATACACACACATATTCATATTCTCTCTCTCTCTCTCTCTTTCTCTCTGTTTCTCTCCCTTCCTCCCTCCCTCCTGTGTGGTCAGTAAAACACTCAGACCCACAATATGCAATAGAAAATCAATATGCAATGAAAATCTTAAAAATAGAAGAAAAGTCTAATTTCCATTTTTAATCTCTTCCTACAGCCTCTTTCTTCTGCTCTAATTCTCCCAGTGAGAATCCCATTCTTTAGCTTTTCACAAGGTGAGATGTAGCACTGTCAGACATCTCACAGGTAAAGTTCAAAACAAAAAGCAAAAGGTAGAAGATGAAAAATTAGAGAAACATTTCATTCTTCCTGCTGGGTGGATTCTAATGGCTTTTATGATTATTTGACTAAAGCTGGTTGTCACTGACAAAAGTTTTTTTATTACAGCTTTTTAAACGTTTAGAAAAACAAAAATGCTCTAATTTTTTTTTTGAAAATGCTCTAATTTTTAAATATCTTACACAAAAACTTTTGTTCCCATTACTTTCTCTACAGTTTTCACCATATTCACTACCTCCAAGATTATTCATGGCCAGCCCTCACTAGTACCAAAATATAACAAATTTGGAGCAGATTATGAAAAAGGGATTTGGCAGAAATGCTGAGGCATTTTTGAGGGTTTGGTTGCACGGCGGTGGGGGGGGGGGGTGCCGGTAGAGAACAGAACTGCTGTAGTTCTTTGCTTGGTTTTGGCTCTTGCTGTTTGTTTCAAATTGCTATGTTGCCCCAAATCATAAATTGCTTATGTAATTTAATGTGCAAAAAGTGGGTGCATTTTTTAAGAATTTTTCATTTGAGCAACAGAGCTTTCAAACGAAAATCTCAAAGAAAACTTTTAAGTAAGTTACTTGACTATAAACTGAACTTTCCAGGTATTTCCCCCAAAATCTTTGGCTATAATAGGTGTAAGCTAGTCAAAGACATTCATGACCAAAAGAGACAAAAACCACATACTGAATGGAAAAAGAACCCTGTTAGTTAAGAGAAAATACCCGGGATGTGTTTATTTAGCTTTTTTTTTTTTTTCCTTTGGGTAAAGTCTGGTAAGTTTCTTCCAGCTTCCTCAAGAAGTGCATCAGTGCTCAAACTTGAAATGTGTTAATTATTCACCCCTTCTTCCAGCGAGCTGTTGATGCAGAATAGAACCTGCCTTACTTGCCTCCATTTACCAATCCAGTACTTTCCTATTAAAATGCCTGTAACACCATTTGGCTAAATCGAGATAAACCTAAACGCTGCCCGGCACCCGGGGTTCTTGTTCTTCCACAATAGAGGTGGAAAGAATGCTCCCGCTTCTCCAGGCCATCCCTGCAAAGGGATGGTAACACTGCCCATCAGGGCCCAGTGGGAGCTGGACGCCGGCCTTGGTCAATCGCGGCACGGGACTGCGACTCCAACTTCTGCAGCCTGTTGGTTCGCTCGGCTCCGGTCCCTCCGGAGACTGGATCTGCGGTCCCCAGAACTCTCGCCAGAGAGGGGCCCAACCACGCACCTCTGTCTAGAGCAAAGTTCACGGAGCATTCCAGACCAGACCTGCTACCTCCTTTCTTCTCGGCCAAAAACTTCGGGACGTGCATCGCGGCCGGCCGAGCTAGATTTCCTCCTCTGCGGTGCAGGGGAGCCCTCAGTGCCCACCCCTACCCGGCTCCACCGGGACGCGCACCCACGACCCAGCCTGGGTGCGCTCTGGAACTCTAGAGGCCGCGATCAGTGGATGGGTGGGTTCCCTAGCACCTCGGACCCCGGAACCGCGGGGGGCGGGGTGTTTGCAAACTTGCCCAGCAGCTGGGCGCGCTCCCTCCTCCGACCCCCTTCCCTGCTGGCCCCAGCCGATCGCACTCACCTCTACTCCCGAGCGCCGAGAGGAAGAGCCCCAGCAGTAGCGGCGGCGGGGCCGGCCCCATCCCGGGGCCGCAGATCTGGAAATTCTCTCCGGACGGACGGACAGAGGGACGTCCCGAACCTACCCTGTCGCCGGCCGAGTGCGCCGGCGAAGCGCCCCAGTCCCGGCGGCCAGGGCAGTAAGCGCCGGAGTGGCTGAGCCTAGCCGCGGGCGGGAGGCGCGCAGGGCTGGAAGGGGCGGGCCGGGGGTTGGAGAGGAGGGACGCGCAGGGAGCCCAGTCTGGGTGGACTCCAGCAGGTCCCGGTGGGAGGGGGCGGGAGGAGGGCAGGAGAGGAGGGGCGTAAAGGGGAAAGGGAGGGGGCGGGGCAGGGGGCGGGAGGCGCGGGCCACCAGCAGAAGCTGGACCGATCGGGAGGGTGGAGAGGAAGGGGACGGGGCTGACAGAGCCGGGAGGGAGCTGGAGACTAGTAAAGAGGAGGGGCGTACCGGAGGCGGGGAGGGGAGAGGGCACTGGCCGCCGGGCGGGCCGTTGTCCACCACGTGTATGTAGGAAGGAAAAAGGGAAGGAGAAAAGGTGCAACAGCAGTGGAGGGCGCCCGAGGCAGCCCCCAGACCCAAGAGGAGAGTCCAGAGGTACCCCCGCCATCCAGGCTTGGTGGACAGAAAACCCAGGCAGCCACGCTCCCAGAGGTCAAGGCCGCGGCAGCAGCGCTCCCTGCCGAGCGCCTCCCGGGTACCGGCTGCAGGTGCGAGACCCCGCGCTGGCGTCGAGGAGCTTACGGCCTCCTGGGGAGGGTTTCTTGGAGAAGAACTCTTCGCCTGCTCCCGTGAGGAGTCAAAGAGAGGTGACGCTCTTGGAGGGAGACGAACGTCAGTAACAGAGTGCAGAGCACGAGTGGAAAGAGGCAGTGTGGCGGCGATGAAGTGTGGACGGTCCCAGAGAGCCGTAGCAGAGAAAGTGAATCAAAACAGAAATGTAAACCACTTTTACTAATAACGGCAACAACAACTCAAACTTACACATACACACTTTCTTAAAGGAAACATTCTAAATACATTAGAATGCTTTGACTACATGACATGAGCCAGATCCCAGATCGCAGCACTCCTCAGCTCAAAACTTCCCAAAGTCTTCAGTGGCTCCTGCTTTCTCTCTGCAGAGGAGCCAAAGTCCTGCCTGGCCTACAAGGTCCTAGTGACCTGACCCCCTTTCCTCTCTGGCCTCATCTCCTTACTCCACTTTCATATTTCTCTTGTCAAGCAGTCCCTTGACCCCTAGGCTAGCTGGCCACCAGCCCAGATAGATTTGGACAGGATATTACTTACACTGACAGCAAAAACAAAATCAGAATGGTATCAGCTCCATGTGTCCCTAGTCCTACAGAATGGCACCAAACCAGGGGGCCCAGATAAACAACATGAGCCCAGCTGCTGAGCAGCCAACTCTAAACTATAGCCAAGCAGTTTTAAAGACTTCACAGGAGTCTGCCACTGCATCCTTGGGGGGCCAGGGGATGGGAGATGGTGAGGAGATGGAAAATCCTGCAGTCAACTGAAACTTTGGAGAAGGAGGAGAAAGGACCTTGCAGCAGTCTCCCACAAGGTAGGGATATGAAACCACCTCCCAATGGCTCCTCACCATGCTTACCTATTCCTGCTCTCGGAGGACTCAATCACAGGGCGGTCCCACAAGATGTGGGTCCGACTGTGGTCATGCCTTGTCTTCCTGGCCTCTGTAGAGATGTGCAAGATTGCCAGGGCATCTCAGCAGAGCTGCTCTACAGTTTCCTTGCTGTTGCTCACATACACCAGGCACTCCTCCTCCTAAGAGTTTTGCACTGACTGTTCCCTTTGCCTGAAATGCTCTTCCCTGAGACACATACTTCCCAGTTGACTCTCCTCTTTAAGTCTTTGCTCAAATCTTACTTTCTTAATGAGGTCTGCCTTGTATTACACAACACTATCCTGGTTATCCATTGTAGTGTGGCATTGCACTCCAAACACAGTGAGAATAAAACATCAGCCATTTTATTAGATTCCTGGATTGTGTGTATCAAAGGTTTGGACAGAGCACAGGGGAGATAGTTTGTCTTTGCTCCTTGATCTCAGCCTGGGACCTTAGGCTCCAATGGCTGGGGATTAGAATCTTCTAAAGCAAGGGTCAGCAATACTACAGCCAATGGGCGTATGGCCTGTTTTTGCAAATAAGTGTTACTGGAACATAGCCATTCATATTGAGTAGTTGTGACAGAGATTGTGTGGCCCACAAAACTATTAATATCTAATCTGGCTTTTTAGAGAAAAGGTTGGCTAACCCCTTATCTAAAGACTCATGCACTTACCCACCTGCACTGGAATGACTTAAGGACTAGGACTGCAGATCAGAGCATCTGAATGAGGCTTCTCCATGGTGGTGTTGGTGTAGTTGGAAGTCTTGCATAGCAGCTTAGGGCTCCAAGAGTGAGCATTCCAGTGAACAAGGGGGAAGCTTCACGGCCTTTTATTAGCCTCAGAGGTCACATAGCTTCACTTTACCATATTTTCTTGGTGGAAGTAGTCACAACTCCACTCTCATGGAGAGGAACTATGGACCCCCACCCCTTGATAGAAGTGTTGAAGAATTTACAGCTCTGTTTTTAAACTTCCACAAATACCAAAACTTAGCTACAATGTGGGATATCAGCTTCTCTCTAGTATTAATTTTGTACTTGCCATACATCTAAATGGCATTGCACTTTAATGTCTTAATTATTAACTGTGATCAAAATATGTGAAGGGAAATGTGAACAAAATATAAACCAAAAAACCCAGACCCCTATTATACGATTATTTTTGAGGATACATTTGTGCACCTTCAACAAGGAAACACTCACCTGGAACCCATACTCCAGTGCCTACTGTGTCTCCTGTATCAGCTAAAGCTCTGTGTTAAAAGTAGGAGGCCTAGTGTTTATTACCTCATAAAAAGAGGGAATGTCAAACCTTTTGAAGCAGTGTTCATCCAGGGGCTAGGAAAGAATACCCTCACTGATATAAGTGTGGAAGGGCTGTAACCAAAATAAAGAGGCATTGTGGTCACAATCGACCATGTTCAGCGTGTGACAGGACTTGGGACTTCCAATTGAAGGCCCTATGGGAGCATGCCAGACCACACAGGAAATGTGTAAAGACTCAGTCCCTAATGACCCCACTCTACACCCACACCTTGCTCCTCTTTGTGCTCCTACCCCTGCCCTCTATCCTCTTCAGCCTTGTCTGCAGCTATGGCCTATAATTTATTTCCCCCTCCTGCCTCTAGTCTGCCATGTGGACCCACAATTCACCTCCATGAGAGAGCCCCTATCCCATGGACCCAAGTGCCAGTCAATGCCTGCACCACCCTGGCTCTCACCCACCCAGCATCCATACCATGGTCCTCCAGTGATAGCACCCTGGTTTTCCCTGGTGAATCATGCCTCCCACACTCACATTCCCTCCTGTCCTGGAGCCTGGATGTGGAGTTCTCCTTGCTGATTTAAGACCATTCTCTGTCCTTCCTCTCTAAAGTCTCTGGCTTTGAATCTTTTGTCATCAGACTATGCCAGCCTTGCTTGCTGCAACCCTCTATAGACTCCTGGGTCTCTCCCTCTCATTCCTTGAAGATTTAAGTCCCTGAATCATGGTCACTCCTTTCACACTATTCCTGTCACCATTCTTGGTAGTTTCAGTACCATATAAATAACAGTTCAACACCACAGCTTCTAAGCTCCTGACTTCTTGTCCTCCATTCAGTGTGCTGAGCAGTATGTTGGAAATGTAAGTGCCAAGTTCTTCAACTTTTCTGGGGAAATGGTATGATGCCCATAAGAAAGTCAACTCAGAAAGCCAAAAATCTTAAGGGAGGTACAAGCATCTTGCAGTTTCTTGGGTAACATAGTGCATGGAAGAGACCCCATTCAATGTGCTGAACAACATACTGGGAGTATAGGTGTATGCCCCTTGGGGGACTATGTTGTAGATAATGTGATCCAATCAAAACATTGACTCAAGGACAAGTTTACAAGTGCAGTTGTATAACTGCTAAGAGGGAGTTAAATAGGATTTCACTGCTAAAGAAGACTCACCAGGTCCAACATCTATAGTTTGTTACAGGAGGAAGATACACTATATCAAAAGCAGTAAAGCAAGAATATACATCTCAGTCAATGGCTATTCATGGTAAAGGGTCCAGAGAGGCCAGATGCAGGGTACAATATCCTCCCTTCTGTAAGGAATGTGGTTGATTGCACCTTTTCTCTTGGATCAGGAAACAAATGCATGGAACACCTTGGAACTGTGGAGCCCCAAATGGAGGCTCAGATGGGGAGTTTACATTTGTCTGGCCACATAGGCATATTCCTAAGGCATAGCCAGCCTCTACAGCAAAGTCCTGTGGGGGATCTCACTGAGACCAGGTGCAAAGCATCTATCTCACTGTTTTCAGTAAGCATTTTTGACAATCTGGTACAAATCTCCCAGAACCTCCTCAGACCCACAGTTAAAAAGCAATATCATTAATCAGTATGCTTCATGCCCTTCACCAGGGGTCAGTGTTATGCAGGAACTTTAGCAAAACAGCTCTGGCTAATTTCAGGCCTGCTGGAATTAACCCTCACAGCACAGTAGCTTTTTAATTTTTTTTAGCTCCCTTGCCCAGGCTGGAGTGCAGTGACGTGATCATAGCTCACTGCAGCCTCCAACTCCTGGGCTCAAGCTATCCCACCTCAGCCTCCTGAGTAGCTGGGACTACAGGCATGAGCCACCATGCCTGGCACAATAGCTTTTATAATTGTTGCAAAGGGAAACGGTACAAGACTCTATTCAGCACAATGAACACAACAGAGAAATAAAGATATTTCCTTTTGTGGTTTCTTGGGCTCCTTTGCAAGATAATCCATCAAATAGGCTGAAAAACTTACCAGAAGTAGAATTTTCTAGCTCCCATCCCATTTAAAGATGCCTCTCAGTGTTTTGAACAAGGTACAGAAGGCCAGTTGTTGAGCTTTTGCAGTTTGATGGGCAAGTTACATTTGTGCATGAAAGAGAATTCATTTAGTATTCTGTGAAAAGTATGAGGAATCCAAGTATCTAAGCATTACAGTTTGTTAGAAAAATGAGATGGTATATGTTTCTACTGTGTGAAAAAATACAATGGAAGTTCCACTGTCTGGCACTTGCAATTTGTTCTGGAACTGAGAGTTCTGGTATGGTATTACTAATTCATTCAGCATGCTCAACCACATATTGGAAGGCCAAGTGCCCAATTCTTGAAATTGTTGCGGTGTGATGGTGAAGTATGTAGGATATCTCATTCCAGGTGCTGAACAACAGACTGGAAATACTAGTATCCAGCTCAGGTAATTTGTGTATGTGGGATGGGGGAGGCAAAGTCAGATTGTGTGTTTAAAAGGCTCAAATCACCACAATCAACTATGTATGGGAAATGTAAGTTTTGGAGCATGTAAGACACTGTATTTGGAGAGGTGAACAATAAACTGGAGGGATCAGTGTCTAGCCCTTACAGCTTTTGGAAACCTGAGATAGTGTAGGTAGGACACTCCTTTCACTGTGCTGAGCAACATTTAGGATGTGCAAATGTCTAAACATTAGACTTCACTGGGGCACTGAAATGGTGCTTAGAAGGGTCTCAAGTCAGCATAAAAGCACACTGAAAGTACCCGTGTCCAGCACTTAAAGATTGGAGGAAATTGAGCAGATGAATGTAGGAGACTCCATTCAGTATGTTAAAGAACATACCAGAAGCACAGAGGTCTAGGTTTTGTAGTTTATTGGGAAACTGAACTTCAAATTTATTAGAAAATTACACTTGATGCTTGTAGGTAATTCCATTTAGCTTCCTGAACAAAATATCAGTAATCTAAGTGCTTTGCCTTTGTATTAATACTTCTATAGGAATTGAGATGGTACATGCAAAAGGACTCCATCCTACTTGCCAAAATCATCTTCAAAATGAGTTTCTTGTTCTTATAGTTTGTTGGAGGAGTGGAGATGGTACCTATAAGAGATCCCATTTGCTGAACAACACATACTAAAATTCGAGGCCTGGCTCTTGTAGTTTCTTGGAAACTATTTGGTTATCAAATCAATTGATAATAATTTTTGATTGTCTACTTTGGGTACTCTGTTATTTCCTGGCATTCTCTGTGGTATTTGTCTTGTTTGCTTTCTGCTAGGAATGCAATTATGTCAGAAGAAGGAAGAAGGAAGAAGGGAGAAGAAAGAAGAAAGAGGAAGAAGAAGAAGAAGAAGAGGAAGAAAGAAGAAAGAAGAAGAAGAGGAGGAGGAGGAGGGTTGTGTGTGCGTGTGTGTGTCTGTTGCTGCTGGACTGGTGAGTTTTTCAGTTCTGTATTTCCTTTGAACCCATGGCTGAAGTTGTAAAACCCAAACTTGTAGTTCTTTTTGTGTATGTGAAACTTTAAAAAGAAAAAAAAAAGGCTTTTCCCTTCCTCACTAAAGCAAGGTATAGTAATTAATCTTTTACAATAGCTTGTCTATAACTCTGTATCTCTCCCTGTCTCTCAGTTGGGGGGATACATAGGTGTCAAAAGTTTATCATTATATGTGCCATCTGAGGATTCTAGTGTAGACACACAGATCTTTCTGATTCCTTTGATAAGGGGGAACAAATGGGTACAAAGATTGGAGGAAATATTTTTAGCTAGTTTTATATATTGTGGAGAAGAAAGAAGAGACACTTTTAGGAGAGTTTGGTTTGGTTTGGATAACTGAATGGAGGAGGTGGAACAACCAAATGAAGGAGCAGGGGATGATTGCTCCCGAGTCCTGGATCCTTCTGAAAAATCTGAAGGGTTCTGAGAACATGGTTTTCTCTTTTCTCCCCCTCAAAAATTACGGAAGTCCCTAAAATTTTCACATGAGTTTGTTCAAGATGTGAGGGAGAGCTCCATGTGCCAACAATAAAGTCTTGTTAAATCTTAAAAGCTGTGCCTCTAACATGAGCCACACTCTGCCTGGACAAGTACTAATTACAACAAAGGGCATGTAACAGAATAGGGAGAATCCAGCTATTAACTGCTTTTGAGGGCCCTAGCTTGCCCAGGGGTAATTGGCCTTCTGGAAGAAACATCAAAAGAGTTGCACCTGAGGACTTTACCACAGGTACAGGCTTCCCAATATAAACGGACATTGCTAGCACAGACCGCTATCACCTGCACTAAAGGACTGAGGCAGGATACACAGGTTCTTTAGTCCAGAAGGAGACAAAATCATGAAGGTAGACTGTGTAACCCAGGAAACAGCCACAAAACCTGCTTTTGATGTAATTATAGATTGTATATTTTTTTCTTTATCTCTAGCCACCAATTTAACTGTTATACCTGTTCAAACTTGAATGAAACATCCTTTAAATATCTTGTACAGACTGATCCTTCAAAATTTAGAAAATGCAATCCCATGAAATATCATAATGTAGATTATAAACTAATAAAGTAAAATCTATAATAATGATGTTATAAATGACATCTTGATTAGCCTTGTCTACAAAACCACTCAGAACAATGGTAATATTGGCTAAATATTATACATAGTGTCTTTACCCATTTCCCTTGTCATAACCACAAGGGTTTTTTTGCATAGCTTTAATAAGAATCTGTCCTCCTTCCTACCAGGTTGTGACTGGCTTTTTTAATTTAGTATGTTTTCAAAGTTTGTCCATGTTGTACATGTACTTCATTCCCTTTTATAGCCACATATTCCATTATTATACTACATTATATTCATATACCACATTATTTTTTATCCATTGATCAATTGATGGGCATTGGGTTGTTTCTATGTCTTAGCTATATGAATAATGTAGCTATGCACATTCATGTAAAAGTGCATGACTATGTTTTCAATTCTCTTGGGTGTATACCTAGGAGTGGAATTGCTGGGTCATATGGCAACTATGTTGAACTTTTTAAAGACCTGTCAAACTGTTTTACCACGTGGCTGTTATCATTTTATATTCTCATCAGGAATGTACAAGTGTTCCAATAATGCCACATCTTTATCAACATTTGTTATTCTTTTTTTTTCTTGAGATAGGGTGACCCAGGCAGGAGTGCAGTGGCCCAGTCATAACTCAATCAAATTCCTGGGCTGACGTGATTCTCCTGCCTCAGCCTCTGGAGTAGCTGGGACTACAGGTGTGTGTCACCACACCTGGCTAATTTTTTTTATTTTTTGTAGAGACAGGGGTCTTGCTATGTTGCCCAAGCTGGTCTTGAACTCCTCGCCTCAAGCAATCCTCTGGTCTTGGCCTCCCAAAGTGCTGGGATTACAGGTATGAGCCACCTTCAACACTTGTTATTGTCTTTGTGATCATAGCCATCCTAGTGGGTATGAAGTGGTATCTCACTGTTTTTTTTTTTTTTTTTTTTTGAGACAGTGTCTCACTCTGTCCCCTGGGCTAGAGTGCCTTGGTGTCAGCCTATCTGACAGCAACCTCAAACTCCTGGGCTCAAGTGATCCTCTTGCCTTGGCCTCCTGAGTAGTTGGAGCTACAGGTGTGCACCACCACACCCAGCTAATTTTTACTATTTTTAGTAGAGACTGGGTCTCACTGTTGCTCAGGTTGGTGTTGAACTCCTGACCTCAAGGCATCCTCCTGCCTTGGGCTCCGAGAGTGCTAGGATGACAGGTGTGAGCCAGCACGCCCAGCCTCTCACTGTGGTTTTGATTTACATTTCCTTTATGGCTAATGATGTTGATCATCTTTTCTTTTCTTGCTTTCTTTTTTTTTCTTTCAGGAGTGTAGGACCTCTCTTTTTTGGGGGATGAGGTTTCACTATATCGTCCAGGCTAGTCTTGAACTCCTGCCTCAGTCTCCTGCATAGTTGGGATTACAGGCACCAGCCACTGCACCCAGTCATCTTTTCTTAGGCTTTCTGGCCACTTGTACCTCTGTAGTGAAATGTCTATTCAAATCCTTTGCTCATTTTTAAATTGGGTTGTCTTTTTATGTTGCATTTAAGACTTCTTCACATACTCTGGATAATAGACTCTTATCAGATATGATTTGCAAATATTTCCTCCCAGTCTGTGAGTTATCTTTTCACTTCCTTTATAATGTCCTTGGAAGCACAAAATTGAAAATTTTTTATAAAGTTCAATTTATCAGTTTTCTTCTTTGGTTCCTTGTGCTTTAGGTGCCATAGCTAAGAAATCACTGCTTAATCCAAGGTCACAAAGATTTACACCTATGTTTTCTTTAAGTGTTTTATAGTTTTACTCTAACATTTAGGTCTTTTTTCCCCTTTTTTTCCATCTTAGAGTCTAATTCCAGAGAAACATTTAGGTCTTTGGTCCATTTTAATTTTTGAATATGGCATGGTATATGGATCATGATTCATTTTTTTCCTATATGGATATCCAATTCTTAACAGCAGTTTTTTTACTTCTTATTTTTTTAAATTTATTTATTTTTTTGAGACAGAGTCTCGCTCTGTCACCCTAGGTAGAGTGCAGTGGCATCATCATAGCTCACTGCAGCCTCAAATTTCTGGGCTCAAGTGATCCTCCTGCCTCAGCCACTGGAGTAGCTGGGACTACAGGCGCTCGCCTCAGACACCCAGCTAATTTTTCTATTTTTAGTAGAGATGAGGTGAGACTCGCTTGGAGAGGCATCTGAGGTATGTCCTAATGCAGATTCTCCTAGAGAGACCTGGTGGGAGAGGAAGGTGACTTTTGCATGGTGCCAGGACTCTGTGGGAAAAAACAGATAAAAGTTAAAGATAAGATAAAATGCGATTGTTAATTTAATCTCACTTGAGCTGTGCTTGGTGGCATATGCCAGTAGTCCCAGCTACTCAGGAGGCTGAGGCTGGAGGATTGCTTGAACCCAGGAGTTTGAGGTCAGCCTGGGCAACATAACAAGACTCAGTCTCTAAAAACAAACAAATAAAAAAACCAAAAACAAAACTGTTACAATTTAAAAAGGACAAAACCCAATTTAAAAAACCCACAACTTTAACCTCATTTGTTTCCTCAGGCCAGGGAATTCTGGGAATATTTTGGTTTCAGGTAAATAACTATAGTCAATGGCAGGTCTACTCAAAGTTGTAAGAGATGCTCCTTCCTGTTGGACTGAAGCCTTCTGAGAAGGGGCACCCCAAAGGATGATGTTCCAAGAGACGAGAATGAACCAAGACCCCTAGGTGCAAAATGTGTATGGGGAAATCTCAGTATTATGTAAGTGAAGACGTAAAGTTGAAGTCAACTGGGTAAAGAAATGGACTTCATTTCTTAGGCAACAGGAGGCCTGTCAATAGTTTTAATGTAGAGATGCTAGGCAATGGGAAATTAGAGCTCAAGGAAGCGTTCTCGTTCCCAGCTGAACCCACAGACAGGGAGGGAGGGGTAAAGCTGGGGTTCTTAACCTAGGTCTATGAATCGCCTGGGGAAGTGTTTGCGAATCTCGGAAATTGCAAGCAACGTTTCTGTGAGGGCCTTCATACCGTTCATCAACTTTCAAAGGGTCTGGACCCCAAAGGTTATAATGCACTGGCACACAGTGAAAATCAGCAGCTCCCCGCTCTACAGCCCCTAGCCTGGAGGCACATAACTCCCCGTGTTATGTTAGCCAGGAGGCAGAAGCAAAACCAGCCAGGAAAACCTCACTCAGAGTTAGGAGGCAGTTCGGGCTCCTAGTGACATGATCTGCACGCCAAATTTGGAAGCCAGGAGGGTCGCATCGTAGAAACAGTTCTGCTTTGGGGATCTCCCCAAACGTAAGGATGGTCTAAATACCGGGCAAGTTCTGCCGGGTGCAGTCTTTCCCCAACTGCGCAGGCGCTAGGACCGCAGGGACGCCGTGCGCCTCTCGTGACGCCCCGCCCCGGCGCGAGGCAGGACGGGAAAGCCAAGATGGTTGCGCCCATTTGATTGTCTCGCACGCCTGCCTGCCATTAGCAGTCGCGTCTATTGCTGCTGCCCATTCTTCCTCCAGAATAGGGGAGGGAGAGGGGATGAGAAGCTGCTGCGACCGAGGAGTCACTGTGACCGACCCTGCCGCTGCCCTCGGGCCTCCTCGGCCCCTGCGCCTCCCGGGAGCAGCCGGGGCTCGCCGCGCCTGACGCGTCCCGAGTTACACAGGTACGGGCCCGGGTCCGCAGCGCCCTGTGGTGTGTCGCGCGCCCCCTGACCCTCGCACCCGATTCACGTCCGGTGACCCTGAAGGCTAGGAACCCGGGGGCGGCCCCTGAGCGTGTCTGGGGGCTGAAAGGGCTCCTGGCCTGCGGGCTGGGTTGTACTTTCCAGCTCTCTCCTTGCGGTTCTCTTTTCTGAGCTAAACGCGTCATCTCATGTATGGCCTCAGCTTCTAGATTGGCCCCCCAGATCCCCTGAGCGCGTTTTCTGAGGCCCGGTCTCTTAGTCTGTTGTTTACACCGCCCGCTAAAGAGGCTGAGAAAGCGCTTTTTGTGGAGGCTCATCTTCAGATCCCTTCTGTGTTTGCATTTGGGTCTCCTTTTTTTGGCAGAGGAGGTTTTGTTTCTAGCAATTAATGCTGGTGTTTTCATTTATAGCGTATCAATTTAATATAGTGCTTTTATGTGTAGCTCTTATGTTGCCCGTAACAAGTAAAAACATTTATGAAAGTTTGGGGGCGCTGTAAAAGTATTAAATATGTTGCCTTTATCAGTACAAAAAGATACTGCGCTGTGAAAATAATCTTCAATTAATCATTCTGTATTTTTCTCTCAAAGTTATGAGAAAATAACGTTACAAAATCGCACAACTAAAGTTGGATAAAGTCGCAAATTCTTTAATGTTTGTTATCCTTTTGGATAGAATAGAGGAAGACCAGCTGAATTTTGTTGTTTTGTAAGGCACTTTTTTTAGTTATGTCCCAAGTTCAAGTGTTTTCAATACTGATTTATTTCTAGCAGGAAGAAAAAAAAACTTGTGTCCTATTTTGTGACCTTATAATAATCGCAGGAATAACGTTAATTCGCACCAAAATTTGCGAGTCTAAAGGAGTGCTATAGGTACAATATAGATTTTGAGGTGTTTGTGCAGCAAAGAAAACTGATGCCAAAAAGACCTCAGATGAGAAATCTAAGTCAAATTTAATTGAACTCTGTTAATCCTGAGTGCCGTTTCACTTCAAAGATTGTAGTGCTGACATCGGATGTTTTGATTTCTGTGTTTGAGGATTGCCGCTTAAATGCGATGCCATGAATCCTGTTTTTATTGTAGATGTTGTCTCATAGACAAACTGGCACCCACATATACTACATTATACAGTGTCAGAATTTTACCATCTGCCACTTACTGCACGTAGAAATGTTTGGGGGGTACAGCAGCATGTTTCCACCCACATTTCATCCACATTTTTGCAGCAGTAAACTATACAGTAATGGATTATATTAATTAAAAGCTAGGACTCTTAAGTCTTCTATAAGCATGACTATTCCATGGCTAGAGTTATTCATGTCTTGGTTCCCTGGGTTTGGATAATTGATATTGGAAAATTGATCCGTAGTTATATATTTAGGTGGGATTGGGTTGTCAAAGCTACTTATGACATTTAATAACTTATTAGGTCTTCTGTGGATTGGTCAGCTGAAAGCAGTAGTTCAACTTCTGATGAATTAGAGAAATAAGTGGATTTTTTGGTTTGCTTTATTCCATTATGCCAGTGATCCCTTAGGCATGCTTTTCAAGCGAAGTTCCAGCATCTGAACAGAAATGACCTTAAACGTTGAGCCATGTAGTTATGGTACAACTTGTCTAAATACTTTATATATGAATTGTGGAAAATTAGTGAAGAGTAGTAGGAAACATGGGATAGGTATTGTGGGAGGGTATAATTATTTGTCTCAACTCAGTGGTTTCCTACAGTGGTAACTGTCTATTTGTCAGTCTGCAACTAAAATGTGGTAACTAAAATGTGACAATAACCACAATTGCCCAATAGAATCAAACCTGGAAGGCCCTTTAATGTTGTAGTTACTTATGTATCTACAATATGATAGAATTGACAGTCATCTAAGGATTAATGACCTATGTAAATGCTTATGGTATTTTTGTTCTGGTTTTGAGTCTAGAAGCTGACCAGAATGTGTTTGAATTCATACAGAAATAATGTTGATATTTGGAACCCATGTCGAACTTCTATGAAGAAAGGGCAACGATGATTGCAGCCGGAGATTTACAGGAATTTGTTCCTTTCGGTCGAGACCACTGCAAGCACCACCCTAATGCTTTGAACCTTCAGCTTCGCCAGCTGCAGCCCGCCTCTGAATTATGGTCTTCTGATGGTGCTGCTGGCTTGGTGGGATCCCTTCAGGAGGTTACACTCCATGAGAAACAGAAGGTTCCATTGAATTTCCTGTTTTATTTTTGAAATGTAGAGTGATATGATCTACTTGTAATTTACAGTACCCAGATGCAACTGAGAAATGAGTATGATGCTACTTCTAGGGTAGAGGTTAAGGTTTGGTAATTTCAATCAATGCTAGAAATTGACTTTATTGTATTATAGTGTTCATTTAGACATACTACATATCTTGTGGTTTTATAATGAGAGTCAAGTTCAGTACTATGGTTATGATCCATTTTAAATCTCTTTCTCTCACATAGTATGGGGAACCAGATTTCATGTTAGCTGATGGTTAAATGGTAGAGATCAGAAATGGTCCCTGCTACAAAAGACTTCCATGTTTCTAAAGGAGGGAAGAAATGCCACATAAGTAGGTAGAGTAGTAGTTCTTAAATAGGGGAAGGAGTTGTGTGTGTCAGAACATCAGCCCTGCCCGCCTTAGTCCATTTTCATGCCCTTTTGGAATACCAGAAAGAATCTCAGGGAGGGAAAGTCTGTGTAGTTAGAAATTGAAACTGCTCTTTCTTTCATTTTGAGGGTAGTAAAAAGGAAGGAAGGTGAATGTATATATGTAATAGCTATGAAGCAGGGAGTTCTGCATTGTATATAAACTCCCCCAGTGAGTCCCATGTGCATTTCATTGATCCCTCTTCACCCACCCTTGAATACACTTAATATGTGTTTTTAGTCTCCCAACGATGTGATTTCATTTTTGGACCTATAGATAAGGTATAATTTTTGTTTATATTATTGGCAGAATAATATAGTGGTATAATATAAAACATTTAACATAGAGAATTCTTGAGCAAACACTTGTTCATGAAATCCGGTAACGTATAATGCACATATACATACTCTGTTAATCAGTGCACAAAACCTTCTAGGAGTTGGGCTTGGATTGAGTCTTATGCCACAGGCAAATAAATCTTGCTCTACACTATTGAAAAAGAAACAAGTGCTTAAACATGTCTTTCATGTGTTAATTTTTAAGGAAAGCTGGCAGCTACGGAAGGGAGTAAGTGAAATTGGAGAGGAAGCGGACTATGATGAGGAACTCTATGTTGCTGGAAATATGGTGATCTGGAGCAAAGGAAGTAAAAGCCAGGCATTGGCAGTTTATAAAGCATTTACAGTTGACAGTCCTGTTCAACAGGTGAGTTGATTTGAATTTTAGCATTTGATTGATTATTTAATGCATTTTTTAAAAAAAGCTTTTGTTTTAAAATTTAACAGAAATTATAACAGCATAAGGGTCCCAGCAGCTGATTGGACATTGTAACATGTAGTGAAGATAATGGCAGGGGAATAAAAATTTCACTTTATTTTATTTTATATATCATCACTTTTTTTTTTTTTAACACTATCGTTTGTCACTTTAGTGATAAGCTTTAAATACTTTTTCCTTGGGTAATTCAGTTTGTTACTGCCAAAAAAAAGTTATAAGACACTAAAGGTATAAAAATTATTGTTTTTTTTGGAGACCGAGTCTCCAGACAGAGTCTGTTGCCTCGGGTAGAGTGCAGTGGTGTTATTGTAGCTTACTACAACCTCAAAGTCCTGGGGTCAAGTGATCCTCCTGCCTCAACCTCCTGAGTAGCTAGGATTACAGGCATGCGGCAAGATGCCTGGGTAATTTCTCTATTTTTAGTAGAGATGGGGGTCTTGCTCTAGCTCAGGCTGGCCCTGAACTCCTGAACTCAAGCAGTTCTCCCACCTCGGCCTCCCAGAGTGCTAGGATTGCAGGTGTGAGCCACCACGCCTGGTCCGAGTACAAAAATATTTTAGCACATGATTGTTATAATGGATTGCAAAGTATTGAATAAATAAAAATCATTGGGTTCATAATGATACTCAGAAAGAGAAAGGAAAAAAACCACTAATTTCCTACCATTGCAGTTGGCCATTACACCTAACTCCATTATGAAAATTGGTAATGAAAGGGAAGGAATTAAGCATTTGCCATATGTTTTCAGGAGGACATATAGTTCATCTCTGTTTGATGAAGGAAAACTCATAGAAGAATGCTAGTTAATAAATGTAGAAGGAATGGTAAAATTAGAAAATCACTATTTTGTAACCTCCAGTGCAATAATTGATTCAGGCAAGGCTTGTAAATGGATATAACACTGTTGGGTGAAAGGATATTGTATGGATCACTTGCTAAACGTGAAGGAGCAAATGTATCTCTACTTTGGGGTTATCTGTGAAGTGACTGAGAATTAGCAGTGGGATGAAGGAGTATTAATGTGCCTCCAGCTATAATGCTGAATGAAGTACATGATGTCATCTATTAAGTTTTCTTCCCAGAAATATTTAACCCAAACATTTAGACCTAACTTCCAGCTTATGGGAAATATAGAACCTAGAGGATCAAATTTTAAATACTGTGAGATGAAGAGTGAGTTGGAGGTATAGATGAGATAAGAATGGCTGAAAGTTGATTATTATGAAGCTGGCTAGTGGGGCTTCATTATCATATTCTTTTTACTTTGTATATATTTGAAATTTTCCATCATAAAAAGTTTATAATCTACATTCTGGTCTGTTTTAAAAAGTCAGTCATGGAGAGAGAAAAAAGGTGGGGACTATCCCAATTAAAAGAGACAAAAGGGATATCACCAGGTGCAATACTTTTTGAACTTTGTTAAATGAACTTTGAGTCTTGATTCTAGAAAACTAGCTAAAAAAAGACATTTTTGGGGAAAATTTGGAAAGTTGAAAATGGGCTGAATTATTAGGTGATGTTAGAGAATTACTATTTTTTTTTTTTTTTTAGGATGGATGGTGGTTTTGTGGTTTTATAGGAGAACATCTTTATTTTTAGAAAGTGCATGATGAAGTATTTAGGTGTGAAGTGTCATGATATGTGTGCAATTTATTTTCAAAGAGCCAGCACCCCCCGTTTCAAAAATTCCATATGTACCCATTTACACACACATAAACAAATATGGCAAAATGTTAATGATTGTTGGATTTAGGAGAAACATGTTCACTGTATTACTTCAATTTTTCTTACTGAAAATTTTTAAAATAAAAAGTTGGGGGAAAAGCTAATACATTTATGATAGTTGAATAGGTTTGACAAAAGGTTTTGGAGACTTTGACTAATGTTAATTTCCACATTTGTAAATACCGAAATCCTTGTACTAGGACACTGTTTCTTCCTTCCTCACACCCCATTGACTATTTCCTGATGAGCATTGTACTCTTACTATTTATTAGAAAGGATAAGCTGAATTATTATTCCAAAATTTGAGGGTACATGTGAAAGCATTTTTGTCCAGGAGTGGTGAAGCTAGTGATCTTTTTGATGATAATTTTTCTCATATAACTCATATAGTTAGTATAGATGTGAAAAGTGGATTTCACAATATCCAAATAGTTCTTTGTATGTTTTCGTCTTAATTTCTCCAAGGAACAATTGCCCATTTACTAGATTCAGTGGATGTGCAGTTAGATGTATTGTCTCTTTTAAGATCACTTGTAAGTGTAATCATAAGATTTGTAATTTCAGTCCTTTTGGCCTGGAAAGTATATTGTAATTTAGTCTTCTTGCTAATATGGAGAAAGATAATTTTATATTTTGGTTAAGACATAATACCAGGTGTATGTGACTCATTCTATTTGTTCATTCTTTTATTCATCCTACAAGTATTTAGTCTAACTCTGTTTCAGACATTTGAGTGCTGGGGCTACAAAGATGAATATACAGTTTCTGCCCTTGAAGGACTCATAGCATAGAAAGGAGAGCAGATAAGCTAACATGATGTATTCTGAGTGCTGTATAATAACTGGGTGTCCACAGTGTGGCGAGAGCCCAAAGGACTGAGGTCCAAAGGGAGGGTTTTTCAAAGATGCTATTTGAATTGGAAATTGATGAAAGAAGGGCATTCTAGGCAGAGGGAATCACAGCAAAAAGAATTATGAAAAACATTACTTTCTCTAAGTTCAGAATGACTATACACAATGTATGGGTATGGAGAGATGTAAGTGGGTACTAGAAGTATCCAGACGGCAGGTATATAAACCAAGGAATTTGATTTTAAACTGTATGCAGAAAGGAGCCTACCAAGGATTTTAAAGTGGAAAATAATCAGCTTTGTATTTTCAGAAGTGATTATTTTGTTGGCAGTATACAGATAAGTTTGACTGGAGAGTAGGGAGGCTGTTGTCAGGGAAACTTTTTTGTGGTAGTTCAGGTGAGTGAGGTTGGTTCCTTGAAGAAAGAGAAGACAGGTGAGAAAGCTGAAGGAGATATGAAAAGAGGTTAGTGATCTCTTAGATACTGGGGATAAAGGAAATGTTAAAATATTTAGTTTTAGAGACTTTGAGGATGGAATTTCATAAAAGGAAGTTGAGAATAGGTGCAGTGTAGATTTGGGACATTTCACATTGGAGTGCAGCTCTGATGACTGTTTTTCTTCATGATTTTTCATTTGCTACCCATTAAAAACTCCTACATCTCAACAACCACAGAACAAACAACCCAATTAAAAAATGTGTGAAAGGACTTAAATAGACATTCCTTTTTTTTTTTTTGACCATGAGAAATTGGTTTGAAGAATAGACATTTCTTTAAAGAAGATATACAAGTGGCCAATAAGCACATTAAAAGATATGCTCAACTTTGCTAATCATTAGGCAAATGCAAATTACAACCACAATGAGATTCCACTTCATTAGGTTGGCTGTTATCAAAACAATAAACATAACAGCTATTGGTAAGAAAGCCTAGAAATTGGAACCCTTGTATATCGCTGGTGGGAATGTAAAAATGATGTAGAAAACAGTTTGGCAGTTCCTCAAAAACTTATACATAGAATTACCATATGATCCAGCAATTCCACTTCTAGGTGTATACACTAAAGAATTGAAAGAACTGAAAGGAGGGACTCGTAGATACTCCAGTGTTCGTAGCAGCACTGTTCGTAATAGCCAAAACGTAGAAACAACCCATACGTCCATTGACAGATGATAAACAGAATGTAGTATATGCAAACAGTGCCTTGCTATTCAGCTTTAAAAAGGAATGAAATTCTGATGCATGCTACAACCTTGAAATTATTATGTTAAGTGAAATAAAACAGACACAAAAGGATACATATTGTACGATTTCCGTTATTAATATATGAGGTACCTAGCATAGGCAAATTCTTAGAGAAAGTGGGCTAGAGGAAGGGGGAAATGGGGAGTTATTGTTTAATGGGCTCAGAGGAAAAGTCCTGGGTAGTGGTGAGGTTGTATAACATTGTGCAACCTCACAAATTATACAAACCTCACAAATTTAATGTTAATACTACTAAATTGTAAACTTGAAAATAACTAAAATGGCAAATTTTATGTTGTGTATATTTTGGCACAATTAACAAAACACATAAAAATGCTGCTAAATAATTTCAATAAGTGATTGTGAAGCATGCCAGTTAAAGTTTAATAGTTTTTCCTTGTTTATAATTTGCAAGATGGGCCTTTAAGAAAGGGAGATGTTAGTTTTTCTAAATATTTTTCTGAAGTGAGTCTAGGGAGAGTCTAAGAATGATGAGATCAATTGGTAAATCTGGAGACTATAAAATAGCTTAGCAGTTTTAAAGTCTTCTGATAATACTTATCTTTGTGTATAGGATACAGGGTTTAATACCAGTTGAACTATTATTTGAATTTTTGTTATAAGACTTCTTTCTTATAACAGGTTTTTAAATTTTGTCTTTTCTTTTTTCATAAAATTTTTTATGTTTAAATTTTAAAATTTTTATGGATCTTTTCATAAAATTTAATTGCAAACGTAGTTTTTCTTTCCTTATAAAATTTGTCATTAATTAGTCTAATTTTATTTTTGCATATTCTGTTTTGTTCCCATGGTGTATGTGTTGAGCTGAGAATGAGGGGAAGTTATTATGTAGATGCCATTATTATTATTTAGATGCCATTAGTTAATAGGTTATTATTTAGATACCATTTTCTTAGGTAAGCATTTTGTTTTGATTTTAGGCATTGTGGTGTGACTTCATTATATCACAGGATAAGTCTGAAAAGGCCCACTACAGTAAGTTTCTTTTTGAAATTTTATTTCTCTTATGATGATTCTAAATGTTTATCTCATTGTTTTTTTCATTCAAAATAAGTAACCACTAATAGTGATTTAGCCTAAGCATCTTTTTTATTGTGAATTAAAGAATTTGTGTTGTTAGGATTGAACTCTTTAGGGGAAAAACTCCATAAATCTTATTGTACGCTTTCTTTTCAGGTAGCTATGAAGTAGAAAAATGCATATGTATATTGCAAAGTTCATGTATTAACATTCATAGCATTGAAGGAAAGGATTACATAGCTTCCTTACCATTTCAGGTAAACTTGAATGTTTCAATTTTTTATGTGTATTTTGTTGGAGAATATTTTGAATTAATTGATTTCAGAGGTATGTCCCATGTTATGTCTTGTAGTAATCAAGAATGTTATTTTTACACAAATAAAATAACTATATTTTGGCGGCTTTAGTGGTTTACCATTTTTCTATCCTTCCCATAAAAAATAAATTATTTAATGAAGTGAATTATGAAGTCTTTTCTGAGAGATTTTTTTCATCAGTTTAAATGGCATATAAGAAACTTTGGTTATATTAAATAAGGCATGTGAACAATACTGGTCTTTTTCCTGTTGTGCTTCCTCTTTTTAATGCCTAGGGCTATTGTTAACATTTTATCACGTTGTCATTTTGTTACTGATACTAGCCACTGGCAGGAATTTCACATTGAAAAACTCCTCTTCCTTAGATTTGATTTTATTTTAGAGTTGCCTGTCAGAATTACTTTTTAAAAATATACTTAATGATCATTTTACTTTATAAAGTTCTTATTAAATTGGAAGAAAACCTAATGTTTTGTAATGTTTCCTAAAAACATTTTGTAAAGGGTAGCTACTCTAACTTCTGTCTTTTCCCACTGTTTTACCTGATAGGTTGCAAATGTTTGGCCCACTAAGTATGGATTGTTGTTTGAACGAAGCAGTTCTTCACATGAGGTGCCTCCAGGTCCACCCAGGTATTCATTTTAGTCAGTTCAGAATATTACTAACTTGGGCTTTTTTGGTGTTGGTTCTGAGGTAAAATTGTTTACCTAAAAATTTAGGATGATGATAATTTTCGTGCTAACAGCATAGATATACTGCCATTTTCTCTCATCTCAGTACAGGTTGAGTATCCCTAAACTGAAAATCCCAAAGCCTCTAAAATCTAAAACTTTTGAATGCCAACATGGTGCTCAAAGGAAGTGCTCATTGAAACATTTGGAGTTTCGGAGTTTCAGACTAGGAATGCTCAACTGGTAAATATAATGTGAATATTTCAAAATCTGAAAAAATCTGAAATCCAAAATACTTCTGGTCTCAAGCATTTTGGATAAGGGATACTCAACCTGTATTGTATAATTACGAGCTTTACTCACTTGGCACTTAGTTATCTACAGTTTTTTCCCCACCAAGTAGTAAAATTGAATAAGCAAATAGCTTGAAAATAACAAGATTCAGTTTTTAGCTGTGATTTTTTTCATTGTACTACTTTGGGCAGATCATTAGAGCTTTCTTAGCTTTAGTTTCCTTATATGTTACAGGAATGTGATCATTTACCTCTTAGGATTTATGCAAAGATCAAATGAGCTAAATGTATATAAGCCTGGTATGTGTTAGGGGTGCAATAAATGGTAGAGTGTTATTGGTAGTGTGTTTATCTTGTCTCCCTATGAATTGTGAGTGCATTGATGTGCAGGAACATATAGCACCTATCTTAGTGTGGTGAAGAGGTAGACACTTGCTAAGTTTAAAAAATACTGCTTGTAGATTTTAATCTCTTTCTATTTTGATAGAGAGCCTGTTTTATCCCTCCTTTTAAAAAGTACTCCTTAAAAAATGTAGGCTTTTAATTTACTCGAAGTAGTTTTCCTTCTTTTTTTTAAGTGTACTCCTTTGTAAGCAGGTATAGGAGACAAAATTTCTTTCTTAGCTGCCATGGACACACTGCTACTAAGAGAGGTAAATAAAAAAGACTGCCTTATGCCCATTACTCCATTGGTTCTATAATGCGAGGACTGCTGTTTGCAGATATTCCCTGGGTTATATTGATTTCCCTCTGTATGTATATGTAAAATTACTCTAAGGAGAGATTTCCAGGATGGAAATAGAAGATACTGTGAAAAACAATATGTAAAAAATTTAGAAGGTTGCATTTTGAGATGATGGGTTTACAGTTGCTCTTGTAATCTGGAGAAGACATTTCTTTGCAAGGAAAGTGCAAAATTTGACAAATGTAGTCATCTTATATTGGTGATTGATTATTTATTTCTTTATTGCTAGAGAACCTTTACCCACTATGTTCAGCATGCTGCACCCACTAGATGAAATAACCCCACTTGTTTGTAAATCTGGAAGTAAGTGTACTTTTATATTCTTCTATATGAGCTGTTTTTTGTTTTTTGTTTTTGACTTGGAGGGGATAAGAAGGGAGCTTATTTGAAACTGTCTTGTAAAAATAATATAATTTAAGCATTTTACAAAATTGACTTTTTATTATGGAAGTAGTTAATATTAAAGCAAGAATTTCTTCCTAATACCATGGTATTAACTGTTCAACATTTATTTAAGCAAAACAGGGAAAGTGAAATATTAAAATTTACACAGTACAGGCATAAGGCCCTACATTTTTTCTTCAAACAAAAAAATTTTAGTTCATCCTAATATCTATCATTTATTTATTCATAAGGAATGGAGTCATCTACAGGTAGTTTAATAAATATATCAGTATTCGTGATTGATTTATATATCTTATTTTTACTAGAATAACTTTTAATATTTCCTACAAGCAGTTCTAGCTGCTTATCTTTAAATTTTTAAGTTTGGACATACATAGGATAAATAATGAGGACCTGAAGGCTGAAAAAATATTTATATTCTTTGACATTTTTATATTTTTAGGACTTTATCCCAAGTACATATTCTGATATTACACTGAGGCTTTTATCTACTGTATCATGTGTTGGCAAACTTCAGTCCATAAGCCAAATCCAGCCTGCAGCCTGCTTTTATAAAGCTTATGAGCTAACAATGGTTGTTACCTTTTTAAAGAGTTGTAAAAAACAACAAAGAGTATGTGACAGAGTCAGTATGTGGATTGTAAGCCTAAACTATTTACTATTTGATAGTTTACAGAACTTCGTTGACAATTTTATATTAGTAGCAGTTAGAGAAACCTAAATAAACATGTTAGAGCCTATGATTAAGTGGTATGCAGCCATCATTGATCATGTCTTTGAACAGTATGTAATGACCTCAGGACTTGCTTATTCATACTGTTAAGTAGGATACAAAATTATAAACACAATATGATTCTAATTTTGTAAAAACCTATAAAGTGTGTGTATATGTATAGAAAAAAATTGGAAGAAAAACTCCCTAGCATATTAATAGTGGATATTTTGATATGGTGGCATTGTGAGTGATTTTTATTTATTTTTTTTATAAAGTATGTATTTCTTAATTTTTATAAAATAATCCTTTTTAAAATTTTCAATATTTTAACTGAGAGGGAAGCATTTAGGAAGCATCAAAAAAGGATATCGAAACCAGTCCATGGTACTTAGGAAGTAAGAGCTAAACTCACTAGGAAAAAACTTATTTTGCATGTGTAACCAGTTACACAGAAATAGTAATGTCCTGTTCAGCACTGTTTGAATAATTATTATAGAGGACAGATTTCATATAGAAGAAAAGAACCAGTAAGGAAGTTGAACCTGGCAGAGTAGTTGATGTAATTTATAAATAATTTGGTTCCTGAAGGAGTCACAGACTTTTTACCTATGACTGCTGAATTTAATGGTGAGTCAGCACAAATCTTTAATATTTAATTGCATGTATGTGAAATTGAAACTTGTAATACTTTCATATTTATTGTATTTTAAGGAAGTTGATGGTCAAAGTAAATGATTAAAAGTTCAGAGTTAATGATATATTATATTGATGGATTTTGTGCTTTGATTGGCTTGTTTTCTCTTTAGGAATTTTAAGAACTTGGTTCATAAACCCGTTTTGAAAACCCCTTGTAAAACCCGTTTTTCTATACCTGATTGTTTCTGTTTTATTTTTCAGGTCTTTTTGGTTCATCACGGGTGCAGTATGTTGTAGATCCTGCGGTGAAAATTGTTTTCCTCAACATTGACCCCTCCATTGTAATGACCTATGACGCTGTTCAAAATGTGCATTCGGTGTGGACTCTCCGGAGAGTCAGATCAGAGGTAAGGATAAAGCCAAGTCACTTCTTCTTAATATGAAAGGGTAGTTAATACTGAACACCTTCCTATGTTTTTGGAAGAATCATTTGTGAAATAGATTGAGCTTCTTGAAGAAAAAGAAATATTGTATCTTTAATAACTGATATCTACTCTGCATTCTATAAGGAAATTGCCCTTTTATTCTAATTACTGTCTCCCCCCCTCCCTTTTCTTCATTTCAACTTAAGGAAGAGAATGCTGTTTTAAAGTTCTCTGATCAGGGCGGAACCCCACAGAATGCAGCCACTAGCAGCTCCCTCACGGCACATCTCAGAAGCCTCTCCAAGGGAGATTCCCCCGTGACTTCACCTTTCCAGAATTACTCCTCCATTCACAGCCAGAGTCGTTCAGCCTCATCACCCAGTCTGCACTCTCGCTCACCTTCCATTTCGAACATGGCAGCTCTAAGGTGCGAGGGTTTCCTTGTTTTCAACAAGATACCCCAAACAAAAGACACCTTGTTTACAAGCTTTCTCTTATGTGTTGAAGGATTTAGAATTTATTTTGATAGCTTTGGGTATATTTTAGGGAAATAGCCATTATCCCAGTTGGGCTACTTTTACTAAGACTTCCAAGTCTACCATGTCACTTTCTTGGCATTTAGAAGCTGCTTATGCTTGTAAGATTGGTTGCCTCATTCCTACCACTACGTGGCAGCAGTTTGATGAATATTAATTCCCAAAATACTTTGGTACTATTTTCTTTTGCCTTATATTAGTTTTTCTTTTTTTTTTGTTCATTGATATCTCTATATGTCTATGTATATAGGTATATATATTTGTATCACCAGCTATAGATACATACATATATCTGTTTTTGTTGATTGATATATATATCTGGTGCTATAGGGACATACTTTTGTTGGTGTATATATGTCTGACTGTACTGGAACATTAGACCTTTCAGAGATGATGTCTCGCTACATTGCCCAGGCTGGTCTCGAACTCCTGGGCTCAGGAGATCCTCCTGCCTCAGCCTTCTGAGCTGGGACTACAGGGATGGGCCACCATGTTGGTTTAGATCATTTTGAATAATATAAACAATGCATTTTCTGAGGAGGAAAATGAATTCATGTTTCGTTTTAAAAGAATGAATTCTAAAAAGAATTCTAAGTCTTTAGAATATAGTAAAGCACATTGACCTGAACCATTTAAATAGCTACTCTTTTTTGAAAAATTTTTGTTTCTGAGTAGGATTATGCCATGAATGCTCTTCCCTTGTAGAATTTTGGCAAGTATCATGGGAGCATGTGCCATATAAGCCTGCATTGCTAATTGTTATGTACTCTCTTCTCTGTTTCCTTTACAGTCGTGCTCATTCTCCTGCCTTAGGAGTGCACTCTTTTTCTGGGGTACAAAGGTTCAACCTTTCAAGCCATAATCAATCTCCAAAGAGACACAGTATTTCTCATTCTCCAAATAGTAATTCTAATGGCTCCTTTCTTGCACCAGAAACAGAGCCAATTGTTCCTGAACTGTGTATTGACCATTTATGGACAGAAACGATTACTAATATAAGGTTTGGAGTATATATTTTTATATTCAAATAAAAATGTTGCTAAAAGTCTTGGAAAATATTTTTTTGCTTGAGGTTTCCATTTAATATAATCTGTTATTAATATGTGTAAAAATAGAGATATATGTTAAGGCCACCTCAGTTTCAGTAGAGGACATTAGTGATATTAAAGTGATCACAAAAATATTTTGTCATTTGATATTTCTTCTTTATTAGTAATAATCTCGGATTTGAGGTGTTTGATGTTGCCGGGGAGAAACAACTAATTTCTGTAGATTAGGAAATTTGGAGTTTTGTAGCATTTTTTGTAAGTTTTATCTTCATATTAGTTGAGTGTCAGCTTTACTTTCTGGGAAACACAGTTGAGACCTCTCTTCTGTGTGATCTTCCTCCTTTTATGTTCTCTTTAATAATTCATTTATTAATTCAGCCATATGCCAGTGTGTATGTTAATTAATGGTGTGATAAGTCCCTCTCCTCAGAAGAGAGACATAGTTGAAGGATAGTCTCACAGGAGGGACTACTTCTTGTGCTGGTGGGGCTTTGGAAAGATGAGTAGGTATTTGGTGGGCAGGTAAGTGGGGAAGGCCACAGTAGCAGCTTGGATCAAAACAGAAGTTCTGGTGAGTGTGTGGTATACTCAGGGAATTAGAGATACTTCCATTTTGGTTTGAGCAGTGGGGAGAGAAGGCCTGAGAAAGGAAGCTTGAGTGTAGGATTGCAAATTGCCCTTTAGGACTGTTCTATTTGATGACAGTGGTAAGGTGCCTTGTATGTGGGTTGTAAGCTCAGGGGAAGGACCAGAGCAATAAATGGGGGAGTTGTCAGCTTATAAGTGGTGATTGAGGTGAGAGGGGTGGATTAGAATTTAAGGAGTGTGTAGAGGTGGGCTTCATGGGGTTCCTGGAAGGCCTATGGATGAGTTTGCAGTTGAGGGCTTCTGTTAACTCCGAAATTGTATTCAGTAATCATGTGTATGTGCAATGGATAGGCTTTTTCCTAAGGAGAGGGTTTTAACGTTCATTAGCACATTAACTGCCATGTGAGTTGTATTTAACTCATGCTAGTTTTGAGCCTGGGGCCTCATGAAGCATATGTAACTCACAAGTCTCTTCACTTTGGGAGCTGCGAGAATAATTTTTCAAGTTGCATATAATTCATGCATGGAACACAGTAAAAAATAACAAATTTTTTGTTAAATTAGAAAGGATCATTTTCGAAGTTTTCATTCTATTTTTGTGATAAAACACTGTGGCCCCAAGGAAAATTTTTTTTTCCTAGTGTGGCAGTCAATGTGTTAAATTCTCAAAGGGGTCTATAACCTCCAAATAGTTAAAACCCAGTGGTGTAGAATTACAAGGTGGTTAGGGACTGAAGTCCTTGGAAACTTAAGATTTTGGGGGTAAAAAGAGACAAAGCTGCTGCAGAGAGACAAAGCAAAAGAGGTCAGATAGAAGCAGGATGGAATATCATAGAATACAAAAAAAGAGAGCATTTCAAGAATAAAAAGGTACCAGTACTGCTACGTACTGGTGAAGTGTGGCCCTGAGAGTTGAGCCCAGAGAAGAGGTATTTGGGTGGCAGTGGGTTCACTGGTGTCCTTGGCCAGAGCATTTTAGGCTTGGAGGATGGCAGAGGGTAGGAGGAAGTGGGGTAGGAAAAGTAAATGGGGACTGAGGAGGTCAGCATAGGCATATGGACTATTTTAAGGAGTTTGCCTTTGAGTGGGAATGAGGATACAAAACTAGAGGGAATTTCAGGGTCAAGGAGAGTTTTGTTTTTGCTAAAGTATATTAAGGAAAATTAGTTTTCATGACATCTTGCCCCTAAATTCCACAGTGTGTATCTCTAAGAAGTTTGCTTACCTAACTACAATACCATTTTTATATCCAACCAAATTAACAATAAGTTATATATATATCCTCTGATATTCAGTCTATCTTCATATTTTTAAGACTTTTAATATGAGACAGTAGGCCATAAGGACTATACTCAAAGCAGGTAAAGCATTGAAAATATAGGAGAGAGGAAATGGTTGATGGAACAAGGAACCAGAAATGAGCACAAGTGGAGAGGTTAGTCTTGGGGAGAAAAAAGTGATGGTTGATCAGATATATAGGGCAGGAGATTGAGCTCAAGCCTTACAGCCTGATTTTCTCTGTGAAATGGTAGGCAAATGAATGTTCTTAGAGGGTGGAATGGGAGGTAGGTAGGCAGAGGAAAATAAAGATGTAGATACAGTGTTAAAGAGGGTTCTCTCTGTTCTTCACATGTAAAATAATTTTTTACATTTAAAAATCATTTTTCTTTATCCTGTTTGTAAGTTCAGTACATTGTAGATCCTTATTTTTCAGACTTATGGTTTTTTGTAGCCCTTTAGAAAGAAGATTTGGGAATTAGAGGTATAGTTTTTAAAAAAGAGGTATGAAGTGGGGCCTAATCTGAGGAAAGGATAGATAGGAGAAGTGTTATTATAAAAAATCTGACCCTTTAAGGGATAGGAATTTAAGTTTGCATTGCTTTACAAGTAGGTGACTTGCATAGTACATAATTAAAAAGTCCATTGATAATGATTAAATTTATTGTAAATTTCCCCAACAAAGCTGTGTAATGGGCTCACAATCAAAGAGCTGAAAGGAATCTTAGAGCTCAGAAAGTCTAATTCTTAGAAGTGTTTTTTTGTCTTTAAGGTTATTGTTTGATCTCTAAGTAGTTTTTAGATTTCTTGCAGAATATTTTCAAAGATCTTTAATATTTACTGTAATAGGTGTTTGGACTAATACTGACAGTTACTTTATTAATGTATTGTAGAGAGAAAAATTCACAGGCCTCAAAAGTGTTTATTACATCTGACCTATGTGGGCAAAAGTTCTTGTGCTTTTTAGTAGAGTCCCAGCTCCAGTTACGGTAAGTGTATGTGTTTCCCATGTGTATGTAATTTAGGGCTGCCTTGTCTTTTTTTTTTCCCCCTGGCTTAAGTAGTTTTATTGAGAAATAATTTACATATCATAAAACTGACATGTTTTAACTGTACAATTAAATGAGTTTTAGTAAATTTACAGAGTTATACAATCATCACCACAACCCAGTTTTAAAACATTTCTATCACCAGAAAAAGATTCCTTTATGCCTATTTGCAGTCAGTCTCATTTCCATTCCCAACCTCAGACAACCACTTTAGGCCTTCTGTCTCCATTGTTTAGCCTTTCCTGGACATTTATATATGTACATAAAATCATAAAATACGTAGTTTTTTTATGTTCAGCTACTTTCATTTAGCATGATGCTTTTTAGGATTCACCATTTTGTAACATGATAGCTTCATACCTATTGGTGTGTAGTAGTCTATTGTATACATCTACCACATTTTGTTTATTCTTCATTTGATGACATTTGGTTTGTTTCTGCCTTTTGACCATTGAGGATTATGGCACTATGAACATTTGAGCAGAAGTCTTTGTATGGACATACAGGATTTCATTTCTCTTGGGTACATGCCTAAGAGTGGAATTGTTGGGTTGAATGGCAAATTCACGTTTAACTTTTTAAGAAATTGCCAAACTGTTTTCCAAATAACCTGCACCATTTTATATTCCCACCAGCAATGTATGAAGGCTAATGTCTCCTTTTTTTTTTTTTTTTTTTGAGACAGAGTCTCACTCTGTTGCCCAGGCTAGAGTGCTTTGGCGTTAGCCCAGCTCACAGCAACCTCAAACTCCTGGGCTCAGCAATCCTTCTGCCTCCGCCTTCCAAGTAGCTGGGACCACACTACAGGCATGTGCCACCATGCCCGGCTAATTTTTTATATATATATATTTTTTTTAGTTGCCCATATAATTTCTTTCTATTTTTAGTAGAGACAGGGTCTCGCTCTTGCTCAGGCTGGTCTCGAACTCCTGAGCTCAAACAATCCGCCCGCCTCTGCCTTCCAGAGTGCTAGGATTACAGGCGTGAGCCACCGCGCCCGGCCGCTGATGTCTCTTTATCCTTGACAACATTGGTTATTGTCAATCTCTTTGTAGCCATTCCAGTGGTTGTGAAGTGGTTTTAATTTAAATTTCCTTAATGTTATTCTGACATTGATCATGTTCTCGTGGTTTTTAGCCATTCATTTATATTCTTAGGTGAAATATCTATTCAAATCTTTTGCCAATTTATTTACTTTTTATTTTGGAAGGCAGCTATGCTCACCACTATACCACCAACGCACTTCATTTACTTTTTATTTTGAAATAATTATAGATCACAGGAAGTTGCAAAATAGTAAAGAGATCCAAGAAATTGATGTCAATACTATCCATGTACTTTATTTCAAATTTCAGCAGTTCGACATGTACTCATTTGTGTGTTTGACATGTACTCATTTGTGTGTGTATATGTGTGTGTGTATGGTTTCATGCAGTTTTCTGACATGTATAGATTTGTATAAGTACCACCACGATCAAGATACAAGATATCTTTATCATCTTAAAGATCTCTCTTATGCTACCACTTTATAGTCGCATCCACCTTAGCCTCCTGTGTTTCCCTATGACCCCCCAACTCCTGGCGACTACTGATTTGTTCTCAATGTCTATAATTTGGCACTTGAGAATGTTGTATAAATGGACTCATACAGTATGTAAACTTTTTAGAATTGTCTTTTACCATTCTGCGTAATACTCTTAACACCCATATAGGTTGTTGCATGTAAATAGTTTCTTTCTCTTTTTATTTTGATATTTAGCTGTGTAAAGTTTCAAGAGAGTAATGATAAAACCCAGCTCATCTTTGGCTCTGTCACTGCCATACCGGCAAAGGATGCAGCACCAGTGGAGGTAAATGCATGCACATTTCTTTCTTTTTTTTTTCTTCCCCCTAAACTTTTTAAATCTGTAATTGGTTGTGAAAATGTAGGCATGTTTCTTGAGAAGTTGAAAATTATTATGCTTCATCAGATTTTTCAGCTGAAAAGTTTGTGAATTTGCTCTGTTTGGAAATAAATTTTTTGTCTTTTCTGTAGAAGATAGACACCATGCTGGTCCTGGAAGGCAGTGGAAGTCTGGTGCTGTACACAGGAGTAGTTCGGGTAAGCAATAAGATGCACTTCATGCTTTTAGTAGGACTAACTCTGTTCTTATTTTTTAATGTTATTTTAGTTTGATATTTAAAATCTGTTCCTCTTCTGGCCTGTACAATTTGGTAGAAGATTTTTGTTAAGAGTTGAATATGAAGTTTCCAATTTAGGTTGTCCTAATTTGGAGTGCTAGGGCTCACTGCTGTTAGGTGCATTGGTGCTATAAACCTGGGAGAGATGGGGAACCTTTAATGAGTATAGGTAGATTTTTAAAAAAATAAAGTTAGTTAACTAATCTGAAATTGATGTATGGGTAACTTTGTTATGTACCAAAGTTTTGGTAAAGTTTCATTATATTGGTATAATTGGCTGTGGTATATATTGGCTTCAATGAAGTTTTATGTACAGAATAATGTAAATTTTACAAATTTAAAATATGAAATTTAAATGCATACAATTTGAAGAATAATAATGAAGTGATTGCTCATAAAACCACTACTCTAAATCAGGTTAAGAAATAAAGTATTGCCAGTATCTTAATTTTTATCATGTTCTTTTCTGATTGCATCCCACCCTCTCCCCTAGAGATAGACACTGTCCTGACTTTTATGATAAATCAGTCCCTTGTTTTTATTACTAGTGTTTGCAATTATATGTATATATATTACTAAAGAATAAATTATGTAGTTTGTGTTTTTGAATTTTTACATTAAAAATATCATACCATAATCTTCTTCAACTTGCTTATTTTGCCCAACATTAAACTTGTTTTAGGTTTATCCATGTTGTTGTTGTTTACTAATTCACTGTTATATTTAGTATTCTACTGTATCTTGTTTTGTTGTGCTTCATTTTATCGTGCTTTGCAGATAGTGGGCTTTTTTTTTTTTTTTAAACAAATTGAAGGTTTGTGGCAACCTTGTTTTAAACAAGTCTATCTGCCATTTTTTCAACAGCATGTGTTCATTTTGGGACTTTGTCACACTTGGGTAATTCTTGCAATATTTCAAACTTTTTCATTATTATCATATCTATCTTCATGATCTGTAATCAGTGATCTTGATGTTACTATTGTATTTGTTTTTGGGGCACCACGAACCGTGCTCATATAAAACAGGGAATTTAATCGATAAATGTTGTGTGTGTTCTGACTATTCCATCAATTGGCTGTTTCCCTGTCTCCTCCTCTCCTCAGGCTTCTCTATTTCCTGAGACACAGGATATTGAAATCAGGCCAATTAATAATCCTACAAGGGCCTCTGAGTTTGGTTCAAGTGAAAGGAAAGTTGCATGACTAGAAAGCTTAGCGAGGAAGGCATGTTGAAAGCCAAGATAGTTTGAAAGCTAGACCTCTCGCACCACCAATTAGCCAGGTTGTGAATGCAAAGGGAAAGTTCTTGAAGGAAGTTAAAAATGCTCCTCCAATGAACAAGCAAATCATAATAAAGTGAAACAGCCTTATTGCTGATATGGAAAAAGTTTAAGAGGTCTATTACAGTGGCCTTCTGGATCGCTGAGTGCGGCCTTTTGACTGAATGCAAATTTCACAGAACAAACCCTTTTAATAAAGGGTTTGTTCAAAGGGTTTGTTTTGTGAAGTTTGGATTTGGTTGAAGGGCTACGCTTGGGATCTGGAGGGCCACATGTGGCTTTGAGGCTACAAGTTTCTCACCCCTGGAAGATCAAGTCGGCCGTTATACTCCCTTAAGCCAAAGTGCAATCCAGAGCAAGGCCCTAATACTTCTAATTCAGTGCAGGCTGAGAGAGGTGAGGAAGCTAGAGAAGAAAAGTTGCAAGCTAACAGACATCGGTTCTTGAGGTTTAAGGAAGGAGGCTATCTCCGTAACATGAAAGTACAAGGTAAAGCAGCAAGTACTGATGTAGAAGCTGCTAAAAATAATTGATAAAGGTGGCTATACTCAACAACAGATTTTTAATGTAGAGGAAACAGCCTTCTATTAGAAGAAGATGCCAGCGTAGATTTTTATAGCTTAGAGAAGAGAAGTCAATGCTTGGCTTGAAAGGATAAGCTGACTCTCTTGTTAGGGGCTAATGCAGCTGGTGACTTTAAGTTGAAGCCAGTGCTCATTTACCATTCTGACAATCCTAGGGCCCCTAAAAATTCTGCTGAATTACTCTGTCTGTGCTCTAGAAATGGGACAACAAAGCCTGTATAACAGCACATCTGTTTATAGTATGGTTTACTGAATATTTTAAGCCTGTTGTCGAGTCCTGCTCAGAAAAGATTCCTTTCAAAATATTCCTGCTCATTAATGGTGCACCTAATCACCCAAGCGCTTTGATGGAGGTGTACAAAAAGATTAATGTTGTTTTCATGCCTGCTAACACAACATCCATTCTGCAGCCCATTGATCAAGGAGTAATTTTGACTTTTAAGTCTTATTATTTAAAAAGTACATTTTGGAATGCTATAGCTGCCATAAATAGTGATTCTTCTGATTGATCTGGGCAAAGTTAATTGAAAACCTTCTGGAAAGGATTCACCATTCTAGATATTAAGAACAGCTGTGATGCATGGGAGGCGGTCAAAATGTCAACATTAACAGGAGTCTGGAAGGAGTTAATTCCAACCCTCATGGATGACTTTGGGGGGTCAGTGGAGAAAGTAACTGCAAGTGTGGGGGAAATCGCAAGAGAACTAGAATTAGAAGTGGAGCCTGAAGATGTGACTGAATTGCTGCAATCTCATGATAAAACTTGAATGAATGAGGAGTTGCTTTTTTGTAGATGAGCAAAGAATGTGGGAACAAACAGAAAACAAATATTTAGCACAGATTTAAATCCTATCTGGCCGGGTGCTGTGGCTCACGCCTATAATCCTAGCACTCTGGGAGGCCGAGGCAGGAGGATCGCTCAAGGTCAGGAGTTCGAGACCAGTCTGAGCAAGAGCGAGACCTCGTCTCTACTAAAAAAAATATAGAAAGAAATTATATGGACAGCTAAAAATATATATAGAAAAAATTAGCCGGGCATGGTGGTGCATGCCTGTAGTCCCAGCTACTTGGAAGGCTGAGGCAGAAGGATTGCTTGAGCCCAGGAGTTTGAGGTTGCTGTGAGCTAGGCTGACGCCACGGCACTCACTCTAGCCCAGGCAACAGAATGAGACTCTGTCTCAAAACAAACAATTCCTATCGGGTCACTAACCACATCAAATGCATTGGCCTAATGTAATTAAATGGCAGCCTGGCAGAAGGGATTAAAATAAATACAACCCAGCTATATGTGTGGGCTTTAAGAAACTCACTTTTAAATATAATGACATAGATAAGGTAGAAGTAAAAGGATGGAAAAGATACATCATGCAAACACTAATCAAAAGAAAGTTGGAGTGGAGCTGTAAATTAGACTTGAGAGGAAAGAAAATGACCAGGTACAAAGATGCTTTAATTAAACATAAAGGGCCAAGGCCAGGCGTGGTGGCTCACGCCTATAATCTTAGCACTCTGGGAAGCCAAGGCAAGAGGATCACTTGAGGTCAGGAGTTCGAGACCAGCCTGAGCAAGAGTGAGACTCTGTCTCTACTAAAAATAGAAAGAAATCATCTGGCCAACTAAAAATATATATAGAAAAAATTAGCTGGGCATGGTGGCGCATGCCTGTAGTCCCAGCTACTCGGGAAGCTGAGGCAGGAGGATCACTTGAGTCCAGGAGTTTGAGGTTGCTGTGAGCTAGGCTGATGCCATGGCACTCACTCTAGCCTGGGCAGCAAAGTGAGACTCTGTCTCAAAAAAAAAAAAAAAAAAAAAAGATAAAGGGCCAAATCACCAAGAAGGCATACAAATTCTAATTGTGCATGCACCAAACAATAGAGCTGCAAAGTAAATAACTCAAAAACTGACAGAAGTGAAAGGTGAAATAGACAAATCCACAATTATATTTGGAGACTTTAACACCTGAGTAATTGATAGAACCACAATTATATGTTAGTACCTCAAAACTCTTCTCTTTTATCAATACAAAAAATGAAAAGAAATTGCCATGGATGCAGAAGACATGAATGACATTATCAAACAAATTGATTTAATTGACATGTATAAGATACTCCACCCAATAACAGCAAAATGCACATTATTTTCATATGCACAGAACATTCACTAAGATAAACAATATTCTAGTATATGAAACAAACTAAAATAATTAAAGGCATACAAATTACTTTCCTAAACTTAAGAGAAATAAACTAGAAATTTGTAACAAAAATGTTCGAGGAAATCCCTCAGCCTGGAAATTTAACAAAACATTTAAAATATCCTATAGGCAAAAAAGCCACAATGGACATTAAATATATTTACTTGAAGGAAAAGAAAATTACACCCTTAACAAATTTGAGTGCAGATATGAAGCCTTGCTGAGAGGAAATTTTATAGGACGAAACACTTACATTAGAAAAGAAAAAAGGTCTAAAATCAATGAGTGAAGCTTACACTTTTCAGAAACCAGAAAAAGAGCAAATTAAATTGGAAGTAAGTAGAACGAAGAAAAGAATATAATTAAGGGCAGGAATCAATAAAATAACAAAGTAAAAACCAATGAAATAAAAGGCTGGTTCACGGAAAAAAAATCAGTAAAGTTGATAAAAAAAGATAATATAATACATGATGACCAGATAGGATTTGTCCCAGAAATGCAAGGTAGGTTTTAACATTTGAAACTCAATCAGTGTAATTAACCATTAATAACAGACTAGGCTGGCCATAGTGGTTCATTCCTATAATCCCAGGACTTTGGGATGCCCAAAGAGGGAGGATTGCTTGAGGCTAGGAGTTTGCCAACAGCCTTGGCAACATAGCAGACACTGTCTCACCAAAAAAAAAAAAAAAAGGCAAACCACACAGACTAACAAAAAAATATGATCATCGAAATTAGGGGTTGGTAAACTTTTTACATAAAGGGCCATATAAGAGTTTTAGCCTCTGTGGGCCACATACAGTTTCTTATTACATATTCATCTTCTTTTCCTTAACCATTTAAATATGTGCAAATTATTCTTAGCTCACAGACTGTACAAAAATAGGACGTAAGCCAGATTTGGCCATGGAACATAATTGGCTGACCAAACATCTAGATAGATGCAGAGAAATCATTTGACAAAATGTAATATGTATTCATGACAAAAAATATTCTTAGCAAACTGGGAATAGATGGGAACTTCCTCAAATAAATGAAGGGCATTCAAAAACTTCACTATACCTCCTGGTAGGGAGGATAGGAGGGCTGTGGCTTTTATCTTGATGTTTGCATGGAGTAGGGCAGGTATAGCGGAAATGTTTCTCTCCTGCTTGGTCAGTCTTTTTCTAGCACTTTGGCTGGAAGGAACAAGGTTTTTGGGGGCTTCTTTTGTGACCATCGACATGTCTCCAAAACAAAACCAAACTACTAAAATCTAGGGAATTCATCATTAGGTCATTCCTGGGTCTCAGATCTCTAGGCAGTTTGTCGTCTTTTCCCCACTTTTTGTGAGACAGGGTCTTGCTCTATTGCCTGGGCTTCAATACAGTGGTGTCATAGCTCACTGAAACTTAAAACTCCTGGGCTCAAGTGATCCTCCTGCCTCAGCCTCCCAAGTAGCTGGAACTACATGCATGCGTGAGCATGCCTGGCTAATATTTGTGTTTTTTGTAGAGACAGTGTCTCACTATGTTGTTCAGGCTGGTCTCAAACTCCTGGCCTTGAGCAGTCCCTCCTGCCCTGGCCTCTCAAAGGCATGAGCCACCATGTCTGGCCCAACCTCTGTTATTTTTATTAGCTTTTGAGTATTATATTAATATAAATATGTATATTGTTAAAGTTTCACTTTAGGTCTGAGCATCTTTTTTTAATCTTGTTAAGTTTTTAGTCTATATGAATGTGAATTTTTGTTGTGTTTTTCCTGAGAACCCTACAGATAGCTTAAATAAGAGGTGGTTAGCATGGATTGTCAACTCATTCTTTTAAGATCAAAGAATTTATTCTACTTTTTGTAAGTAATTTTGAGGAAGAAATATTTGAGATTTGTGGTGGAAGACAAGAGATCATGAGCTGGAGAGCACAGTTTGAATTAGGTTGGATTTAATTTCTTCAGCATCACCCAGACTCATTTTTTAGCACCTGGGGAGTAATTGGTGTTCTTTTTCTCTTCCTTGAGACTTAGTTAAGATTGTTGCGTGTAGCCTCTGAAAGCTGTCCCTGCTGTCTTTAGCATTAGTCAGGTAGAAAAATGCATAGTATATGGAATTTTGTATAATGTCTTAACTATATTAACATCACCCCTTTCCTGCAAAAAAAAATCTTCAGTAACAGAGAAGGAATCAGACCAAGAAAAATTATACCAAAGTATTTGCAGTTGGATAGTAGAATTTAATAGATTATTAAAATTTTAATTCTGTTTTTTAGTTGGGTTTGGTGAGCATAAACTTTGAAATATCAAAAGAGATAAGTGCTTATATTTATTTCTATTTCTTAACATTTTATTTAAGGATGTGGTGCATTAAAGCCAATGTTTTTTCCTACATTTTTTTATTGCTCAAAGGTGGGAAAGGTTTTTATTCCCGGACTGCCAGCTCCTTCCCTGACGATGTCCAACACAATGCCTCGGCCCAGTACTCCACTTGATGGCGTTAGTACACCTAAGCCTCTTGGTAAACTACTTGGATCATTGGATGAGGTAAGAAATGGATTAAGTATTGTAAAAAGAAATTAATATTGTTTTAAAGAAGTTTGGTCAAATACTAGTTCTTACCATGATTAACTTAATTTTAGTACTTACAGAATAAATGTTTTCAAACACAGATGATTCAGTTAACATACATTGACCTCCCTTGTGATGTGTGTGGTACATTTTGAAGGTGCTAGGGAGGTGAAAATGATAGCATTCTTTTCCATCTATAGATCTTACAATTTACTTGGGCAGAATAGCTGTACTATCTATATAAGACATTATATATATATATTTTTTTAAATTTAGAGATAGGATCTTAAGTCTTGATCTGGTACCCAGGCTGGAGTGCAGTGGTGTGATCATAGCTTATTGTAACCTCGAAGTCCTGGCCTTAAGCAATCCTCCCATTTTGTCCTCCTAAAGTGCTGGGATTACACTGTGCCCAGCCAAGAAATTATAGTTTAAAATGGGCCATTAAGACTTATGAAAGAATAACAAAAAATATCATGGTAAATTCACTGATGGGAAGGTATACATCCTGGTGGAGTGATATGGTAAAACCAAAGCCTCATCTCTGAGAGTCATGTGAGACTTGGTTTAAACCTTGAGGATAAGTAGGATAAGTAGGTAGAAGGGCACATTTGGGGCAAGGAGGAATCACATAGTACAGGCAGGAGGAGATGACAGAACATTTTTTTATATATATTTGTTCCTTCATTTCCTAACACACAAGTTAAGGACTTATTCAACAGATCTGTGGAATGAGTAATTATAAAAGTACAAGTAGTGTGTTGAGAGAGGCAGGGTGGGAGTGGGATAATAATAATAATAACCTTTTTTGGGCATTTTATATGTGCTAGGCACTGCTGAGTGCTTTATCAATATTAACTCATTTATTCCCTTAGAACAGCTTTATTGAGAAGGTGCTACTGTGATCTTTATTTTACAAATGAGTATATGGAGGTACATAGAAGTTACTTGTCTAAGGTCATAAAGCTAATAAGTGGTAGAATTGGGATTTACACTCTTACTAATATGCTCTTAAAGGCAGAAATGATGAAAAAGTGGTTTTATTCTGAATGCAGTTTTCAGGGCACTACAGGTGTTTGAAGAAGGAGTTATGAGTGTTAGGATCTGAGTTTAGATACGTGTATGTTGCGTGACTAATTAGACTCCAGGTGAGATTGTCTGTGTCAATGTAAGAGGTATGAAGAGAGTCTGAGCTGAGGCAGTATGTGTGGAAAGAAGGGAGTGACATGAGAGGCCTAGAGAAGTGGAGAGGACAGAGTTTATCAGCTGATTGGTTTTCTGCTGCCGGGCTGGGGAGAGGTGATGTGGAGCAAGGCTCAGAATTTTGTGAGTGACCTGGCTAGGTACCCATATTTGTCAATTTAGGAAGCCTGGATAAAAGTGAAATTTTAGTGTATTTTAGGGACATCTGAGTGCAGATGGTCATGGGCAGTTCAAAGGGAAGGTTAGTGTTGGCAGTTGTATTGGATAATGTCTAAGCCCTGATTTTATTTTAAAATGTGCAACATTGAGCTTTGTCCCTTTAGGCCAACACATTTACAGAACATTCAAAAGGGTAACTGGAGAAGTGTCAGAGTGTTTTGTGTAATTTGGAAGAATTTTTTTTATAATGAATGGAAAATGGTTTCCAAGTTTTTTAGAATTCCATAAGTCCAAGAATGGTTAGTTAGTATCTTTTTGCTAGCTGTAAGGTCACAGGGAAATCATTGGTAGATTGTGCTGCTAGGCTTGGAACCAGGACCAGTAAAGCTGAACTTTTCCTGGTAACTTTGGAAATAGAAGCTGAAATATAATAGATAACATCTTAGGCTTAAATTGTTGTCAGTGTTGACAAGATATTTACTTAGAGATGTTCTATAAATTGAATTAAAGGAATGCAAAAAGGGTCAGTGGTTATGACTAGAGATTTAAAATTGGAAGCATCTACATGTAGTTAGTAACTAAGGTCATTTAAATTTTTTGTTTTCACATTTGAAGTTAAGCAAATAAATGCTATCTCTGTATTTTTGAATAATATTTGCCTCTAGGGGAAATACCACTAAATACCTATCTCATTTCTTTGCTTTTTCATTGCTTTCCTTGCTCCCTGGGTTCTTAGTTCCTTAAGTCCTGTCTGCCTTGGCCTCAAATTACAGTTTTTGTCTCCAGCCCTGTAAGGTTGGAATGTGCTGCTGGCTTCTCTTCCTTTTTTCCGTGGCCTTTCTTGCATATTTTTAGCCTTTCCATATGCTCTCCTCACCACCAAAAATTGCAATGCCTCGAGCAGGTAAAGCAGGGTGAAAATGTTGGACCTTCTCCCTGTGGATCTCTCCTAGATTTTGGTCCCTCAAGTCTGGGTTGCTTCTACAGCTTTCCAGTGTCATCAATCAGATGTTTTGCTTTTATCTACATCCTAGTTGTTCTCTGTGAGGACCTTGGTCTGCTGCAAGGTACTTCATCATTTTTTTTGAATAGATGGAATTTCACTGTATTACCCAGGCGGGAAGTGTAGTGGTTGTTCACGGGTGTGGTCATAGTACACCATAGCCTCACACTCCTGGGCTCAAGTGATCCCTCCTGTCTTAGCTTCAGAGTATCTGGGACATAGGTGCACCACTGCGCCTGGTTTGGAGCAGAATGTTTTTGAATCATTTCACGTAATTGTTTTTTGGACCATGTTCACAAAAGAAATGGTTGAGTTTCTTTATCCTTAATTTCTCGAAGAATACTTCATTTGTGTTGTATTTATGACTTTTTACAGGTTGTTCTGTTGTCTCCAGTTCCAGAACTAAGGGATTCTTCAAAACTTCACGATTCTCTCTATAATGAGGATTGTACTTTCCAACAGCTTGGAACTTATATTCATTCTATCAGAGATCCTGTTCATAACAGAGTAACTCTAGTAAGTATATTTTAAAACATTAGGTAGCTTTTCAAGAGATAGAGTTGACATTTCAAATTTGTCAGAATGCAAAATTTTGTCTGAAAAATGAAAAACATTTTTTATGATTTAAAAAATCTGTTGAAATGTGTCATTTTTGCATGATTTTACTTTTGACCATAAAGTAATTCTGCTTAAGTTTTCTAAAGTTTCTATTTTATTAAAAATTCATTGAAAATAAAAGCGTATTCAATTAGTTGAATTGTATATTGACCTGATTTTTGTACTTTTATTAAAAGTAGGTCTCTTCCTTTTGATGATTGACTCTTAGTGTCTGTATAAAAATTAGGCACTTTTTATTAAAATAAGAATTTTGAAAATGTTTTACAAATAGTACATTTATAGTTTCTGAAAGGTGGAACTGTTCATTTTTGTTTGAAAAATAATGCTTTTCATTTATTTTATTGAATTTTACTTAGGCAAACAGTTTTGTAAAGCACCAGCTATTTGTAAGACATTCAAAGACTTAGAATGTACAAATCCTCTTTGCTTTCTCATTTGTTTCCTTTCTTTTCCCTAGGAACTGAGTAATGGCTCCATGGTTAGGATCACTATTCCTGAAATTGCCACCTCTGAATTAGGTATGGTTAAGAATCAGACCTCACTTTTGTGTATTCACAGTTTGGTTTATAAGATTTGGAGCAATTGGTGATTTACGTTAATAATTGGGGTTTTAATTACTTTGCCATTTTTGAAGCTACTGGATTAAGTTTTCTGCTTTGCAGAGAAACTTTAAAGAGCTGAGGAATGCTTTGTGATGTTTTCTCTGTGTGTGCTAGAAGGCTGGAGTATAGTTGAAGGATGTGCTAATTCTGTTTCTCTGAAATTCATAAGTTGAAGAATATTATGCAGTAAGATTACAATATATGGACATGCCTCTTGCAAGAAAATCTGAGAAACAAGAAGCCTAAGCAACTGAAATATTTCTTGGCACATTTAATGATTTTAATCCTAAAATAAATTTCTCCATTTTTAGATAAGTTGTAAAATTAACATGTTTGCCTTAATTGGATAAAACTTAGTATTATAGTCAAAATATAATTAGAAGTATTTTGATAAATACTGGATTCTGCTTGAATTATTACTGAAATGTAATTTGGAAGATACCAGGGGAGAATATTTTAGAACATAGAATAGTAAACAAAATGTTAGAATTGAAAGGGTTTGCCAACAAATGTAAATTAAGAAAAGAATGCATGTGTGGTATAAGAAAGTTCATGACATCTTTTAGTTTCAAAATCTAACTGCCAAAGCAAAGCATTGGCAGATTATAGACTAGAATGACTTTTTCATTTTAGGAATTTTTTTTCATCAATGTGGTAAATGATATTCCAGGTTGTTATATAGATTCCTTGCCTTTCTAAAAGGTATTTAGTTAGTAATCGCAAGGGCAAGTACCTAGAAGTATTATAAGCCTAAACAAAATATATAAACAAATACTAATGGAGGAAATAAAATAAAAACAAAATAAAGTCTTACTCCTTTATAGCCAAATTGAAGTCACATAGTTCATGCACAGAAGTTTATGTACTCACAAAGGGTTTGTTACACACTCATGTAGCATCTGGTTTACACTCATTTTGGATTCAGCTTTGTCATACTTAGTTATGTGGTTTTCTAACATTTATTGCCATTTGCTTCCAACCTTTGCTACGTGTATGTGCACCTAGCAAATTGATAAGAAAAAGGATATGCTGCTGAGGATGGGCCCAATGACGGTGACAATAAAAGAATCCTATAAAAAGAAGATAGGCGAATGCAAAAACATTGCAGTTTGAGGTCGTTTACTACTAAAAGCAGATCCAGGCTTCTTCACAGAAATAGCCCTGGCCACCCTGAGGGGTTCACTGTGTGACAGTATAGTACTATCACTGATGTTCATACTAATGACTTTCAGCCATAAATTATGTGGTATTTAATCCATTTAAGACAGAGAGCATGTAAAACACTTAAAAGACTGAATGCTGTCAAAAATAATTAAAAGTTATAAAGCTTTGGTTAACAGGAATGTTCACTCATTTAGACCATCTTGTATTGCCGGTTGGCATTGCTATTTGTGGATGTGTATATTGAATATTATATATTTACTGAAGTATTTAAGCTATATTTTTAATACATTTAATAAATTTTAAGAAATTGTCCTTCATAGAGTGACCTTTAATTTATCATCCAAGCTAGGCCATTTTTGAGATTGAAAGGGGGAGTGATTGGTAATTGCTGGGGCAGTGGATATAAATTAGGACTGTCTCAGGTAAACTGGGCTTTGTGATCACCTTATTTCTGATCCAGAATTAGTAATCAAAAAGCTGCCCTCAAACCCTGTTGAATTTAGTAGTTGGTTTAAACTTCAGATTATTGGCTAGGGTTGGCTCATGAATGACAGTTCTCTTTTCATAGTAATTGACTGTTACATAGTAGAAGTTAAAAAACTTTTGTCATTGAAAGAGGAAAAGAAATGCATGCAGAGGAAACATACTAAAATACATCTTTGCTTTTAATAGTACAAACATGTTTGCAAGCAATTAAGTTGATCCTTCCAAAAGAAGTAGCAGTTCAGATGCTTGTCAAGTGGTATAATGTCCATAGTGCTCCAGGAGGACCCAGTTATCACTCAGAGTGGAATTTATTTGTCACTTGTCTCATGAACATGATGGGTTATAACACAGACCGCTTAGCATGGACCCGAAATGTAAGTAAATACAATTGTTTTCTCCATGAGTTATTCTGTTATCACTGTTATGGTTATGTAATTGTTACTATAACATTCTGTATATAACAGATAAATTTAATAATAAGCATACCTTATTCAAAATAATGGAGTAGTACTAAGGCTTATTGTATGTATATATTATAAGTCTCATTTAATATTTAATGATACCATTTTACTAGCAATTATAATTATTGAGTCTTTATAATGTGCTAAAACACATTTGACTATTTCTCGTTTCATCTTTGTAAAATGACTAAATTATGCTTGGATTAGTAATGGTCTTGCTTTTATTCTTAAACTGAATCACAAAGAGATCATAGAATTGTGATTTGCTCAAAATTAGGACTGAGTCTTCTGACTTCTGGCTTAATGTTCTTTTCTGAAAATAAGACTTGTCTTTTTATATGCATATTGCTTGGTATATGGGGAAGAAGGTTTGATCTGAGGGGGATTTTAAGTGCGTTAGCGTAAGTATCTACTCTGTGTTAATGGTATAAAGCCATATCCTTCACTCTTTTCCTCCAGAAACTTTCTTACAGGCCCCTAATGGATTATTTACAAAATCAGCAGGGTAGTGCCTTCAGTATTAGGGATTTCCTTTTAGCTCTGGTGATCACTCTCAGGACAACCTTGCCTGGGTCACTCTGAAGAAATTACGCTAGAACACACTTAAACTTTTGTCCAGATAACTCTGCTGCACCCACCTGTACATTTTAGTCTTATACTAGCAAATCCATTTTAAAAAATCATTTCTTCATTATGAAAGGAAAATTGAGGAATTAAGAAGAAAATAATTATACTACTCAGAAGATTACCGCTCTAAACATTTTTGATGTTGCCTTTTTGATTAAAATGATACTAATGAAAACTTCTGGCCTCATATAAAAATTCTTTTTAAAAACCCCTTCATTGTATCACAGTGTAGCTTTATCATAATGAACCAATAGCTAATAATTGTGTGCCATTCAATCTGTTTTTTTCTTATGAGTAATTTGCAAACATTCTTTTTCATACAGATCTTTAACTACATCTTTAGTCACTTCCCAAGCATTGAATCTTAAGAGGGACTACTGCATCAAATCACATTTGGAAAGGAGTTCCCAGTCAATATTCTTATAAGCATCATTGAAAAGTGCTCATTTCACCATATTGATTATTTGTAATGTGGTGAACCTTTGCCAACTTCAGAATTTTATCTTGTTTCTGTATAAGTAAATGGGAATTTCTTTTTCAAATTCTCATTGATCAATTATGGTTCTTAGTTTTTGATTTTCATTTCATGTCCTTTGTGTTTTAGTCTCTTCTCAGTCTAGCAGCCAAAGTAATCCCATCTGATAAAGTAAGGACATGTTACTCAATCCTCTTCTCAGAGTCCTCCAGTGGCTTCCCATCTCACTCAGAGTCAAAGCCGTAGGCCTGCACGATGCAGTGTGACCCAGCCCACTCTTATCTTTCTGGTCTCATTTCTTATGCCTTGCATACATCGTCCCAGCCATACTGGCTTCCACTCTGTTCCCTGAGCACACCAAACATGTTTCTGCCTCAGGGTGTTTTGCACTTGCTGTTACCTTTACAGAAAATGCTTTCCCCCGGACAAAACATGCTTAGGTGTTTATTCAGATGTCACCTCAGTGCTTCTTGCCCTGTCTATTCTGTGTAGAATTGCACCCTCCTCCATACATTTTGTCTCATTTACCTGTCTTATTTTTCTCTTAGCATTTAATTAAATATACTGCGTATTTTACTTATTTATTTTGTTTGTGTGCTCCTCCTCCCCCCATTGGAATATAAATTCTATGAAGGCAAGAATTTTTATTTAGTTTTGTTCACTACTCTCTTTCTAGGACTTGTGGTAGTTCCTGGCATAGATGGATGCTCAGTGAACATTTGTTGAATGAATTCCCTTTTCCATCTAAATGAGATACTGTTTTTGAGAGTTTGTGTCTATCCTGTTGTAGCATGTGAAAGAATTGCCCTCTGCAATTTCCTTGAGAAAAATCTTACTGGGAAAATAGGGACAATTTTCTTTTTTTATTCCAAACATTGCATCAAAGTTACCTCATCCCTAATTTTTCTGTTCTTTATTATGTATGAAAAGATTAAGCCTTATAGGAACTGAGGATTTCTACATGATGAAAAAGCACTTCAGCTTTTAGTAGTTTTTGTGTATTATTGTCCTGTGTGTTATCTTATTGTTGACAAATATAGATTGTTGTGCTCTAGTCTCTGACAGAGAACCAGTGCCCCTCACATTTCCATGTTATGGAGAGGACTGAGTACCCATTCTTTTTTCCTTTGTGAAGAAGGACATGGCTCTTTGGCTTATTTATTGCATGTTAGTTCTAAAGGAAGCAATAAGGATATCAGTTCTTGAGGCTGAATTGCTTTCACATTTATTTATAGGACCACATAAACCCTTATATTTTTTGTCCTCATAATCAAATGTCAGGGTGAAATGTTCCTCATTCACAAATAGTTTTCATTTTTCTTTGTCCAGATTTATCCTCTTTTTGTTTTTATTTAAATAATGAGGTAAGAAGTACAGAATATCTGCCAATGACTAGCTACACAATTTTTGACATTTCATTGAGCTTTCTTTAATTTATTGGTGTGTGAAATGAGAGCACTGGACTATACATTCTATGGACAGTTGTATTTGGGGACAACTTTTTGTGTCCTTTTTTTTTTCTTTTTCTTTCCCTTTTTTTTTGAGACAGATCTTGCTCTGTTGCCTGGCTAGATAGAGTGCAGTGGCGTCATCAGAGCTCAATGCAACTTCAAACTCTTGGGCTCAAGTGATCCTCCTGCCTTGGCCTCCCAAGTAGCTGGAACTACAGGCATGTGCCACCATGCCTGGCTAATTTTTTTATTTTTTTGTAGGGACAGGGTCTTGCTGTGTTGCCCAGACTGGTCTTGAACTCCTAAGCTCAAGCAATCCTCCTACCTTGGCCTCCCAAAGTGTTGGGATTACAGGCTTGAGCCACTGCACCCGACTTTTTTTTTTTTTTTCCTTAGTTAGATAATTGAACCCCTGCCGTGGGCCCTCATCATTTCATCCAGTTGGTTGCAGTAGACATCCACTGTAATGGCTTGACCAGGTTTCATGAAGCCATAGTGGATAATACCAGCACTGGACTGCCAAACAGATACCATTAGCTTTTTTTGATGAATGTTCAGTTTTGGACTGTGTTTTGGCACTTCATCTTTATCCATCCATCCATTGTGCTGAACGCTTGAGATTGTCAAAAAGAATCGATTTTTCATCACACATAACAGCATGGTGTAGAAATGGTTTGCCTTTATGTCGTGACAGTAAAGAAAGGCAAGATTTGAGACAATTTCTCTTCCGATGCTCGTTTAATTCATGCGGAACCCATCTATTCAGGTCTTTACCTTGCAGATTTGTTTCAGTTGGTCCAATATTGTTGGACTAGGAACATCAAACCTTGCTGCTAATTCACATGTAGGTTGAGATGGATTTGCTTCCACTACAGCTTTCAGCTCATCATTATCACCTTGGTCTTAGGTCGCTGACATGGCTCATTTTCAAGATTAAAATCACCAGAACGGAACTTCTCAAACCATTGATATACTGTATTCATTAATTAGCCACATCCTTCCCAACACTTCGTTGATATTTTGAGCTGTCTGCACAGCATGGTTCCATGATGAACTCATATTCGAAAATAATATGAATTTTTTTTGGCTTATCCATGATTTCACAAAAATTGCTCTTAAAAAATTTTTTTTGAAAGATAATCCCAGGCCACAATGTGTATTTGAAAGATTGAGGATGTACCTTCACAATAAAAATAAAACAAGAAGTGTCAAAGTGAAATGTCAAAGATAACATCTGTCAGATTTAGTCTTTAAGGACAGTGGACATTTCATACTTAATAACCTAATACTAAAGGTGTTATTACGGAAGTAGGAAAGGGGAGGAATCTGCTATTGCAGTGCCTGTGAGTCCAGGCACTGTAGTAGATGCTTTACATATATGATTTCATTTTGTCTTCATAGTGACCTAGAGGAAAAATATTTGTGTCATGATTTTCCAGATGAAAAAATGAGTTTTAATGGTTTTCCTTAGTTTCCTTAATTAGTAGAACTAATTTCTGAATCTTTTAAATTGATCAGTTGACAGTAATAAATTTGTGATTTTGTCTTCTCTTTTGGGGTTACTCAGTTTGACTTTGAAGGATCACTTTCCCCAGTCATCGCACCCAAAAAAGCAAGGCCTTCTGAGACTGGATCTGATGATGTAAGCATTATTATTTCTTGCTAATATAAATTAATTTATGGATACTCATACTATTCTCCTACTTCTTTGGTATTCCTGTCAATTTGTCTATATTTCCAACACCTTTTGCCTTATTTATTTTAAAACCAAGTAAGTTATTTTGAAGGATAGGATCTTTTATGTTTTCTTTGGTCACTTATTTACTTTTGTCTTTAATGATGTAAAAATTACTGTAAACCTGTGTATTGCTACATGATTTCACTTTGGGCTTATAGGTATTTTATTACCAACTCATCACCTAAAGTGACAGCATTTACCTTTTTATGCAGTGTTTCTCTAATTCAGGTTCTCAACGTATTAGATTCCATAGGTATATTCTTAAGTGGTCCAAAAATTTTTTTAATTGAGGTATAATTTACATAAGTGAAATTTTCACATTTCAGTTTACAGTTTGACCAGGTTTTTTTTTTTTTTTTTTTGAAACAGAGTCTTTCTCTGTTGCCTGGGCTAGAGTGCTGTGGTGTCAGCTTAGCTCACAGCAACCTCAAACTCCTGGGCTCAAGCAATCCTTCTGCCTCAGCTTCCCAAGTAGCTGGGACTACAGGCATGTGCCACCATGCCCGGCTAATTTTTTCTATATATTTTTAGTTGTTCAGATAATTTCTTTCTATTTTTAGTAGAGACGGGGTCTCGCTCTTGCTCAGGCTGGTCTCGAACTCCTGACCTCTGCCTCCCAGAGTGCTAATATTACAGGTGTGAGTGACTGCGCCCGGCCCAGTTTGACCAGTTTTGACATACGCGTACTTATGTAATCCACACTCCTATCGATACACAGAACATTTCCATAGCTCCATAAATTTCCCTTGTGCTGTATTTGATCAGTTTTTCCCCCTTCTTCAAGCAACAGTGATCTGAATTCTGTCACCATACCATACATTAGTTGTGCTCTAGAACTTGATATAAATGAAATAATATAGTATGTAATCATTGGTTTAAGATTTCTTTTATTCAACACGATGTTTTTGAGATTCATCCATGTTATTACAGATATCAGTATTTTGTGCCTTTTATTGCTGAGTAGTGTGAATATACCATAGTTTCCATTCTTCTGCTGGTGGAGATCTAGGCTACTTCCATTTCTTAAGTCTTATGAATAAAGCTGCTACCAACATGCAGTAACAAGTCTTTGTGGACATATAGTTTCATTTCTTTTGGATAAATGCCTAGTAGTGACATTGTTGGGTCATTGCTGGCTCCCAAACTGGTTGTACCATACTACATACACTCTGACCAGAAACGTATGAGAGTTCCTCATGTTCTACATCTTTGCCAGTGTTTGCTGTTGTCAGTCTTTTTCATTTCAGTCATTTGAGTGTGTGTGAAGTAGTTTCTCCTAACGGTTTTAATTTGCCTTTCCTTGATGGCTAATGATGTTAAACACTCTTTCATGTACTCATTAGCTACTTATGTATCTTTTTGTGAAGTTTCTGTTCGAGTCTTTTACCTATTTTAAAATTGGATTTTCAAAAATATATTTTGAAGCTATAGAAGTTCATCATATATTCTGGACCTGAGTTCTTTACCATATACGTGTGTTGAGAATATTTTCTCTTAGTGTGTGGCTTAACATTGTCTTATCATGAACAGAATTTTTTATTTTAATTATCCAGTTTATCAGTTTTTTCTTTTATGGTTCTTTCTGTATCTGGTCTAAGAATAAAGTTACAATAACATACTATATTAAGCCTTATAAAAACATCAGTATATTCCAAGATCTGGAAATAGCATAAACCACATTCTCTGAACACAATACAATAAATCACGAGTAGAAACTAAAATAGACCCAGTACTTGGAAAATGTAGTACAATCAGTCTGAATATAAAATTCAGTTAATTATGTTACCAGCCCCAGCATCTTATAGACATGGAAAGATAAATATACCAACTGAATACAGGTAGATCTTCTCTCTTACCAAAACACAAATCAGGGTAGAGGCCACTAAACCTGCCCATCTATGGTTCCCACTTTTTATTTACTTTTGGCTTCATAAAACATAGCCTGAGATAATCTTAAATTTTCTCTCTCAATCCCTACCTACATAGAATTCTTTTCTCAAAATCTCTTCCCTAAAAGGGCATGACTAGATTTTTTTCAAATGGTTTTTAAATGTGGCTTGTTTTAATATTTGTCACTGGCATTTGTAAATTGCTTGCTATTTTTTCATTGTTCCTTCTATTTTAGCAATGTGGTTTTTTTCATTTCTTAGATTGACTTAATGTGGAAATGGAACTTGAATTGTTTTGAGTGAATTTGGTTTCTTTTTTTTTTAATGATGACATTACAAGGAGGCTTTATTTAAAAAATTAATATCCTTTTTATTCTTCTTAGGACTGGGAATATTTACTAAATTCAGACTACCACCAGAATGTTGAGTCTCATCTTTTGAACAGATCTTTATGTTTGAGTCCTTTGGAAGTTTCACAGAGGAAGGATGAGGGTATTTCGCAGAACCTCAGTCTGGATTCTTCTACACTTCTCTTTACTCATATACCTGCAATTTTTTTTGTTCTTCACCTTGTCTATGAGGAGCTGAAGTTGAATACTCTAATGGGAGAAGGAATTTGTTCACTTGTTGACCTTCTCATTCAGTTGGCAAGGTAAATATTGTTTGTAAGTTAGAAACTGCCAGGGGATACTTAGATGACTGTCTTTTCTATGATATCATATGGGAACCTTATGGATACACTTCTGAAATCTACCTTCTCAGAAAACTAGAGCATTTTCTATAAACCCAGTACTTGGAAAATGTAGTACAATCAGTCTGAATATAAAATTCAGTTGATTATGTTACCAGCCCCAGCATCTTACAGACATGGAAAGATACCGGTTACGTAAGGGCCTGTGCGTCATGCTGGGATTTCTAGTCTTTATCTTAACATTAGTGGAAGGTCACAAAAAAGTGGGGATTCATTTTGACAAGACGACTGGCTGCACCATCTGGAAGTTCTGTGATAATGTCTGCTATTTTGTAATAATATCTACATTCAAGTAGTGCTTTATAGTTAACAAATTCATAGCTTACTTGTAAAATGTCAAAAATGTCAAAGTAGGTATTATGATCCCTATTTTAGCATTAAGGAAAGTTGCCCACGTTTGTTTCTGAGAGCATGAGTGTTGAATGCTAGTTGTGGACTGTCTTTGCTGTTGTTGCCTTGTTGCAAACTGTGGTCATTCCCATCTTTCAGGCACTCATAGTGGATCCACAATAAGATAGCCCTAATAATATGTTACCACTATCTTTTTAGCACCTGTGTTTGGCTTTGAATTCTAAGGGTCATACTTACGTGCTATTTGAGCCTTTGTGACCCTTAGTGATAAAGAAGTTGTATTTGAATTAAATTGTCAACCTCTGAGTTAAGATTATAGCACATTTTCGAATTTCTGTGATCTTCTTTAAGATCCTGAAATTCTTTCCTGAGACATAGGAGTTTTAATTGATGGTAAATTTCACTTATGACATCATTCCTATTATGGAAATTCTTTTGTAACTAAATAATTTCCAAACATAGCTGTCTCAAATAAGTAACATTGTATCATATTTTACATTTTATAATGTATTTTTCACATATTTAATCTTCAGAGTAAGTTAGCTGGTGTTTCCCCGTTTTCTAGAGGAAAATACTGAAGTTCATAGAGATGACTTGCTGAAGTTCACACAGCTAATGAGTAACAGAGCAGGAATTAGACCACAGTGCTTTTACTCTAGTTTTACAAATTTTACAAAATTTAACTAACAAAAGGAGATTGGGTTGCTTTTGTCTCATTGGGTACTTTAAAGTCCAGAAACACATTAAAGAGAAGCTAGATTTGATTATCTTTCTCATAAGTAAGTTATTTTAAATTAAAATGTTCAACTGATGAATCCCTCTAACTCTGCAGGGGGAAAATGCTATAGTACCCTCTTTTTGATATGCTCTCATTGTTTTAGGGACTTAAAATTGGGGCCTTATGTAGATCATTACTACAGAGACTACCCAACACTTGTCAGAACTACGGGACAAGTATGCACAATCGATCAAGGTAAGTGTTTGTGTCATTAAAGATTTTCTGAACAGTGTAGTGACATTTGCTTCTATCTTTTTCAGTGAATAGCAGAAGCTATATTTCTTACCATTAGCCTCTAAGTCGGAGCAGACTTTAATTTGTTGTGCTTGCTTTCTGATTCATAGTAAGCCATACCTTCTTTCGTGTATAGGGAAAATTTAACCAATCCTTGAGTTTCTGACTTGGAAAAGTTTAGAGAGAGCTTCTAGTGCCAAGGATGCTTTAACCTAGACCTGTGTTGTCCAATTAGAAGCCACTAGCCATATATTACTTAAATTTAATTAAAATAAAAAATTAAGTTCCTTAGTGCACTAGCTATATTTCAAATGCTCAGTAGCCACATGGGAATAGTGGTTACCACATAGGATGGCACAGATACAGAACATTTCTATCACCACTGTATTGTCCAAGGCCCTGAAATAAAGGGACTCAAAGTTGGGGCCAGTTGTTAGAGCTGAATCCTGGGTATCTCTTCTGTTTTTTTATCTTTAGGGTTAGGCCAAAAAATTTTCGTTAGATTCTTTAATACATTGGACACAAGAATTTGCTTAGATTTTCATTCAGGACAGTATAAAATAGAAGTCATTTAAATTCTACTTGTAATAATATAGTCAGTTATTTACTGTGGCAGAAAACATGAAGCATTTTGGAGAATATGGAAAAATGTTATTCTGATTGTTTCAAAATGACAGGTACTGTTGATCATCTACCTTTTAGAATAAAATAGTATTGTCTTAATGCATTCTTATATCTTTATGAACACTTGTCTAATTTTAAAGGCCAAACAGGTTTTATGCATCATCCATCATTTTTTACTTCTGAGCCACCAAGTATTTATCAGTGGGTGAGTTCTTGTCTGAAGGGTGAAGGAATGCCACCCTATCCTTACCTCCCTGGAATCTGTGAAAGAAGCAGACTTGTAGTCTTGGTATGTATTTGGAGTGTTACATATTTTGTTTAATTTTTTTCTTTTCAGTTTAATTTAAAAAATTACCATATGTAAAATTAATTTTTTTCTTACGATAACTTGTGGAAGAAAGTTATTTTCTTTGTATGTACAGGTCCATGAATTTCAACACATGTATAGATTCATATAATCACCACCTTAATTAGGATATAGAACATTTACATCACCCGCCAAAAATTCCCTCATGGTTTTGAGATTCATCCAAGTTGTTGCCTGAATCAATAGTTCATTACATTCTGTTGCTGGGGATTCATAGTTAATTGTATGACTGTGCCACAGTTGGTTTATCCATTCAAGATAGTTGGGTTGGTTTCAGTTCTTAGCAATCATAAATACAGATGCTGTAAGCATTCATGTTTAGGCTTTTGGGTGAACGTAAGTTTTTATTTCTCTAGGATAGATACCTAGGAGCGGGATTGATGGGTCATATAACTTAAGTATGTATTTAGTTTTTTTAAGAAACTCTTGTCATCTATTTTCTAGAGTAGGTGTTCCATTTTAGATTTCCTCCAGCAATACTTAAGGAATCTTTTTCCTGCATTCTTGTCAGTATTTGGTGTTGTCACTATTTTTTGATTTTGTCACTCTGATAGATGTGTAGTGATATCTCATTGTGGTTTTAATTTGCACTTGCCTAATGGCTAAGATGTTTTGAGAGTTCTAGATACAAGGTTTTGTGAGATAGGTGGTTTGCAGATATTTCCTTCTGGTTTGAGTTTATTTTGTGTCATCATTCTCTTAATGTTTCACAGAGCAAAAGTGTTTAATTTTGATGAAGCCAGCTTATCAAGTTTTTTTCTTTTATAGATACTGTTTTTAGTGTTGTATCTAAGAATTCTTTTTTTTTTTTTTTTTGAGACAGAATCTCGCTTTGTTGCCGGGGCTAGAGTGAGTGCCGTGGCGTCAGCCTAGCTCACAGCAACCTCAAATTCCTGGGCTCAAGCGATCCTACTGCCTCAGCCTCCCGAGTAGCTGGGACTACAGGCATGCGCCACCATGCCCGGCTAATTTTTTCTATATATATTTTTAGTTGTCCAGATAATTTCTTTCTATTTTTAGTAGAGACGGGGTCTCGCTCTTGCTCAGGCTGGTCTCGAACTCCTGAGCTCAAACAATCGGCCCGCCTCGGCCTCCCAAGTGCTAGGATTACAGGCGTGAGCCACTGCGCCCGGCCTCTAAGAATTCTTTATATAACTTTAGCTCATGAAAATTTTCTCCTGGGTTTCCTTATACATGTTTTGTAGTTTCATGTTTTACATTTAGATTTCTGATCCATTTTGTTAATTTTTTATAAGGTGTGAGGTTTTAAGTCAAGGTTTTAATTATTCCATTTGGATATCCAATTACTTCAACATTATTTGTTGAAAAGACTATCCTTTTTCTACGGCATTTGCATTTTGTTAAAAGTCAATTGGCCGCATTCTTGTGGATATATTTCTGGACTTTCTATTCCTGTTCATTGATGTATGTGGCTGTCCACACTGTCTTGATTACAGTAGCTTTATAGTAAGTCTTAAAATTGGTTAGTGTTACTCTGTCCATTCTACTTTTTCAAAATTCTTTTAGCTATTTTTATATATATTTTTTGCCTTTTTTCGTTTTTGAGATAGAGTCTCACTCTTTTCCCAGGTAGAGTGCAGTGGTGTCATCATAGCTCACTGCAACCTCAAATTCTTGGGCTCAAGTGATCCTCCTGCCTCAGCCTAGGATTACAGGTGTAAGCCACTGTGCCCAGCCTTTTTCGTATTAATTTTGTAATCAGCTTGACTATAGCTACAAAAAATCCTGCTGAAAATTTTTTTCAAAGAAAGACATTTTTATTTATTTTTAGAAATTAGTTTTTTTTGAGTAGTTCATACATGTCCAAGTCCAAACTTTCATGTAGAACCAAAGGGCATTGGTAAAAGTGAGTTCCTTGGAGCACATGTGCCACAGTCCCTCCACAGTGGAGCAACCTGCTTGTAGGCCCGTTGCTCTTTCCAGAGGGGGTCTTCGCAGGGTTGACAGAGGACTATATGTTTTTGTCCCCTCTTTCAAACATTGGCAGACTATAAATGTCCTTCACCCTGCCCTTCTTTTCCTTTACTCTGCATTCTGCTCTGCTTTATGTTGAGATGTTGAGAGCTTCAGAGCCCCCCATGGTTCCAAGGCAGACACACACAATGATGATTCTGTTTTTCTGTCTTCTATCTATCTATCTTTCTATCACCATGGCTAGAGTGCAGTGGCATCCTCATAGTTCACTGCAACCTCAAACTCTTGGGCTCAAGTGGTCCTCCTGCCTCAGCCTCCCAAGCAGCTAGGACTATAGGTGCAGGCCACCACACCTGGCTAATTTTTCTATTTTTTTGTAGAGAAGAGGTCTCGCTCTTGCTCAGTCTGGTGTTGAACTCCTGACCTCAGGCCATCCTCCTGCCTCGGCCTCCCAAAGTGCTAGGGATACAGGTGTGAGCCACTGCACCTGGCTTGTTTTTTTCTTTTTAAAATGGTGACATTTAATACATTCACGTTGTTATGTAACCATCACCACTATCTATACCTCAGACCTTTTAATCATTACCAACATAAGCTCTGTACCAGCCCCTGGTAACCTCTATTCTGTTTCTATGAATATATCTATTGTAGATACCTCATATTATTGGAATCATTTAATATTTGTCCTCTGTGTCTGGCTTATTTCACTTAGCATAATGTTTTCAAGGTTCATCCATGTTGTAGCATCTTTCAAAATTACATTTCTTTTTAGGCTGAATAATATTCCATTGTATAGATATAACACAATTTATCATTTCATCTGTTGTTGGCCACTTGGGTTGTTTCCACCTTTTGTCTCTTGTGGATAATGCTGTAATCAATCATGGGTATATAAATGTCTGTTTGAGTCTCTGCTTTCAGTTCTTTTGGATATATACCTGGGAGTGGAATTGTGGAGTCCTGTGATAGGTTATTCAATATTTAACTTTTTGAGGAACTGCTAAAGTCTTTTTCACAGTGGCCACACCATCTTACATTCTCACCAGCAATGCAGGAGGGAAGGTCAGTTTCTCCACATCCTTGCCAACACTTGTTATATTGTTTGTTTTTTTAAAATCATAGCCATCTTAGTAGATGTGAATGGTATCTCTCATGGTGGTTTTGATTTACATTTCTCTAATGATTAGTAATGTTGAGCATATTTTCATATGCTTATTGGCCATTTATATATCTTTTTTGAAGAAATGTGTATTCAAGTCCTTTGCCTGTTTTTGAATTGAGTTGTTTGTTTTTTGATTGTTGAGTTAGGGTAGCTTATATACTCTAGAAATGAAAACATAGACAACTTTGGTCATAATTGCTGTAAACTGGAAGCAACCCAAATGTCTATTGGTTTTTGAGTAGATTAAGTTTGTTTCATCTGTATTATGGAATGTTACTGAACAGAAAAAAGGAACAAATTACTGATACTTGCAGTAACATGGATGAATCTCAAAGGCATTATGCTAAGTTAAGTAGGACAGAAAAGACTTCATATTGTATGATTCCATTTACACGACATTGTAGGACAGACATATTATAGGGCAAGAAAACAGATGAGTTGTTTCCAGTGCTGGGTGTAGGAATAGGGGGGTGACTGCAAAAGACACAAGGGAACTTTTTGGTGTGTGAAAGTATTGTGTGTTCATCAGTGTGGTAGTGTTCAGGTGATTGTATAAAGTTTGTCAAAACTTGTACATCTGTATACCTAAAATGGATGAATCTTTATTATGGTTAATTTCTAATTATACCTCAATAGTTTAAAGAATAATATTTTAATTTTCTCCTTTTGCAGAGTATAGCACTCTATATACTTGGTGATGAGAGCTCTGTTTCTGATGAAGCCTCACAATATTTGTCCAGAATAACTATAGGTAAGTTCGTGTAATGTTAGGCCTTCCAAAATAAATTTTTATAAATGTCAATATCAGAATTGAAATAAGAAAATTAAAATTTTCATAAGTGCTTTAGAGGCCACATCTTGCCTCTTTAATACTATTCTAGCCTACAGTCTACAACTGATTTTCAGATACCAGGATTATTTAAAATCCAGCAAATCTTATATTTTCAGTGTGGCTAAAAGGACTATTTTAGCCTCAAGGAAATTATTATACTTTCCAGCCTGCCACATTATAGCTTATTGTATTATTTTTTAGGAGTTGATTGTTAATAAATTCTTATATCCAAATGTCTTCTACATGTTATATATATTATATATTTTTTAACCAAGATGACTATCAAAATAAAATTTCTTTTTGTTGCCTTTCAGCCCCCCAGAAGTCGCAAGCAGAACAAGAGGAAAACAGGTGACTTTATTCAGATTGTGCTTTTATATTAAAAATTTAAAACAATATTATGTCTTACTGTTCTGTTTAATAACTTAATGTTTTATTCTCTTATAGGTTTAGTTTCAGGCATTCTACATCAGTTTCCAGCCTGGCTGAAAGACTAGTTGTCTGGATGACTAGTGTAGGTAAGAGCTTCTTTGTTACCTCCTAACTAGGTCCTGCTTCCTCCAGACTAGCTAGAACAGGGAGGCATGAGGAGAGAGGGGCTCTGGCTTTATGAAGAGGCTTCACGAGGTTGAGATTATGATTCATCAAGCCATACTTCCTTTTCCTGACGATCTCACAATTTCCATATAATATTTGGGATACCAGCTTTTTATCTGTAGGTGCGTGAGAAATCTTTATTTGCCATTCACCTCGGACCAGTTGAGGCTGTGGCTGTGTAAACCGGTCTCAGAATGGAGAACTGCAATCACTGCACATTCAGATGTGAGGCCATTGTGATATCCGATACCCATTCAGATATCCGAAATGGGTATTTCTAGCAAAGTCCTAAAAGTAATTGTATAAACATTTCAGAATATGCTTTTGAAGGATAAAGGACAGGGATTTAAGGTACCCTGAACATGTGGCTGGGAAGAGGAAAGGGAGGAAAAGAAGTTGTATATTCCTTATTCCCAAATCCTGTGCTCCTAGGTTTTAAATTAAGTAAAATAATAAAAGAATTTTTTTCAAAAATCAAAAACTGAAAAAAAAAATTACCAATACAAAGATATGAATTCATATAGAATAGTATGTTAAAAGTAATGCTTTTAAAAAAGTAATGCTTTGCTATTACAAGCAGTTTCTAAGTTCTTATCTAAAGTATGTTCTAAATGAAGTTCTTCATAGTTCTTTTTTGTATACCAGCTTGAAAATGACCATAACTGTCATGTAGTATACTTACAGGATACCTATGTCGAAAATATTAAATGAGTTCTGTCCATTTGTATATCACATAAAATCTAATAAAGTGTTATTCTCATATAAGGAAGCATTTTTTGCCTCAATAACTAATCAACTTTTGATATTATAATAATGCATAATATTATAAAATTTAGAAACTTCTTATAGGAAAAATAAATTTTAGTTAACCTGGGATTCAAAAAAATTTAAATATGAAATATGTTATACATACAAAAGATTGTATTAAATGTATATGTTTAGTTTGGAGAGTAATACTAAAGTGAATATTGATGTACAGGTTATTCGTCCTTAAAAATAGAATATTACTGGTATAGTAGAAGGCCCCTGTATATCTGCTCTTAGATGGTCTCTTTCTCCTACACACCACCTCCTTCCACACACGCTATAGGTAACCACTGCCTTACCTACGTTTTGTGTTACCTTCCCTTTTTTTCTTCGTAGTTTTACACTTCATATGTTCCTTAGTTTTGTTTGTTTTTGAATTTTATGCTAATATATAAATATGTGTTCTTTTGTCTTTCCTTCACTCAACTTTTCTTTTTTTTTTTTTTTTTTTTTGAGATGGGGGTCTTGCTGCAGTGGTGTCATCATAGCTCACTGCAACCTTAAACTCCTGAGCTCAAGCGATCCTCCCGCTTTCCTGCCTCCTGCCTTAGCTTTCGGAGTAGTTGGAACTACAGGCGCACACCATCACACCCAGCAAATTTTTAATTTTTCGTAGAGAAGGGATCTTGCTATGTTGCCCAGGCTGGGCTCAAACTCCTGGCCTCAAGTGATCCTCCCACCTTGGCCTCCCAAAGTGCTGGGATTATAGACATCAGCCACCATGCCTGGCTCAATGTTATTTTTTAAAGTTTCATCCTTATGTAGCAATAATTCGTTCATTTTCATGTTATATAGTCACATTATTAATACACTGACTATATTACAGCTTAATTATCACTTATATTCATGATAGACAATGGGATTTACCATGATGAAACAATGTTGTTAATGAATATTTTTATACTTGTGTCCTGGTGCACATGTGCACAAGTTTCTGTATGGCTATTGTTGGACCAAAGGGGTAGACCTATCTGTACAAACCAACTGTTTTGCAAAGTGATTGTATGTTTACACTGCCATCAGCTATGAATAAGAATTACTGTTGCTCTACCTAGTTGCCAGCACTTGGTATTGACTGACTTTAATATTTGTCAATTGCATGTGAAATTGTATTTCCTAGGGGTTTTAATTTGCATTTTCCTGATCACTTACTAGGTAGAGCATCTTTTCATATGTTTATTGACCATTTATGTTTCCTCTTCTGGGAAATGTCTTTTTTCCTTTGTGTTTTTCCTGTTGGATTGTTTGTCTTTTTTTCTTCAGGTTTTAAGGAGTTCTTTTAAATAGGCCTTTTGTATGTCAAGACATTAGTCTGGTAATAAGATGAATAAAATGAATTTCTTTCTTGTAAGGATAGATGTTTACTTGCTTTAGTCAGAGGATAATGGGTCAGTGACAGTCTAAATTAAAATTTTTCTCCCTTCCTTTCACCATAAGGATTCACTTTAAGAGATCTGGAAACTCTTCCCTTTGGAATTGCTCTTCCTATCAGAGATGCAATTTATCATTGTCGCGAGCAGCCTGCTTCAGACTGGCCAGAAGCTGTCTGTCTCTTGATTGGACGTCAGGATCTTTCCAAGCAGGCCTGCGAAGGAAACTTACCCAGAGGGAAATCTGTGAGTATGAACGGAAAGTTCAAAGTAGTTTTAGCTTCAAATAAAATCATAGTAGAAATGTTCATCTTCATTTCCTCTGTCTTTTTGCAAGTGTATATATCAGTTTTATATTGTATGCTAGAAATTAGACACATCTTATTAATTGTAAGTTGAACATGGGAACAGGAGATTGATGAATGCTTTGTCTTGCCTGGACCTTTCTTTTCCTTGAATTAGGACAATCACTAAGTCAGGAGTCATGGAAACTACTGTGACTGTTTCCCTACTTGTACCATGTTGGTAATTAACAACTTTGTAATTATTACATAGGAAAAGGGAGAGTGCATATGTACTGAATTTGGATAGTTAATATATAACTGTTTCCTCTTTCATACTTTTTGATGTATTGAATTGCTTGGATTTAACCCTTAAATAGCTGGAAATATATTTTTTTAATCACATAACACTGAAGCCCCAAGAAAAAGATATTTTCTTTTTTTCACTAGAATTGTTTAGATGTCCTAGGTTATTTCTCCTGAAATACTGTCCTTCATCAGTCTTCAAATCTGTTTTTTAAGAATGGGTTCTAAAAAGCCTGCAAATGGTGAAGTATTTCATTACTCTCCACTTATCTCTTGTTTTAAATCAGCCTCTTTTAAAACTTAAAAATGAAACTTTTAAAACTTCTTCTAGAACTCTAGTTAATTTTTTAAAATAAATAGTAGCACCTCATCAAGACAGATTCAGGAATGATCATCCTACTCTGGGGACTCTTCTATGTTCTCGTCCCTGAGAAAACAGTGGGAATTTGGCTTATCTTCTAGTAGCCTTTGAGTCAATACATAATGATCAGTACATTGTAACTATTTATAAGACCACCTTAGGTCTTAAGCTATTAATGCTTCTTCAGAGCTTATATCAAAACTTAACTCCTAACCCCAGAGTTGCCGAATGTGGAACTGTGCCAGAAGCAGTTTCCATGGAGGTCTGATCTCCAGCAGGGTCATCCCAGCACATCTCTTTTAATGTGCATCCAAATAACAATTCTTAATTGAATTAGTGTTTGACTGATTTTAAACAGAAAAGCAACCTTTTTTGCTAATAATATGGTTATCCTCTTCCTGCACAAAGAAAAGTCTTCAGGCTTTACATCTCTTTTGTTACTATGTGAGAGAGCAGTTTAACAGCATTAGAACTAAAACATTAATCTGTATTGAAATGTCATTTTAAAGTAATTCTATCTAAATTCATTTTGTTTGGTTATTTGAAGCTACATTTTATGACTAATCCCATCTAAATTCAATTTGTCAGCTTTTTGGGTCTATATCTTATAGCTAACTCAACCATTAGAATATAGTTTCTTTTAAAATTAAATGTTCCATAGGAACCAAAATGAATTTTTACAAAGATTGATGTGCTGTTATTTTTTTTTTTCAGGCTAACCTTGTTATTTCCACATTAAATCTTATAAAACTTTAACATTCCAACTAGGAATTAAGCTTTTGTTAAAAGAGTATGAAACTCTTTTTGAGAGAAAATGAAGAGATTCCATGTAGTTCACATCTGTGTTGCAGTTGGATTGAATCATTTGGACTGGGAAGCCCCATATTAAAAGCACATGCTGAACTTATGAGGACAGGATGACAGTCAAGGAATTTATCCTCTCACTTGTTTTGCTGCAGCTTAATCCCTTTCCTTCTAAGAAATGTTTATTTGAAACATACTTAGAAAAAAAGTAAAAACCAACCACCATCCATTCTATTTAAAGTAGTAAAGAAAGTATTTTATTGCCCTGTTTCCCAAACCCATGGTGTATATCCTTCAGGTTTTTTTCTTCTCCTTCTATTAATCAATAGACAATATTTAAATTAGTGTGGGTTCTTTAATAATAGTGAGTGGTGTTTATGTTCTATTTGCATTAATTTGTTTTTTTAAAATGATTAATATGCTAAAATTTTACAATTTATTCAGAATGTTTCTGTGTGTATTCAGCCTCTTGGTTATTGTCCTAAATTTAAACTTTTCCCATCAGTTCAATAAACGTTTCCCAGCAGGCAATATAATACATTTTAAAAGATTTATAGGTTAGGGTCCCAGTATACATTGGCACCCCATTCCAGCCCTTCTTTGGAATACATATTTCCCTTGTACTGGTATAGTTGTGATACATCAGCCTATGTATATCTCCTTATGTTCAATAAGTGCATGTTGAGTGTTTTTTAGATTATTACAATAAAGTCTATTACTCAGGTGCTCTCATCAGATGTTCCTTCAGGAACAGAAACTGAGGAGGAGGATGACGGCATGAATGACATGAATCATGAGGTTATGTCATTAATATGGAGTGAAGATTTAAGGGTGCAGGATGTTCGAAGGCTTCTTCAGAGTGCGCATCCTGTCCGTGTCAATGTAGTGCAGTATCCAGAACTCAGTGACCACGAATTCATTGAAGAAAAAGAAAACAGGTAAAGGGGAACACTGTTCATTATCTCTTGTCAAGTTTATTTTTTAACATTTGGAACTTACTTAAGTTTGTTTTTCCTTCAAGTTGTTAGCATTTAAAACCCTAAAAAGATTAAAAAGGTACTTGAAAATTACAATATATCGTGAGTTTTAAGTTTTCATTCAACCTCAACAAACCACACATGTTTTCAAAATACATTTGGCTTCTGAGGACACTGTTTTATTTCAGACCTTCCTCCTCTTGAAATATGTATAACAGTGTTCTGTTTAGAAAAGGTGAATCTAAAACCATTTTGCTGGTAGTTACATTAAGAATTTATAAACAGGCCTGGCATGGTGGCTCATGCCTGTAATCCTAGCACTCTGGGAAGCTGAGGTGGAAGGATCATTTGAGCTCAGGAGTTCGAGATCAGCCTGAGCAGAGTGAGACCCCATCTCTACTAAAAATAGACATTACCTGGACAACTAAATATATATAGCAAAAAAATTAGTCAGGCATGGTGGCACATGCCTCTGTAATCCCAGCTACTCAGGAGGCTGAGGCAGAAGGATCGCTTGAGCCCAGGAGTTTGAGGTTGCTGTGAGCTAGGCTGATGCCACGGCACTCTAGCCCGGGCAACAGAGTGAGACTCTGTCTCAAAAAAAAAAAAAAAAAGAATTTACAAACAAAGCAAAACGCTGGACTTACTCTGTGTCTTCATTGGGAATAGATTTTGAGTTGTTTTTTTTTTTCTAATTAAAAAAAATTTTTTTTGCTGCAATAGGCAATACACTATAAGTCCCTAACACATGATATATCCCTTGATAAATTGTAAGACTCAATTGTAACCAACATCATATGCCTGTGACATTCCAGAGCTATTGCCTTAGGGCACTTTAACTTCTATTTTAAAATTCTCCCGTCCTTTTATCTGCCTCGTCTCTATCACCTGTGATTCCTCTGCCACTGTTCTCTAGTTCTTCTTACTTTTTCTTATGGTGCTGCTGCAAGGGCAAGGGCCAGGGCCACCCACACTTAGCCACAGGCTGCTGAAGATCTGAGTTAGTCATAATTTCTCTGTCACTGTTTCCTCTCCGTATGTACCCAGGTATGTTACCTGTGAATGAGGAGTTAGGAACATGGCATCTAGAGTCAGGTGTAGTCACTATCTAGTGGTTAAATTGCTTAACCTCTTGCTGCCTCAGTTGCCTCAGCTGTAAGAGTAGGAATGATTGTAGCATTCATACCTCATAAGGTTGCTCTTGTGTATCAAGTGAGTTATTTCTACATAGCACTTGGAATATTGCCCAGTACATAGAAAAACTCAATGCAGTCAGCCATTGTTATTAACAGGTTTCATTGATTCTCAGATGCTAATTTTTTCACTTTTTGTAATTTCTGAAATCAGAATGTCTTTCAGTCAATAGATGTCATAATTTAATTGGCAGCGCTTTTTCTTTCTTAGTGCCTCATGAAATAATGATGCATATTCTCATCAGTGGCATCTTAGATTCAGAGGATACAATATTATTATTATTATTAGAATTTTGTGACTTCTGCACGGTTGAATTGGATTGTGTGTTAAGGTTTCCTTCAAAAAATTTTATGGGAGGCAGCCTCTTGGCCTTGAATTTTCTTGATCCCAAATTAACGCAGGGCAGTGTTTATTCCTAAAGAATCTTAGGACAGCAAAATTTTTCTCTTCAGTTAGCTAGAAAAGCAGTTACAGACCAGCCTGAGCAAGAGCGAGACCCCATCTCTACTAAAAAAAAAAAAATAGAGATTATATGGACAACTAAAAATATATATAGAAAAAATTAGCCAGGCATGGTGGCTCATGCCTGTAGTCCCAGCTACTCAGGAGGCTGAGGCAGGAGGATTGCTTGAGTCCAGGAGTTTGAGGTTGCTGTGAGCTAGGCTGATGCCACGGCACTCTAGCCTGGGCAACAGAGTGAGACTCTTTCTCAAAAAAAAAAAAAAAAAAAAAAGGCAGTTACATGTGTATGTACATTTAGAGAGAGAACATGCCTGTGAATAGCTTTGTCTGCAGAGAAAATGTTAGCCTCCTCTCAGCCTCTAGAGGGATATTTCTATGTTCAGATATAACTTGTGTAAGCATTTCCTAGTTATAAATACCCCTACTTCTAAAATTTCTGCTAGTTTTTGTCTTGTTTTAAGGGATTATGTAAAATAAAATAAATGTAATTTATTTTAACATAAGAGTAAGATAAAGAGTGGTGTATTATTAATTTTGAAGTATATCCCATAGAAGCCATTTTAACATTGAATATACCCGATCTTTGGTGTTATTAGTCACATAAATCCTAGCCATCGTGTCAGTGAAACTAATTCTGTGTTTCCCCTTAGACACCATGTAATCCATTCACCTTTAACATAGGACTTCCTTCCCTTGTGTACAGGCCACAAAAGTGGCACTTCTGAGGCGTATTGGCAAAATGACTGGATAGGAGGAGGATCTCACATTTACTGAGGTCAGCTAGACTGAAAATAACATGGTGGTGAAGCCCAAAAGTATTGTATTTTCCTTTGAGAAGATTAGCATCAATCAGAATAGAATTTTAAATTTCTTTTTTTGAATACCTAGGGAGAGTTGGCTTGGTTTATAGACCAGCTAGTTTTCATTCAAAGCAAATATAAAACAAAACAAAGGAAATATGTCTGTCCCTTAAGGGTCTCTAGTGGTAGCAAGAGTGTTAAAATGACAACAGTCATGTTTGGGTGGTTCACCCACATTTTTGTATGAAATTACTTTGAGGTGACTTAATCTCACACAGTATACCTTCTTTAAAATATCTACTTACAGATTACATTTCAGTTATGCTTTGCTTTAAAAGTTTTCATGTTTTTATTTTAATTACAGATTGCTCCAGTTGTGTCAGCGAACTATGGCCCTTCCTGTAGGACGAGGAATGTTTACCTTGTTTTCATACCATCCTGTTCCAACAGAGCCATTGCCTATTCCTAAATTGAATCTGACTGGTATGTTAAGTTCTGGGCTTAATGAGAAACGAAAATGATTAGGTACATGTGTAAGTGGAGTTCTTTGAATTTTTTAGTTAAAACCAAAGAAATGCTCCCTTCTCTCAGTAATTTTAAGTATTGTTAATAGCTGCTATAGTGGTTGTCAAAGCTCAAATAGCAAATCAAACTAAACATTGAGAGAAGCAGAATATAGCCTATTACTAAATTTTGTGTTTTATCGAGATTATTTCAAAATACAAAAGTCACTTGGAAAAATTCAGAAAGATAATTATTGACAATGAGATTATTGAATTTTAAATAATCTTAAAGTATAATATGTAAAAACATTTAGTCTTAAAATGTCTTATGTATATATGGTCATTGTACAAAAACAAAATATACTAAGCAAAAAGAAAAAAATGGTCACTTACAGTAGTCCCACTCTAGTATTACTACTGTTAACATTTTAGTACATATGTTTTCCAATTTTATTTCTACATATTTATAATTTTATATTTGTTTAATTATTAGAAAATTTTGATCTGGTTTAGAAATTGTTTTAAAAATTTATACTATAGTGAGCATCCTTTCATATCTAGCATATATTTGCATGTATATACAGTTATTTTTATGTATGTACTATATATACATTTTTAATCATTTTTATTTGCTTCAGGGTATTTCTTTCAGTGGATATGCTATACTTTATAGAAACAACCTGGTGTTGTTGGAAATATAGTTTTTGATATTATAAACATTGGTGGGGCCTATTTGTCCTATGTATTTAGGCCAAATGCTGAGAAGTAGAATTCTTAGGACAGGAAGATGACTGGTTTTAAGATTTGGATGTAATATGTCAAATTGCCTTTCTGGTTGATTGCATGAGTTTTTACTTCTACCAGCTATAACTGTGCCCATTTCCCAGTATTCTTGATTACAAGGGGTTTTACAATGCTGGTTTGAATGTACTCTAAAGGTGACAATTACATACAGTTGAAATTATCTAAGAAAAATTAGCTGGACGTGGTGATGCGCTAGCTACTAGGAGGCTGAGGCAGGAGGATTGCTTGAACCCTGGGAATTTGAGGTTGCAGTGAGCAATGATCTTGCTGCTGCACTCCAGCCTGAGCAACAGAGCACGATCCTATCTCTAAAAAATAAACAAAAAAATAAATTATCATTGAAAATCTCTTAAGATACAGTGTATGTGGTTTTATGAAACCAACGCTCTCTCTATATAAAATATATATGCAGTTGTGTGTATATATAAGATACATGCAAATATAATAACATATTTTAAATTGCATACTTTTTAAACTCCAGAGCCCCACTCAAGATTTGTAAAGCGCTCATGGTTTGAGCAGCATGCAGGAAATGAGATCAGCTGGGTGAAGAATACATTCCCATCTTCCATATCATGCCTATTCTGAGCCCTGATCTCATTGAGGGACATAACAGAGCAGAGTTACTTTCAATATTTAAATTGTTCTCTCAGAGATAAAGCAATTATGGCAAAATCTGAAGAATTACTTAATCTCTCAATGGAAGGCATGTTATAATAGGTGTTCATTTTACTAGTCTTTTCAACTGTTTATATGAAAGTTTTCTATAAAGAGTTTGAGTTTGGGTTAAAAAGAAAATCTCATGCAAAATTGGCAAATGTTAAAAATGTATTAAGTCTGGATGATTTTATACTCAAGTAATGCTTGAGTGGGTATTAAAAAATACCTGAATCACTTTTTTCTGAATGTATTTAGTTGAATTTGTATAATTTAAAATGTGTTCATGACATTAATCCAGTACTTTATTCTTTTAGCCATTGTTGTAGGCAAAAAAAAAAAAAAAACTTATCCTGTTTTAATAATAATTTAGGAAAAAATATTTTCTTAACAAAGTTGCTTAACACACTGCCATGGCCTGTTGTACTTTTGTATTATATGACCTTATTGAGGAAACTTTGCTTTACTCTTTGCCTTTCATTTTCTCCCTCTGCCTTTTTAAAGAAAATACAAGTGTAACTTAGGAACTTGTTATCCATTGTACTGTCTAACAGTAGCAGTTGAATTAGCTTTTAGGTACAAAAAGAAAATATTAAAGACAAATATGTTTTACTTTGTGCTTTGTATATGCATATATATGTTGGTATCTACATGCTACAAATAAGATATTCTGCATCTATTTAAAATTTATCTTAAATAACTTTTTAGAACTCTTTGAAAACCATATTTTTAAAGCTCCAGTGATCTGGATAACTTTATGCAGTAACTAGAATATTTGTTTTAAATATTTATCGATGACTTGAGGTAAGAAGTATTAAAAAAAATATTCTGTATTTGCCTGTATACAATGTAGTTCAAAACCAAAAGAGTCAAGAAAAATATTCAAAGAGAACATATAGCATCATGAACATTTAATTTACATCACTCTTAAACAAATTGACCATAAAATTGAATTTAGTGAATACTGTTTTAAAGTTCACTGGGTGATTCAACTCTATGAAAGGACGCTTTTTATATAGCTGTCTCTAAATTCAATTTGCTGTTTTAAACAATAGCATATAATAAGCCGTCTATATATATATATATATATAGAAAGAGAGAGAGAGAGAGACATATACAGATAAGAGATAGAGATAGATTTATAAATGTCATTGACTCTAAAATGTCACTTTTCCTTTATGTCCAGAGAAAAATATAGGCTAAACTATTTGAAATTAACATCAATGTCATCAATCAGATGTTGGAATTTATTATTCCTGCAGTTTAACTATGTTGTTAATCTTCATTTGGTTTCTAATTAAGCTCTCTGCTGTTTGAAAGAAAGATTTCAAAGCTGTGAGTATCCTAATCAGATCTGTGTAAAGTTAAATTGGTATCAATTATCTCAATATATAGCCCCATACATTTTATTTTAGCAAAAAGGATATGAACTGTTTCAAACAATGAAGGATTTTTCCACCTTACATTAAGTTTGACTCACATGTATAAAAGTTTAAGTGGTTATAGAGACCTCACATCATTCTAGGGTTTAGGGTTTTAAATGTAGAAAAGGTAATCTTGTTCTTAAAGATCTAAATCTAACAATTTTAGTTTTGTGAATTTTTATTCTCCCAATGTTAAATTTTGTTTGGCTGGATAGGGCGTGCCCCTCCTCGGAACACAACAGTTGACCTTAATAGTGGAAACATTGATGTGCCTCCCAACATGACAAGCTGGGCTAGCTTCCATAATGGTGTGGCTGCTGGCCTGAAGATAGCCCCTGCCTCCCAGATCGACTCGGCTTGGATTGTTTACAATAAGCCCAAGCATGCCGAGTTAGCCAATGAGTATGCTGGCTTTCTCATGGCCTTGGGTCTGAATGGGCACCTTACCAAGCTGGCTACTCTCAATATCCATGACTACTTGACCAAGGTGAGAACTTACACTCCCAGTACCTGGCATTGTGCCTCACCTGCCTATTATTGTAGTAGCTTCTGATTGCTCTGTTTGCTTTTCCTTCTTGTTCCTCTAAATCATTTGTTTCATGGCAGGCAGAATAATCTTTCTAAAGTGTAAATCAGAATATATCACTTCCCTGGTGAAAACCACTTAATGGTCTGCCCTTGCTCTTAATGTACAGTCTGGAAGCCTATGTGATCCTACTTACTTCTCCAGCTTTACTTTGTACCACTTTTCCCCTTGCTTCCCACACTGTAGCCATCTGCATTGGCTGTTTTAGCTTCCAGGCAGACCAAACCCTCTCACTTCACAGCCTTATTGTTTTAAGAAGCTTTATATATATATATATACACACACACACACACACACATACATACACACACACACACACACATATATAAAATTCATATACCATATAATTCAGCAATTTAAAATGTACAATTCTGTGGTTTTTAGTATATTCACAGAGTTATGCACCTACCACCACTGTTAATTTTCGGACGTTTTCATCATCCCATAAAGAACCCTGTACTCATTAGCAGTCACTCCCCATTCTTCTCTTCCCCTCCAACCCCGTCTCAGTCCTTGGCAACCACTGATTTACTTTTTGTCTCTATGGATTTGCCTATTCTGGACCTTTCAGATAAATGGAATCATAAAATATGTGGCCTTTTGTGACTGGCTTCTTTAACTTAACATAATGTTTTCAAGGTTCATCCATGTTGTACCATGTATCAGCACTTCATTCCTTTTTATTGCTGAATAAATATTGTATGAACTGTACCATATTTATCCATTCATCAGTTGATGGATTTTGGGTTGTTTTTACTTTTTGGGTATTATGAGTGATGCTACTGTGAATATTTGTATGCATATTTTTGTGTGGATGTATGTTTTCATTTTTCTTGGGTACATACTTAAGTGTGGAATTGCTGGGTCATATGGTAACTTTTTAACTTTTTGAGAACTGTCAAACTGTTTTCCAGAATGGCTGCACCATTTTACAATCCCATTAGTATACACAAGGGTTCCAGTATCTCCATACTTTTGCCATCACTTGTTATATTATGTCTCTCCAGTTGTCCCAGCACTGTTTTTTGAAAAGACTATTCTTTTCCCATTGATATGTCTTGGCAGCCTTATGGTTAATTGACCGTCAGTGCAAGGGTTTATCTCTGAATCATCTCAGAGGCATTTACTTGCTATTCTGTCTCCTGAAACAGTCTTCCTCACCTTGCAAACTTGAGTGCTCCCCATTCCTGCCACTTTTCCTGGCTGATTTATACTCATCCTTCAGGTCCTATTATAAGTTTCTTTATATAATTTTCTGTAGAGATTCCTTTCCTAATAATCCTCCAGCCCTTCCTAATCTAAATTAGAGTCTTTAAAATACTCTGTCATAATACTTTGTACTTTTTTATTATATTTTTAGTCTAACATTTCTTTTTTCCTACTAGAGCACAGGTCCTGAGAACAAGGACCATGTTTGTTTAGTTTATCACTATATGCTCAGTGCTTCTCATTGTGCTTGTCACATAAAAGGACTTATTGAAAGTGGCAGGCAATATTTTATTTAAAACTACCTATTTGTTTTGGTAGTGACTCAAGTTTCAATTTATTTTCTATCTTAGGGGCATGAAATGACAAGCATTGGACTGCTACTTGGTGTTTCTGCTGCAAAACTAGGCACCATGGATATGTCAATTACTCGGCTTCTTAGTATTCACATTCCTGCTCTCTTACCCCCAACATCCACAGAGCTGGATGTTCCTCACAATGTTCAAGTGGCTGCGGTGGTTGGCATCGGTCTTGTTTATCAAGGGACAGCTCATAGACATACTGCGGAAGTCCTGTTGGCTGAAATAGGTATGGAATTAATAGGGCTGAATCTTCATAGGCATATGTTACCCATTCCACATGAATGAATGCCCTGGCTAGAGTGCAGTGGAGTGATCATAGCTCATTGTAACCTTGACCTCCTGGGCTCAAGCGATCCTCCCACCTCAGTCTCCCAAAGTGCTGGGATTACAGGGGTGAGCCACTGCGCCCAGCCAAGTGGTCACATTTAATGAGGTACCTGTGGTTTTAATCACATACGAACATGCTGTTTATCCTGCTATGTCTTTATCAGGAAATGTCTAGCAGTGGCCTGCACTTAAAACTCAAAGTTTATTGTTTAGGTCCTTAATATCATAATGTTTATTCTGCTGGACAACAGCAATTCCAACAGAATTCAAATGATTGACTTTATTTCCTCTGTTCTTGATGGTGGGTATGTTGGTAGTGGACCTGGAAATGGTAAGGTGCATATTCTCACTGCAGTAAACATTTTCTCTGTTTTTCATTTTTAGTCTAAACTTTTTGGAAGTCCATGTTATGTGTTGTCATCTTTTTGTGACAAATGGAAATACTGTTGGCATTATTAGTATGCTCAGCAATTTAAAAATAATACTTTCATGTCCTGTTCTGACCTATTCAGGACCTTTTCCACGTATATTTCAGAATATATTATTGAAGTTATATTATTCTTTAGTATGATTTTATCAGTTAGCTATTGCCACAGTAATGATACATAACAGACAACCAAAATTAGCCTAAGCAGTTCTGCTTCAAGCTGCAGACCTGTGGGTCAGCTGCTCTGGTTCTGCCTCTCATGCATTTTTCCTGGATTCAGGCTGGAGGGTGTGTTTCTCTCATGGTGATGACACACGTAAGAGAGAAACAAATAATGGAAGTACCTTTCAGGCCTTTGCTTACATTAACCCTGCTGAGATCCCAGGCCAAAGCTAGTCGCATGGCCAGGTCCACTGTGAAGCTATGTCAAGAGCATGGATGTAAACTTGCATTGTAGGGTAGTGAAGACTGGGACCCATAGTTTAGTCTACTGTAATGATAAAATTATTTGCAAAGTTGGAATGTTCCTATTACCAAAATATATAATAGCATAAGTTATTTTTCTGAAAAATACTTATGCAAAAGATACTCAACACTGGTTGCTCAAAGCTTGTTCATCTACAAGGTAATTTAACATTCTTTGGCTATGTCATCATGATGATGTCTGATGATGTCATCACACAATCTCAGAGCCATGGCACACCTCTTTCATGTTGTATGTAGAGAGTTTCTTTGATTCATATGCATATGCCCTTGTATATAAGTATCATCAGAATGTTCATACTTTTAAAATTCTACCTTTTTTATATATCATTGCTATAAACGGTTTTTAAATTAATTTTATATTGTGTATATCTCATGGAGTTGATAGTCTATATAAAGTGCCAGTTTTCTTAGTTTCAAGACTTTTTAGGTTGTTTCTAATCCTTTGCTATATGTATAACTGTTACACTGATTACCTTTGTGTAATTATTTTCTTTTTTCTTTTTAAATTGCATTTTTTCCTATAGTGATAGAATTCTAGGAGTATGAACTGTTTTTTCAGAGGGAGGGATCTTTATACATAGTAAGTTTTGTTGCTCTAAAGAGCAGAGTTAAAGTTATGGGGTGCTTTTTTAAAAAATTTTATCTATTTAAAAAATTTTTTTGTAGAGATGGATTCTCACTGTGTTTGCCCAGGCTGGGCTTGAATTCCCTGACCTCAAGAGGTCCTGCTGCCTTGGCCTCCGAAAGTGCTGTGATTACAGGCATGAGCCACCACTCCGGGCCTTGGGGTGCTTTTTAAAAGTATGAGTTTTGCATCCAGTCGAACTTTTAAGATCAATGCACAGAAATTCTATCGTAGTAGGGCTCAGTATTATGTAGATTCAAAATAAATATGTGAAATATAATATTTAACAACTTAACATAAAGTGACCTTCCTATTTATTATCAGTATTTGAACATGTTTCACCACATCCAATGAATGGATTTGAAAGTAACAAAACAAAAACAGAATGCAAGAGATTAAAAGTTAAAACTTTTGGGGGAGTATTCATCCCTTTAAAAAAAATTTCTCTACTTCTTGGTAATTTCTTTTGTAAAACCCAAGGTTTCATGTTACTTGAAAGTCATTGCTTATGGAGGCTTAAATTGGCAAACTTAAAAGGGCCATTTTGAGGTTTTTTTTTAAGGTAAACTGACAGCTCTGGACACCATTTTGATAGTGTTATAACTTTTTGAGTTATATTCCAATCCATATCTCTTAAGCAACTTACTAGAAAGTTAACTTTCTAAAATTTTTATGAGCTGGGATTTTAAGAGATTAGCTTGAACTGTGTTGCTTTCTTTTTTACAGGACGGCCCCCTGGTCCTGAAATGGAATACTGCACTGACAGAGAGTCGTACTCTTTAGCTGCTGGCTTGGCCCTGGGCATGGTTTGCTTGGGGGTAAGAATAGTCTGTGCCTTCCTATGCTTCAGTTACGACATCTGCATGTTGAGACAAATAACCTTAAACCCGAATATCACTCTGCCTTACTGTGACTTGATTCTCAGTTCTTTCTTCTTTCTGGATATTTTTCAAAGTTCTGGTTTCAAAGTTCAGAGATGTGTGAATGGAGAGAAATTGCAGTGAAGAGTGGGGCTTTAAGGTTTCTTTCCCCCTTGCTTAGATATAAGTGTTCATGAATAAACTAAGGGAATGAAGTTTCTTGAAAAGAGTTCAAGACATAAGATGAAGAAGTTACAGCCTACTCTGATAGAAAACAGAAAGTAGTGAAAATGTATATGATGGGGAGCTTTGAGACTCTGTAGTAGTTGTTGGAAATAAACTCTAACCCCCTTTTGCCACTGTGGTGTTCACTATGTATCCCAGAATGTTGCCACAGTATCATTTGCTCTGTGACAAAATACATTATCAGGTTGGCTCATCTTTAACTCCATCCAAGACGAGTAGAGAATTACCAGAAATATTTTATGAAATGATTGTTTCACTTGGAATGTGGTTCCCCTGAAGAACCACCAGTATGTTATAATCAAACTAAATGATACAAAGTTATAATTGAAGGTGTTTTTTTTATGTGTATTCTAAAAATCCACCCTATGTTTGACCATCTGTTGGGGTTTTGACTTCACATTTGGCACATGAGCAAAAGAGGCAGGTGGTACGGTGGAAAAGCATCATACTGGTAATTGGGACCTGAATTCTGGTCCCGACTGGTGAGTCAAGTCACTTAAGTACATTATTGTCCATTGGATAAACAGCCATGTGGACTGTTGAGCCAAACTGCCTTGTTTTCCATCTACCCCTGCCACTTACCAGCTATGTAACCTTGGGCCTAATCCGTTTGTGCCTCACTTTGCTTATCTGTAAAAGGGGGTTCTTACTAGTAGCTATTTGATAAAGTTGTTAATTCATGTTAAGCACACAGAATATCACCAGCATTCAGTATTTTATTGTTACCATGGTTATTGTTTCTGGAAAAGTTTGTAGTCAAAATAATGAAAGTATTTAGGTATTCATAGTTGGGGTTTGAATTACTGGCTAATATTTTCCTAATTAATTTCTAATTAATAGATAAAGTAATTATAATTTATTATAAAGTCTTCATGTATTTTATGAAATGAAAATATATAATCTTGAACATACATGTATTATAATTTTTATGAGAATTATTAATAGTCTGAGTATTAACTCATGATTAATGTTTAATTGGAAAAAAAAAACAAACCCAAAATACCCTGCTTTGAAGTTAGTTCATTCTTTTATTTGTCATGAGCATGTGGTATGGATCTTCTTCCATAAGATTTCTGTTCACATGTCTGCTATTTTATTTTCCAGCATGGCAGTAATTTGATAGGCATGTCTGATCTCAATGTTCCTGAGCAGCTTTATCAGTACATGGTTGGAGGTCATAGGCGCTTTCAAACAGGAATGCACAGGGAAAAACATAAATCTCCAAGCTATCAAATCAAAGTAAGTTCAAGTCAAAGTAACAGATAAAAATTCTGGAAGCTAACATGTTAATTTGAAAGTACTAGTTTTCATACCAGCATTCTTAAATATGTTAATTTTAAGCATAGGTTAGTATTCAGAAGAATTTTAGAATAATTCAGAACTCTTTTACGTGAATAAACTATTCTTTCAATAGGAAGGAGATACCATTAATGTGGATGTGACTTGTCCAGGTGCAACTCTGGCTTTGGCTATGATCTACTTAAAAACCAATAACAGGTATTTGTACCCACCTACCCCCTGCCCCTCATCATGACAGTATGACATCCTTTCTGACATCAGTAGTAAAACTAGCTTGTATGTTTATTTCCTTTTTGTGAGATTAACCATTCATTCTCTCAAATACTGTAAGTTACACAAGTTTTACCTTGAAATAATACATTTGCTATTTTAATGCTATTTGACAATATAATTTCCAATTTTTATTCATTTCTGTTTCGTAGTTGATGTTACTGATACCCAAACAATGTCCAAGTTTCTTTTCATTAATTTTGCATATCATTGTGAGAACTAGTTGAGCCAGAAATGCTTAACATTCTTCTGTTTGTGGTTTCCATTTATAAAAATGGTTTCTGCCTGGTTCAAAAGTTTTCCTAATGACCAAACCTTCTACCTTCCCAACTCCCTGTAATTAGTGCTGACATTTGAAAGTAGACCTTTGGTATCTATTCTTACATTTTACATAGAAGAGTAAGTTGCATAGGAGACATTATACCATGTGTTAAGTCTTGGAATTTAAAAAATATTGTAAGATTCAAGAAACTTCTCAGTGTTCCAAATTTTTTCCCTTAGAAAAAGTGAATATGTGCAGAATTAACAAAGTAGGTACAAATAGATACTTACTCACCTACTATTTGGATGAATGTGATTGCAGTGCTTTCCTGGCACTTTGGATATTTCATTGAACAAAACAAAACTAAAAATATCTGCCCTCATGGAGTAGTAAGACATATATACATGATACACATAATGTTAGAGAGTATGAAGTAGTACATAAAAAAAAATGGAGCAGAAGTGTTTTGAAATACATCTCGCAGTTCTTGATTATCTTGTCTTCTACTTGAGCAGTAACCCTCACTGATGTCCTTCACCAACAGATCCATTGCAGACTGGCTTCGAGCTCCTGATACCATGTACTTGCTGGACTTTGTGAAACCAGAATTTCTCTTGCTTAGGGTATGCTGCTTTTTCATTTTTAATCTCTGTTAACATGAGAAGTCTATTTGTGGTTCTTAAATGTAGCTTACAAATATAAATGTCATTACAAGAGAGCCTTTTACTTTTAATCTGTCATGTATATCTAATTGGCAGCATTCTTTTGAAATTTCCCAGATATAACTTTAGGAATCCCAAGAAAGGTAGCCATGTTGATATGTTGTAATACATGGAGTGACATTTCATCTTCTCACATTATTTTAAAACTTCCTAAAAAGCAACAAGTGACTAGGACATTATTACTACTTTGTTTTACATTTTTGGATTACTCTTAAGGATGTAATAATACTGTAAGGTTGTATTTAATGACAATAACAGTTTGACATAATTGCCTAAAAATTTCCCTCTATTACTTTAATGTTTAAACTTAGCATATGTAAGCCTTTCAATTATGGTGTAGACAGAGCTATGATTTTTTTCTTTTGTGATTTTTCTTTAGTAGAGCACGTTTTTAAGTCTCCAACTCTTCTAAACTTTGATGATGATCAACTTAATTTTAGTTTTTCTTTCTTAAAATCTAAATATTAAATTTATTTTAATGAGTAGCTTAGGTCGATACTACAGATGGTCCCCAATTAACTTGGTTTGACTTACGATTTTTTGACTTCATGATGGTGTGAAAGTGATATGCATTCAGTAGAAATCATACTTTGAATTTTGAATTTTGATTTTCCCTGGGTTAGTGACATGTGGCATCATACTCTCTTGTGATGCTGGTCAGTGGCGGTGAGCCACAGCTCCCAGTAGTCAGTGATCACAAGGGTAAACAAACAGCACTCTACAGTGAACTGTGTGGACAGATGATGTTGTCCAACGGTAGGCTAATGTAAGTGTTCTGAGCATGTTTAAGGTAGGCAAGGCAAAGTTTTTTTTTTTTTTTTTTTTTTTTGTAATATTTGCATTATTGGCCAGGCGCAGTGGCTCACGCCTGTAATCCTAGCACTCTGGGAGGCCGAGGCAGGAGGATCTCTCAAGGTTAGAAGTTCGAAACCAGCCTGAGCAAGAGCGAGACCCCGTCTCTCCTAAAAATAGAAAGAAATTAGTCAGACAACTAAAAATATATAGAAAAAATTAGCTGGGCATGGTGGCACATTCCTGTAGTCCCAGCTACTCGGGAGGCTGAGGTGGAAGGATTGCTTGAGCCCAGGAGTTTGAGGTTACAGTGAGCTGTAATTGTGCCATTGCACTCCAGCCTGGGTGACAGGGTGACAGAGCAAGACCCCATCCACACACACACACATGCATTGTCATCAGTTAGGAACTGATTTTTAAATTGTTGTATTTTTATCATTGTTATAAAATGTATGAATTTTGACTGCTCTAATTAATTTTATCTGTATTGCATTTTTAAGACACTTGCTCGATGCCTGATTTTGTGGGATGAAATTTTACCAAATTCCAAGTGGGTTGACAGCAACGTTCCTCAAGTAAGTACATATAATAAATATTATTATATCTTTAATAGCATAAAATTATGATTTCTTATGGGATTTTCCAAAATCCTATAAAATATTTTTTATTATGAAGGCAATATTGACCATTAGAGGATCTCTTGAAGCCCTATGCATTTTCATTTTAAGATTGTGTACTGATCACAGAACTCAGCCTTCCCTTTTAGCTCAGAACCCTAGAATTTGTGGTTTTTGAAAATTAAGTATGTATACCAAAGCACTCTAAAAAAGTATTTTTGGCATTTTTATCCTAATTAAGTAAACATTTATCTAAGATGCTATTTTACTTTGTAAGAATTTTAAATTTCCTATGTAATAACTTCTTTTAATTACTTTATAGCATATTTATTCAGTAAGCCAAATAGTTAAAAATAAATAGACTGCTTTGTAAAAACTCAATATCAAATCAAATATTTTATTTTATTGTATTGTATTATAGATGTAATGTAGGTGTAATGCTAGAAACATCCCATGAAGAAATATGCATATCTCTGGTTAGAGTTTTCTCCAGTTGCTTTTTTCCTCTTTCCCTGCTTCTTCCCCTCGCCCCTGCCCCAATAGCCATAATCTCTGTATTTCAGTCGACTGTATGAAATATTATTACTCTGGTATTGATTCAGAATATACTTAAGTTCTCCTGTTTACATTTGTTAAATCCGATTGTTATTTTTCTCATTTATCGCATCTTAGGTTTGAAATTTGACTGGATTCAATGTGATTAAAATATAGGCCTTTGAATGAAATGGTTTGGTAAAGCTTATTTTGTGTAAATATGGCCATGATAAGTGGTATGTTATTCTTCAAATTATTAAATATTTGTAACTAGAACATTGATGTCCAAGTATTCTTGCTTTCTATCTTGACAGATTATAAGAGAAAATAGTATCTCTCTCAGTGAAATTGAATTGCCTTGCTCAGAGGATTTGAATTTGGAAACTTTGTCGTAAGTAATGTATAATACAAATTAGCTATCCTAGTATCTTATCAGATAAGTAAATTGAAATATACTGTGTAGGAGTAGTATTGTCATTTGTTTGAGTAATTCTGAATCCTGAATGTTTCTAACCATTGTTTATCAGATATTCAGAAGGTTATGTGTTTTTTTTTTTTTTTTTTAAACTCCGAAGTATAGAGCTCTTGTCCTCAAAAAACAATACTGGAGATTTAACTTGTACATATTCCTGTTTTATCCTTTCCATTAAAAAAAATTTGGCAATAATTTTTAAAAATTATATTTTGCTCGCTGCATATGAAACAGTATAGGCAAGAGGCAGACTTCATCAGTAAGGGTCCCATGATGCTTCTGCTGACCAAAAAAAAAAAAAATAGACATCTGCTGATTGAGTAGAGACATACTTGAGTATTCCCAGAGGATATAAACTAGTTTAGAGGACAGAAATATAGAAATATTTATTATTATTTTTTTAATATTTATTATTTTTATCCCAAGATAATTTTAAAGCAAAATAATGACAATATTAAATTTCTTGTCATCTGTTTTTAGGCAAGCACATGTCTACATAATTGCAGGAGCCTGTTTGTCTCTGGGTTTTCGATTTGCTGGCTCAGAAAACTTATCAGCATTTAACTGTTTGGTAAGAAGTATCTTAGTTTACTCTGTTCCGTTTTCTTCTTTAACAAAGCCTTACAATGCTTCTTTTAACTTTGAATTTTTTTTTTTTGTTTTTCCAGCATAAATTTGCAAAAGATTTTATGACTTACTTGTCTGCACCCAATGCTTCCGTTGTGAGTCTTTTTATGATTCTTCTTGGGAATAAAATTAAACTTGAAAAGAATTCACCAATAATCCAATTACTTATGTGTTGTCAAATATCTCTTTTTGTTTGAATTTAGAATGAGAAATTTGAAGCATCTTTGTATTTTTGTTTTGGGATATTAATTAGGTGAGAATATGATTACCCTTAAAGGATGCAGAGGTGTCTAATTCTTGGGACAAAAGAATAAGAAAGGCCGTAACATTGATGGATTGTCATACCTTGTGTAATTCTGTCTCGGTACTAAATATTGGGAATTTCTTTTTTAAAAAAATTTCTGTTCTTAGTAAAGATTCAATTGCTTTTGAGGCATTGCTGCTCTGATGACAGGAAGACTGCAAGATTTTTATTTCCTGGTAAAAACAATATAGATTAATGTAACATTATAATATGGAAAAATTATAAAATCAGAAAGTCTAAAAGTAGTTAAATAAATTTGATTATGGCCTATTCATACATTCTTGTATGGTAGAGCTATCAAATCATACTGTACAAGAATTTTTTGTGAGTAAAGATTGGTTATAATAGGTTATTAAAAAGGTTAAAAATATTCTGTATAGCAACATGTCAATTTCACTTGAAAAAAGCATATATAGATACAGGACAAGATTCAGAGAAAAAGCCAAAATGTTAACACCAGTTCTCTTTGGGTGGTGATCCAAGAGATTATTATTTCTTCTTGATACTTAATTTTTAAAATTTTGTACATTAAACTTATATTTGATAATCCGGGGAAATATTTGTTTTTATAGATTTTTTAAAAGTCCCAAGTATTAGTCTTCTAATGATGAGTAAGTTACTTCTGATAATAAAGAATTGTAACACAATGGTTACAGCGATGTCATCGTTTTGCATTTTCAGACAGGTCCTTACAACCTGGAAACCTGCCTCAGTGTGGTGCTGCTATCTCTTGCCATGGTAATGGCTGGCTCGGGGAACCTAAAGGTTTTGCAGCTTTGTCGCTTCTTGCACATGAAAACAGGTGGTGAAATGAACTATGGTTTTCACTTAGCCCACCACATGGCCCTTGGACTTCTGTTTTTGGGAGGAGGAAGGTAAATGAATATGTATTTTTTTTTCTCAATGGAAAGGTCTCATGAGAGATCTGTAAGTGTGACTTATTTTGATGTAGAAGGTACATGAAAATTTTAAATTCTGACTGGCTGTTGGCCTATCTAAGGGGCATTATTGTACTTTTTGGGCTTATTTATAGTTTAACCATCAGTTTATGGCCTACTCATTAGAATTACCATCTTCTCTGACATACTTACCATCATTACATTTCTCAGAAGAGTCTGTATTCATTACTTCAGTGGATCACCTCTTGTTCCCACCTATTTAAAGATTTTACCCTTCTGAAGTGCTTTTTCAAAAAGGTCATGAACAATATCACCAAATTCTGTGACATTTTCTTAATTTTCAACTTTCTTGCTCTTTTTCCAGCATATGTCATTCCTGACCACCTCATTTTTTATGAGACTGCCCTGGCTGTTAATGATCTGTATCGAAAAAAGCACAAATACAGAAAAGTGTACAAATCATAGGAGCACAGGTCAATGAACTATCTACCATACAAAAGTCTCTTTGTTACCATGTAGATCAAAATATATATAGTACTTGAAACTCAGAATACCCATCTCCACCCTTGTGATGCCCCTCCCAATCACTATTACCTTACTTCTTCTCAAAGATCACCACTAGTCTTCCAACACCTTAAATTGGTTTGCCTATTTTTGAAATTTAGGTGGAATCATACACTGTGTGTCCTTTTATACCTTCTTTTGCTCCGTGTTATGTTTGTGAGAGTCATTCATGTTGCATTCAGCAATGGTTTATTAAAGTTTCAGTGTTGTATTATATTCCATTGTATAACCATACCACAGTTTATTGATTTACTCTACTATTGATGGATGCTTGTTGCTTCTAGCTTGGGACTAGTATGAATAATGCTGTTATGGACATTCTTGTACATGTCTTTGATTTTATTGTATAGATCTATGAGTGGAATGAGGTCATAGCATATATGTATATGTTCAACTTCAGTAGATAAAGCCATCAATGCTTCAATATAGTTGTACCATTTTACATACTTATCAGCAATGAATGAAGTTCCAGTTGTTCCATATCCTAGTCAACCCTTGTTATTGTTAAAGTCTTCTTAATTTTAGCAGTCTGGTGGGTATATAGCAGTATCTCATTGTAGTTTTAATTTCTATTTCCCTGAATAATGGTGTTGAGCACCATTTTATATCTTTAATAGCCAGCCGCAAATCCCCTTTTGTGATATCTAGGTCTTTTGCTACCCAGTTTTTATGTTTATTTACTCGTTTAAAAACTTTTATTTGCGGCAAAATATACACAACATAAAATTTATCATCTTAACCATTTTTAAGTGTTTAGTTCAGTAATGTTAAGTATATTCACAATGTTGTACAACCAATCTCCAAAATTTTTTCATCTTGCAAAACTGATACTCTCTACCCATTAAACAACTCTCCATTTCTCCTTCCCCTCAGCTCCCAGAAACCATCATTGTACTTTCCGTTTTTATAAAGTTGACTACTTCACATTGGTTTAACTTTGTGTTGATTTGTAAGGATTCATAAACTGTATCCTAATCCATTGGTCAGTTTTGTATGTTGCAGTTACCTTTGTCTCTCCATGGTTTGCCTTTTCATTCTCTCAGTGGTGTCTTTTGATGACAGAATTATTAATATTTTTCTTTTATTGTTTGTACTTTTTTGTCCCGCTTATGAAATACTTCCTTACCCCAAAGAAATGGAGGTATTCTCCTATTTTAACTTCCAGAATTTTTTTTTTTAGCTTTTCCATTCATTAACATTTGGATTTAAGTCTACCTGGCCCTGATTTTTCTGTATGTTTTCTGTATGTTTTTTTCCCACTGCTATTGCAAAGTTTATCCTTTCTCCACTGCTTTGCAGTACAACTTTTATTATAGAAATTAAGTGTCCATGCACCTGTGTTTATTTCTGGGATATTAAGTTCTCTTGGTCTGTTTTTCTGTACTTGCACCAATACCACAGTGTCTTATAAATCTTGATATTTGGTAGAGTAAATCCTTCATGTTTTTCTGTTCTTGGTTCTTTGCATTTTCATATAAATATTGGAATTTGTTATTTTCCATACTAATTTACCTGCTAAAATGTTGATCATAATTGCATTGATTCTATATATCAGTTTGAGGGGAGTTGAAATCTGAATCATTGAGTCTTCCAGTCTGTAAATTACTTCATTTATTTAGCTCTAGTGTGTGTGACCTTGGCCAACTGCCATAATTTCTACAAGTCATGTGGGCTTATTTTCTCCTTTTCTTTAAGACTGAGCTAACTATTGTAACTCACCTTCCTAGAAGTACAAAAAGTAAAGAGTATCAGAAAGGTGTGCATTTCCTCTTAACATGTTTTGTAGAATTGTCTTTCTTTAGTTGTTTAGAATTAAGAATGGTTAAAGAAATATTACTATGAAATTCTTATTTGTATTTTATTCTATTTTATGATTTTTGAAACATTTTTTAAAAAATACGCCCCTAATCCAAAGGGGACAAACGAGAACCAAATTCTCTCAAACGAGAACCAACATCTCCCAATACCGCTTGGTTCCCTGGGAACCACAAATGAGCTCCAAATCCAAACCAGGTTTCCTAGTTCCACTCAACCTCTTGTCTTCCATCCCCAAATTGGTGCCTCAAAACAAATCCAGTAGGAAGGTATGAAAACCTGCCTATGGGTGGAAACAGGGTCTTGGTGTCCTGGGGAACTTTACTTACAAATGGCCATGCTGTTAACGATGCTTCCCAAATCTATTTCCTTCTCCTCAACTCAGTTCAGGTTGTGGGAAGCTGGTCTAATTCCGGGGAGAAAGAGATGGGAATTCCCTGGAGCTAAAACATGTTCTGGCAGCTGCTAGGACCGTCTTGTACTCTCTCACCTCAAAAAGAAGCCATTCCTTCCATTGAAGGCCCACGGCTTGTCCCAGAGCTAATCCCTGCTTCCTCTAGCAGTTGCAGGGTGCCATTCCACCAGAGAGCCAGTGAGCCCACCCAGGGACTCCAGATTCTATTACCGAAAGTTCTGTACTTGTCCCTGAGGCCGCATCAGAAGAACGAGGACAAGTGATTTGAGGAGAAGGAAAGAGGAGTTTATTAATTTGCCTGCAAATGAGGAGATTGGCAGACTCCTGTCTCTAAGTACCAATGTCTTCTAATCCCCAAATTTCTAACACCAGTATTTTAATGTTTATCTTTGAATTTTGGTTTATCAAAGTGGTACAGAGAAAATGGCCTATTCTATCACATGCCGAAATAGATGTTATTTCCTTGCTTAAATTTTGAAATCTTTTCTTCCTAATTCATTAAATGTATGAGTATGTGTAGTGAATGCTAAGTTCCTATTTGATACTCTAATTATCAGAAAAGATAGGGAAAGAGATTTGGGTAGATGTGTGTGTTTGTATATAATAAAAATATGTATTTATATTGAATAATTAACAAAAGTGGTTTTATGTGATCTCCTGTACCATCTTTATTTCAAAGTATCATTGATAAGAAAACATTATGCATTAGAGGAATAGCTGTTTATGCATTCACTGTAACTTTTTAATGATAACTTTTGTCTTTTTCATTTAGTCAGTCACTCTAAAGGAATAGTCATGCTTTACAGAAACTGAAAAAAGTGTTTACCCAGTAAAAAAAAACCTATATTTTTAAAATTCAGGTTTATAATTTTATAAATAGGCATATATAAAACTGAAAAAGAAGGTGGCTTTGTTAATGACTCTTTAATATTTATAATTTCTAGGTCTGTAATCATGGCTCACTACTATGCTATTTTAGGTTAAAACCTTGCTTATTAATTTAAGCATTGAAGTTTAAACATTTGTGGGATTTAAATAGCAGACTATCTTGAAATGGCTTAAGGACTAACTAAAAAGTGAAACATTTCACACCATTGGAACACTAGTATTTACGAGGGCATCTCCTTAGTATGCCTTGCCACAATACCCCAATTTCCTAATTTTCAAGAATGTCTTGAAAGTATGCTCAGTGTAATTAATACATCTGTCCCTAACAAATTTGTTTTGCAGGTACTCATTGAGCACATCAAACTCTTCCATTGCTGCTCTTCTCTGTGCCCTTTACCCACACTTCCCAGCTCACAGCACTGACAACCGGTAAGTCTAGTGATTCTGTCTTCAATGTGCTATTTCTTAAGTCCTCTAAGGGGATAATTTGGTTGTGTTACAGTTTCATGGACTTATTTCCAAATTAATGTTGTTCTTTTCTTAAACTTAGTTATCTTCATAGCTAAATCTTTTTTTTTTAATTTTTATTTCAGCATATTATGGGGGTACAAAAATTTAGGTTACGTATATTGCCCTTAGCCCCCCCTCCGCCCCCAGTCAGAGCTTCAAGCGTGTCCATCCCCTAGACGGTGCACATGGCACTCATTATGTATGTATACACCCATCCCCTCATGGCTAAATCTTTTAAGAAGTTTCTCTTACAAAGTGTTAGACCAGAAGAGAACTTTGGAGATCTGTTGACTGACCCGTGTTCCACCATCCTCAAATCTATAGAACTGCCCTAAACCTAGGAGTAGTCCAAACAAAGTTGCCTTTAGGGAAAAATTCATCCAACAAAGGATAGTTGCCAAAGGAAGGTCAAGACGATACCTTTTGTGCTACAATTGTTTAATTTCAAGAGAAAAATTTATCTGATTTTCTGGCAGTGTTTGTGTGAATTCCTTTTTTTCCTCTTTTATATAAGTGCTGAGAAATGTTGTGTTGATGACATAGAAGGGACAAGAAAAGCAAAGTGCAAGAAAAAATTGGAGACAATTATAAGTGGCAGTGAGCAGTAGAACCTCAAATCATGTAGAAACAATAAAACAATTCAAAAGCTCAGCATTTTAGAGCATAAGGAACCACCAACAATCCAGTTTCCCTAGAAGTTTGAGATATAGCAGATCTCTCTTGCAGATGGGAGAAGAGAAGCAAATAGCTCCTCATAACTCAGTGTCAGCTCAGATGACCACTGTGCTCACCTGAAGGCACCCTGTGTTGTCTGCCCAGAATGAGGGTCAAGGGCACTCATCATGGTAACCTAAGCCATCATTTTAAACTATAGCATAATAGATAACCAGTGGTGGAAGAAAGATAGCTGTTTCATGTAAGTAGCCTGATCTGAAATCCAAACTCTGATGATAGGTGGAGCATAAGAATATTATTGTTAATTTTTTTTTTTTGAGACAAGGATTTGCTCTGTTGCCCAGCCTGGAGTGTAGTAGCCTCATCACATGTATGACTCACTGTAACCTCAAACTCCTGGACTCAAGCAATCCTCCTGCCTCAGCCTCCTGAGTAGCTTGGACTATAGGAGCATGCCACCATGTCTGGCTAATTTTTTTTTTTTTTTTTGAGACAGAGTCTTGCTCTGTTGCCTGGGCTAGAGTGCAGTGGCATCAGCCTAGCTCACAGCAACCTCAAACTCCTGGGCTCAAGCAATCCTCCTGCCTCAGCCTCCTGAGTAGTTGGGAGTACAGGCATGTGCCACCATGTCTGGCTAATTTTTTTTTTTCTATTTTTAGTTGCCTGGCTAATTTTCTTTCTATTTTTAGTAGAGACGGGATCTCGCTCTTGCTCAGGCTGGTCTCAAACTCCTGACCTTAAGCGATCCTCTTGCCTAAGCTTCCCAGAGTATTAGGATTACAGGCGTGAGCCACCACACCTGGCCTATTATTGTTAAATTAATACAACTCTGTCATGTGGTCTTGTGCCTGCCATTTAGGAAACATTTTTTGAGTTGTTAAAGCCAATTATTATTAAGGAAGAAGGGAGAATAATACTCATATTGCTGGCCATAGTGTTAGTTGGTCTAGCTATTATAAACAGAGCAATCTGGTGATAAGAATCTTTATGTAACTGATAAATATCAGTTTTTTTCCTGACTTTTATTGATTTCATTTTTAATAGATTTATATAAGTGAGTAGATTAGATGGGAAGAGGGAAGTTATTTTCTATAAATGTAGTTTTTTAAAACATTGAAGTCTCAGCCGGGCGCGATGGCTCACGCCTGTAATCCTAGCACTCTGGGAGGCCGAGGCGGGTGGATCGCTCGAGGTCAGGAGTTCGAGACCAGCCTGAGCAAGAGCGAGACCTCGTCTCTACTAAATAGAAAGAAATTATCTGGCCAACTAAAATATATATATAGAAAAAATTAGCCGGGCATGGTGGCACATGCGTGTAGTCCCAGCTACTCGGGAGGCTGAGGCAGTAGGATCGCTTGAGCCCAGGAGTTTGAGGTTGCTGTGAGCTAGACTGACGCCACGGCACTAACTCTAGCCTGGGCAACAGAGTGAGACTCAGTCTCAAAAAAAAAAAAAGAAAAATTGAAGTCTCATTTTATCCCTCTTTTATGGGATCATAAAATATAAAAAGTTTTTTGTGTTTGTATTCTGAATGTAAATTTAAAAATTTTTTTTAATTTTTGGAAAACTCAAAAGCACACATAGAAAAATGTCGTCATAATCTTACCCATAAATTTTTGATGTACTCTATTTTAAGGGTGTGTGTTTGTGTATGTGCATTTGTGTGTAAACATGTATATGTAGAAGAGCTTTACTATCTGAGGAAAACTGGCATCCTTTCTCCCCTGCCCCGCCTTTAAGGAAAAAAAAAAAACTAGAAGTAAATCCCTGAGAAGGTACAAAGAGGTGACTTGTGCTGAACAGAAAGGGTTATTTGAAAGGGATTGCTTTTTTGGGGGGTGGGGTGGAGACAGGGTCCCACTCTGTTGCCCAAGTGCCCAGCTGGGACTGCTTTTATAAGTAGTCAATTCATTAGTAAATATTTTCATGTTTTGACAGTTTTTGCTTCCCTGTAAAACCTCCTAACTATGAAAACTCAAGTAAAAAATTCTTAGGTAAAAGATCATTTATGGGCTGGTTGTGGTGGTTCACACCTGTAATCCTAGCACTTTGGGAGGCCAAAAGGGGAGGATCACTTGAGGCCAGGAGTTCAAGACCAGTCTGAGCAATGTAACGGTACCCTGTCTATACAAAATAATAATAATCATAAAACTACCCAGGTATGGTGGTGTGTGCCTGTAGTCCCATAGTCCCAGCTGCTTGGGAGGTTGAGGCAGGAGGACCATTTGAGCCTAGGAGTTTGAGGCTTTGAGGCTGCAGTGAGCTATGATCACACCACTGCACTCCAGCCTGAGCAACAGAGCAAGAGACCTCATCTCTAAAAAAAAAAAAGGAATAAAAAGGATCACTTATATATAATTTTTAAAGAGAGTCTATTACTTTTAAATTGGATCTCATCATCTGCCTTTAAGATTGCTATTCATTTGAAGATATACTCCCGCTCTGTCCTCTTTCAGCTTATAGGCAACAACACATTGCAGAGCTCATGCTGTTGCACCTGTTTGTTACCTCCTCTCCATCTTTTCTGTGACCAGGTATCATCTCCAGGCTCTCCGGCATCTCTATGTGCTAGCTGCAGAACCAAGGCTTCTAGTGCCTGTGGATGTGGACACAAACATGCCCTGCTATGCTCTCTTAGAAGTTACCTACAAGGTAACTCTCCCTGTAATTTATTTGTAATTTTATTACCCACTCATCCATCTTTGCAGGTCATAAAATCTCAGTATTGTCCAGTAAAAGGTGACAGTAATGAGTTGAACTCTTATAAAAATCGAAGCTTCCAAAGTTCTTGTACATTCTGCCAGGCCATTCATACTCATTTATATTCTATGGGTATAGTCTTTCAGGGATCATCAGCTGCTCTTTTGTCCTTAGAGCTTATAGTCTGAAAATGTCCCTGTTAATTTCACATGGCTAATAGTAGTGTTCTAAAAAACTGAGTTGGAACTATTAGATTTGTTAGCCGAGTACTTTAAAACTCAAAATTGTATATTTGTTGAGAGAGCTTTCATTTAGGTACACAAATAGATTAGAAGTCATATATCCTTCCTTCATTCAGCAAATTATTAAGTACCTACTCTGTATCAAACTGGGGTATGAAAACAAGATGACACTGTCATATTCCTTAAGGAACTTCTATCCCTTGGGGAGTCGGGCATGGATGCAGTGAGAATAGTGTGTGATAAGGTATGTGTGGAACACAGAGGGAGCAGAGGAGAAGTGCCCTTGTTCAGCTGTGGGGATAGGGGAGGCTGTCACAGTGGACAGTGTTTGGGCTAAGACTTGTCAGCTGAGTGGGGCTCATTCCCAGGGGAGAAGACAGTAGGTACAACACTCCAGAGGCATCGGAAGTGCAGCACTTCAGGACTGCTGGCCTGTGAAGAGCAAGGCTTGAAGTGGTGGGAAGTGATACATGCCCTGAAAAGGAATTTACACTTCAGTCCCTTGAGATTTGAGTACCAGAGAAGATTTTATGCCATTAACAGTCTCTGTATAAACCGTGGGGAAGAGGGAGGTGTAGAACGGGGTGTTTCTTCTTTGTCGTTTCTGCTGACTGCCTCGTGAACTATGGCTGTGCTTTTACATTTGTAAAGGGTACTCAGTGGTATGAACAAACCAAAGAAGAATTGATGGCTCCTACCATTCTTCCAGAACTCCACCTTTTAAAGCAGGTAAGTTAGGTGTGACTTAGGGAGATCTCTCCAAGGGATAAATTTAAACAGAGCAACATAGCATTAAAGATAACTACATAAAAGTGTCTGCTTTTGCCATGTTTTAAAACAAGAAAGCAGCAGCGGGACGAATAGTCATGAAGAATAGAAAAGGTCTTGTCTTAGGGATCGTCACTGATAGATGGCCTCAGAACTTGATTCACATACATGTTTTTGTCTGGAAATGGAGCTTCTTAACCTCTCAGTGTCTCTTTCCAGCTCAGTTATTGTTTCCTCTGAGAAGCATGGGTTTCAGCTTGTCAGACTAGCACTTTTTTCAGCTTTGGGTTGACTGTGTTTACATTTATCTTACCAGATTAAAATTAAAGGCCCAAGATACTGGGAACTGCTGATAGATTTAAGCAAGGGAATGCAACACTTGAAGTAAGTATATTGAATTTCTCAGATTTACCTTTTAGGAAGTGAGTAGAAATATATGGGAAGGTATAAATTATAGAATATTATCCAGAATGTGATTTGTCACCCTTTGATCTCATCCAAGACAACATTTAGAGTAGGTATTAAATAAAGTAGTCTACATGTTTGAAGCAGGGTTTGTATTAGAAAGTGCAAGTTTTAATTTAGAAATTAAACCTGAAGCATTTATATTAATTCATTGAGAAATTTGAACTGACTTAACTTAGGACAGTATTGGATTTGTCTGTTGGTACAATAATATAATGTTTAGTTTAAGAAAATAGGCAGATATATATGTCCTCAAAAGGAACTTTATTATAACAATTGATGTTTGTCAGACCACATCTTCTGTTGCCTCTGTTTGCCGTTCTCATGTTAGAATGTTCTCGTAAATTCAAGATTTTAGTAAATTGCTTTTGGGTGGAAATAGTCATATGCACGTAATTATTTTAGACTATGAATAATTTTATACCTAAGGTAGTGTATAAATTAAGTCTTTAAATTTCTAGAAAGTTTAACAAGCATGTAAAAGGTTTTATAGTTTGGTTCTAATTTATATTTTCCCAAATTATTTATACATTAGCTGTTTTCTGTATTGTTCTGTCTTTAGATTTGCAGCATTATTCTCTTTCTGCTGCAAACTAATTAATAGATAATTTAGTAATTCCAATGTCCTATGCATAATGCTAAGGGGATACAGAGAATACAAAGAGGTGTTAGATAAAATACTATTACCTTTGAAGCTCATACTTGAGCAGATAGTCAAAATGTCTTCTCATTTAACAAGTTCCATGAATCTAGACACAAAAGAAAGGCAGAACTTTATTTTAGTCTTTTTCATAGGGATTGGTTTAAGTTTAAACATAATAAATAATTGTATACCTTGGTGGAAAGTGGTAAAAACTTCATCTCCTGAGAACATGGTATTGGAAAACACTGTTTCCAGCCAAGCACTGCCAATAATACCTCATATTAAATTCATTCTTTTTTATTTCAGGTCCATCCTTTCCAAGGATGGAGTTTTGTACGTTAAACTCAGAGCAGGTCAGCTCTCCTATAAAGAAGATCCAATGGGGTGGCAAAGTTTATTGGCGCAGACTGTTGCTAACAGAAACTCTGAAGCCCGGGCTTTCAAGGTAGTATTGCTTGTTACAACCTGAATGATGAAAAGAAATAGTTCCAAATTCCACCAGCTAGCTTCCTCTCTTATCGCTGTAGAGTGTAAAGGTGGATCTGCTTCCTCTTTTATCACTGCAGAATGTAAAGACTGATTGACCTTGGGTTCGTTTGCTGTTTTATTTGACAGCCATAATAAAATATGGATAATCTGGCAGTACTCTGAGTAAGATTTACATTTAGTGGCAAGGACAGCCACAATATATTTTGACACTTAAAAAAATTTAATTTACTTATTAATCTTCAAATGAGTCAAGATTTCCTTAATTTGTAGTAAAAATAGAAAAAGTTTTTCAGGTTAGCACTTACTAACTCCATTTTTAAACCACCATTTGTTTCTTAAAGCTTAGGATAAAATGATGACAGATTCAGGCTTCTTTTATTAGTTTGCTTTATTATTTGCATAGTACTTGACTGCCAACACAATAGTGTTTGAAATGAAGAAATAATTAAAAGAGTGTATGAAACAATCTCATTCCCATGGGGGAGTCAGTACATATTTTGTTATACATTATAGAACTCAAATAAGTTTCCAACACTAGAAATAGGTTCCATAATCTCGCATTAAAATTTCTGAATTTAACCCTAGTTTTTAGGAATCCATGAGCAAATGTATCCCTGCTGGCAATATATAGAGGAGCAATCTAAAGGATGGTTACAGACAGCAAAAGTGTGGCAGGTCAACTAGCTGAGTGGCAGCCAGAGGACTGAGTTAGAATTCTTTGTTCTTCCAAGTAAAAAGATACACTTTATTTTAATTTGACTCATGTTTCATTTTGGGTCAGTTACTTTTGACTGAGCCTTTATAGTAGTTCCCAGGGTTTAAACATATAAATAGTTCCTAGGGTTGACATTTGTGAATTTTATTTGGCAATGTTCAGTAGGTTGCCTGTGAAATATTTCTGGAACATTTTTAGACAAAGTTTAACTTATTGCTTCTTCTAAAAATTAGAGCCTTTCTCAAAGACTCTAATCCAATTTGTAAAGAAGATAAAGTTTAGACTTGAGTTTGAACGAGGAAAGTATATAAAAATTAAAAGATGTATCAATTCCCTGCATGCTGGGAGTTCAGAAATAAAGTGTAAACCTCAATGGAAAATAGTAATACCATCATATTCCATTTTCAGTCTTGAACCTTGAGTGATACTCTGTTTTTTTTTCCAGTTTTTAAAAATTGTGGTAAAATACACATAACAAAATTTATTATCTGAACCATTTTAAAGTGTACAGTTCAGTGATACATTCACATTGTTGTGCAACCATCATTACTATCCATCTCCAGAACTACTTCATCTTGCAGACCTGAAACTCTGTACCCATGAAATGGGGTACGTGGGGATGTGGGGAGTTACTGTTTAATGGTCCCTGCCAACCACCATTCTGTTTTTTGTCTCTGATTTTGATTACACTAAGTACCTCATCTATGTAGATTCATGCGGTATTTGTCTTTTTGTGACCGGCTTGTTTAGTGATATTCCTTTTTCCTTTTCAGTAACAATTCTAGTTTCTAGTAGGCTTTTTAATCAGTGAAGGAGAGGGAAAGCCTTTTTTGGGTGAATTGTGTAAAAAGGAAGACCTGTTATTGGCCTTTTGATAAATCAGAAGCTCCTGTTAACTTGTGCAAAAAACTTCTTATAACTTCTTAGCAGAACAGGTTGGTGAATCTCAAGCAAGTTTATACCATCTTGGGTTTTGTGGGAATGTTGTGTGAGAAAGCGAGTGGTGGAGTTCTTAGAATTGCATGCATTATAATTTGATCAGTGAGGAAAATAGTCTTTTATTATTTTACTTACATTGTTGTTTGTTCTTTTAGCCAGAAACAATTTCAGCATTCACTTCTGATCCAGCACTTCTGTCATTTGCTGAATATTTCTGCAAGCCAACTGTGAACATGGGTCAGGTATATATTATATGGTTTGCTGAGCTCCTAGACTAGAATTTTTTATTACTTCTGTGGACCACCAAAAACATCCGTAATATCCATATCTATCTGTGATATTGATGGCATGCCATGCCTCAGTTACATTGGATGAGTTTTGCTTGGCTACAGATTTTCCGTAGTCTAACTATTAAATTCAGTAACTTCCTACTTTGACAGAAGAAACAACTTAAAATTTCTAAGACATTAGTTTTAATAGATGATAATTTCTATCATGTACAAGAATGATGGCCATTCTTGTACTGATTTATGTTTTCAGTATTTACCACCTTTCTTTTGTTTTTATGTAATTTCATTAATTTTGTTTCCTCTGTATATTGTAACTCTTCTTTTTGTTGTTCATACAACTACTCTCTTCAGGATTCTAAGGGTGCCTAACAGATCTTTGATTTAGTCTACCATGCAGACAAGGAAAGATTGGATGTAGGAATTTGATGATCTGGGATTGATAGCCTGTTGTCATGTAGTTTCCTCATTTCTAAAAGTGGGATTATAATAGACTTGAATCTTCTGCTTTGTCCAAACTTGTTCTGGTCAGTGTTTTTTGCTGCGTCTTTGTTGATACTGTGTTTTCTCTCTGGATCCTGCTCTTCCCAGCCCAACCCAAGGGGTATCTCTGGGATGTTCTGTCTCCTCATTTTACCCTAGTTTGATCCATTCCTCTGCTTCCACAGCACTTACTATCCTTAACTGTCTCTTGGGACTAAATTTTGATTGTTTTTTATTGATGTTTAATGTTACATGCACTATGATTATTAAAAGAGATTGCCGTTTTACTTTTATATCGTTCACTGTAGAGCTTGTGAATGGGCCATAATAGCGCTATACAATTGTTTCTTAAATTGATTTCGGAGTATACTTTGTGCTACAAAAAGCTTCTGATTTTCTACAGAAACAGGAAATTCTGGATCTGTTTTCTTCAGTACTCTATGAATGTGTTACTCAGGAGACCCCAGAGATGTTGCCTGCATATATAGCAATGGATCAGGTATGGTTCCAGAAACCTATTCCAATTCTGACGAGACTCATCCTGTATTTCAAGTAACCTACTGACAAGTGTGGTAAAGTTCCCTAGTGTCCTTGCTTTTCGTTTCTCATTTGCTTTTAGAAATTAACAAAAAGGAAACCTTGTCAAAGTTGAAAGCTCTCTATATATCCATGAAGCTTGGACTTTATGATGACAGGAGTGTCCCCTGTATGATGACAGGAGTGTCCCCTGGGGGGCTGTCTTCTTTCGAGGGTTCCCATTCTCCCCTTCTGTCCTCATTCCCTGACTAGGAGAGGAAGAGAGCATTCCTTCTCTCTCTCCCCTTGTATCCTTGTGTGGTCCCTTGCCTTCCTCCTGGCAAAGCCTCTTTGTGGAAGAGATTTCAAATAAGCAGTTAATGAACAAATAGTGCCCTGATGATGGCAGTGCTGTGAAATTATACCTACGTAATTAAGCTTGCACGAGGTTACAGAATTAGTATGCAGTGACTTAGGGAGTTGGAGTTCATTTTAAAATTTCTCGTTATTACTCTTTTAAAAGAACCTAAAAGGGATAATGCAGAAATTAATGCTTAACTGCTTTCTTAAAGGATCAAGCCAATTTATTCACTTCAGGTTATTAGTAATACTTATAACTTTTTAATAGTATCATACCTTTCAGATCTAAAATTATAGTTAAGATAAGTCAGTAGTTTTCTAACCTGGCTAAAATTTGGGAAATGGTAAAAATACAGATCCTCAAATTCCATTCCACATCCACTAAATCAGAATTTCTGGAATGATATCCAGAATCTATAGTTTTAAACAATTCTTCAAGTGAATATGATATAACAAGTTCACAGATGGGCTTTTGGGACTCCATGACTAAAAACAAAGAAATAATCTCTGATAGTAAAATAGTCTGCTGGAAAGTTGAGTGGGGATATACGTTTAGGCAGGGGATAATTCCCCCAAACCTAAAAACCATGCCGTGTTAAGTAACATGGTTAATTAAAAGCCAAGTTCCAATATAACCAGGTAAGTCCACAATGTTCTTATTGTCTGGAATTCACCCTTTTTTGACTAGAAAGTAGGAATTTGTGGTGTCCATGCCAGTGCTGCTTCTCACACCTCTCTCTGTGCAGCAGCCAAGCAATGAGTTTTGTTTTTCAGTTGCTGGCTGAGAGTATGTCTCCTCTTTTACTCTCTGAACCCCTACCTTTTCATAGTCATGGGCAGGTCTCTGTGGATGAACATTTCCTCTGGTTGCAGCTATGGTGACTTTGTAGATGGGTCTCAAGAGCAGTATTACCAGTATTGTTCTTGCCTTCTGCCCCCGGGGATCCCTAGCCTGATCCCTGCTATGTTGTTGTACCCCATCTGAGTTTTCCAGAGGTGACTGGCTGTAGACCTGTTGGGTCTTGGGTGTTTGGAGCTTTTGAGCCATGAATGAGCTCATTTGCTTTTGTCACTTTTACCCGCAAGCCGCTCACCGGGGGGCTGTATTGGAGAAAGAGGGCTCCTCTGTGGGACAGACTGCATCAAAACATAGAATGGATCCTGCCACTACTCTTTATTGATCTTATGAGCCACATTTAAGAAATACTCTAGTATACAGTTTGGAGGAAGAGACAGAGTACTTCTCTCTTTCGTTAAATGGATTGCTGTTCCTCTTTCCTCTTCAAGGTTATAAGAAGACTTGGAAGAAGAGAAATGTCTGAGACCTCTGAACTTTGGCAGATAAAGTTGGTGTTAGAGTTTTTCAGCTCCCGAAGCCATCAGGAGCGACTGCAGAACCACCCCAAGCGAGGGCTCTTTATGAACTCTGAATTCCTCCCTGTTGTGAAGTGCACTATTGATAATACCCTGGACCAGTGGCTACAAGGTAATAATAGTACTGTGCCTGTGTGCTTTTAAGATACACTGGGCTCAGGCTTTTCTGTCTTAACATTTTTTTTCATTAAATAAGATAAATCTGAGTATAAGCCACATGGCTATAGATTTAATATTTCCAGTTAGGTGAATTAGACTCTGATTATCTACTTCAACTTCTTTTAAAAATACACTTAACCCTGCTTTATAAACCATGCGGAGAACATATATAGCATTTTTAGTACCACTTGATACCTAGGACCTTGTTTTGTCTTTCCAGCATCAGATCATGTTTCCTTTTCGGTGTCTCTGTCTTCTGTTTCTTAGGGGTGTGGCCTGTCACCTGCCTGAGGCCAGCAGCCATTTTCTTCCCATTTTTGTACCTCTACCCCATGTCCACTTAGAACTTGATGGTGCTTATTGAGCCAATGCTTGTGCCTGCTCTGTGATTCAGTCAGTGAGAACCTGGGACATCACGTAATGGTGGCTTTCTATCAGAAATACTGACTTGTAATTGTGAGGAAATTGCAAAGTTAATCATATCAAAGTGTAGAAGTGATTCTGACTCACATGAGGCAAATGTTGGGGCCTTTTGATATATGGAAATGTATGTTATGTGTTATAAAGGCCTGAAAGTGATTTTTAGTAGTCAACTCCTTGATCTTTTTATGCTTTTCAGTTTATTTAAATACTCCCAATAAATATGACAGCCATCTGCTTTGGGTAAATACTAACCTAGTAATATCAATAGTAACGATTCTTGCTTGATTCCTTAAAGCTATTAGTAATCAATAGGACCTAAGAATTTGCATATAATTCATTTAAAAACTACCTATCTTTTAATACTAGGAAATAAATTTCTGAAAAATTTGCATTGTAAACCATATTGTGAGGGATGTACATGGAGAGCAGCAATTTCAAACTCTCAGTGTTATATATTTATAAATAGTTGCATTCACTCTATTTTTTCCTCTTGGAATTCAAAAAATCATGTATTTTTAAATCTTTTTATGCTGGGTGCAATAGCTCATGTCTGTAATTTCAGCGACTCAGGAGGCTGAGGTAGGATTGCTTGAGGCCAGGAGTTTGAGACCAGCCTGGGCAACATAGCCAGACGCCATCTCTAAAAAATTTTAAAAAAGAAAAATTAGCTGGGCGTGGTGATGTGTGCCTGTAGTCCTAGCTACTCAGGAGGCTGAGGCAGGGGGATTGCTTGAGCCCAGGAGTTTGAGGCTGCAGTGAGCTATAATTACACCACTGTAATCTAGTCTGGGCAACAGAGTGAGACCCTGTATCTTTAAAAAAAAAAAAACCACACAAGATTTTTTGATAGTCATTTTATTCTCATTTTGGAGGAAATATGTAAGTTATTTCATAGGTTTTGATGTTTTGTTCTTACTCAGTTTAGCATTTGATCACTTATAGCAGACCTTGGCTATTGACAACAAATAAGTCCTTAAATCTTTGCAGATTCTCTCATTTGCAAATTTCGTATAATATAAGGAAGCTTGGGCAGTGACTGGAACATTCTCTAAAACAGTCCCCTTGAATTGTCTTGTTGCTCTTTAGGGCATTGCTGGTTTCGAGTATTGCTCTGAGCCTCCATCAAATTTGATTTATCAAAAAAGTGTGTTTATTTTCTAGTAAAGAACCATCACTTTTAAAAACTCTTAAAAATGTGGTCTCCTCTCTCATAAACACTAGCAGCTGGCTTAGGGCTGGAAAACAATAAATGTAAGGACCTACATATTAGCATTGGAAAAGGTTTATATTTCTGTGTTAGTAAAAATCACAAATGCGGCCCCACCGACCCTTGAGTCCTGTCCTCTCGCTTTCTTCCGCGGACAGCATGAGTTTCACCACTCGCTCCACCACCTTCTCCACCAACTACTGGGTCCTGAGCTCCGTCCAGGCGCCCAGCCGTAGCGTCCGGCCCGTCAGCAGCACGGCCAGCGTCTGTGCACGTGCCGGGGGCTCGGGCTCTCGGATCTCCGTGTCCCGCTCCACCAGCATGCCGAGCGGCTGGGGGTCCAGGGGCCTGGCCGCGGGGATGGCCGGGGGTCTGGCAGGAATGGGGGGCATCCAGACCGAGAAGGAGACCATGCAAGAGCTCAACGACCGCCTCGCCTCCTACCTGGATAGAGTGAGGAGCCTGGAGATCGATAATCGGAGGCTGGAAAGCAAAATCCGGGAACACCTGGAGAAGAAGGGGCCCCAGGTCAGAGACTGGGCGCATTACTTCAAAATCATCGAGGACCTGAGGGCTCAGATCTTTGCAAATTCTGTGGACAATGCCCGCATCGTTCTACAGATTGACAATGCCCATCTTGCTGCTGATGACTTTAGAGTCAAGTATGAGACAGAGCTGGCCATGCGCCAGTCTGTGGAGAGCGACATCCATGGGCTCCGCAAGGTCATTGATGACACCAATATCACTCGGCTGCAGCTGGAAACAAAGATCGAGGCTCTCAAGGAGGAGCTGGTCTTCATGAAGAAGAACCAGGAAGAGGAAGTGAAAGGCCTACAAGCCCAGATTGCCAGCTCTGGGTTGACCGTGGAAGTAGATGCCCCCAAATCCCAGGACCTCAGCAAGATCATGGCGGACATCCGGGCCCAGTATGACGAGCTGGCTCGGAAGAACCGAGAGGAGCTGGACAAGTACTGGTCCCAGCAGATTGAGGAGAGAACCACAGCGGTCACCTCACCGCTGAGGTTGACGCTGCCGAGATGACACTCACGGAGCTGAGTGTACAGTCCAGTCCTTGGAGATTGACCTGGACTCCATGAGAAATGTGAAGGCCAACTTAGAGAACAGCCTGAGGGAGGTGGAGGCCCGCTACGCCATGCAGATGGAGCAGCTCAACGGGGTCCTGCTGCACCTGGAGTCGGAGCTGGCACAGACCCGGGCAGAGGGCCAGTGCCAGGCCCAGGAGTACGAGGCCCTGCTGAACATCAAGGTCAAGCTGGAGGCTGAGATCACCACCTACCGCCGCCTGCTGGAAGACGGGGAAGACTTCAATCTTGGTGACGCCCTGGACAGTAGCAACTCCATGCAAACCATCCAAAAGACCATGACCCGCAGGATAGTGGACGGCAAAGTGGTGTCTGAGACCATCGACACCAAAGTTCTGAGGCATTGAGGCAGTAGGTCCAGAGTGCCCTTATACCAATAAAAAGTTCACAGGTCATTGAAAAAAAAAATCACAAATGCATATGTACACGTTTAGGGTCACTCACTAATACTCTAAATTATACTCATTAAATCTGAAAATGCAGCAGATTTATCATACTGATGTTTTGTGTATATCTCGTCAATTAAATTATAATCTTGGGCAAAGGAAGTGGGTTTTGAGTTTAAGAACTTAAAAAGGTTTTATTAACTTTATAATATTTTATTATGGAAAATTTAAAGTATATACAAAGTAAATAAAGTAGTATAATAAACCCCATAATTGAGTTTCAATAGTTATCAGCATTCTACCATCCTCGTATCATCTATATCTTCACCCATGGCCACACTGAGTCCAAATCATGGCATTTTACTTTCCCACCTGCAGTGGGATGCCATTTTTGGCATTGTCAGTCTTTAATTTTAGACAGTCTATAGAATATA
>CM052437.1:62630817-62674101 GCA_028533085.1 Varecia variegata
GTCTCGAACTCCTGAGCTCAAACAATCCGCCCGCCTCGGCCTCCCAAAGTGCTAGGATTACAGGCGTGAGCCACCACGCCCGGCCCTCTTTAAACTTCTTGTTCATTTTTTAAATTGTTTGTGTTTTCGTTGTTGAGTTGTAGGAATTTTTACGTGTTCTAGCCATATGTCTGTCAGATATGTTTCGCAAATATTTTCTCCACTCTTTACGTTGCCTATTTATTTTGTTAAGGATGTTTTTTGATAAACGGAAGTCTTAGGTTTTGATGAAGTCTAATTTATCAGCTTGTTTTCTCTTGTGGTTATTGCTATCTAAGAAATCTTTCCTACCTTAGGTCATGAAGATAATTTTTTATGTTTTCTTTTAAAAAGCTTTACAGTTTTAGCTTTTATAGTTTGTGATTCATCTTAATTTTTTACATGATACGAGGTAGGAGTTGAAGTTCTTCACACACACACACACACACACACACACACACAGCTGACCATCTGTGGAAAAGATATTTGTTACATTTCTTTTTCATTGAATTGCTTTAGGGCCTTCGTTGAAAGTCAGTTGAGTGTAGAAGTGTGAGTCTGTTTCTGGAGTCAGTTCTGTACCATTGATCTATTTGTCTATCCTTGTGCCAGTGCAAGGGTAGAGAACATCAGTGAAACAAGCTAGTAGACAGGAGAAAGGTATTAAAGGGAAAGTATGATCCACCATGCTCTCTTTCTTGATAAACTATTCAAAGAAGAATCTCTTCTTGCCGCCTTTATCCTCTCCCTCTGCTGCCTCCCCCAGACCCCAGTGTTTCCACCTCCCAGTAGACTGACATCTACATTGTCGAGTTCAGTGGACCCTACAGTTTTTCTCTCACTGTATCTCTGTAACATTGAGGCTTTTAACTACTTCTTTCTTCTTAAAATGGGCCTCTCTCAACTTCTTTGACACCACACTTTCCCAATTTTTTTTTTAATTTCTTTGACAATCTCTTAGTATTCGCCACTGTTTCACTGTCCTTCCTTCACTAACCCTTCTGGGAGTCATCCGTGCTCCTTCCTCTCCTTCCCTTCCCCCCTCCTCTGCACCAGTCAATCCATTACCCAACTCTTTCAGTCCTAACTCAGTAATAGTTCTTGAATCTGTCCAAATTTTACTACTTCTATGTAGAACAAAACTATTATTTCATACCTGGATCACTTAAGCCTCCTAAATAGTCTGCTTGCTTTTTATTCTCATCTCCCTTCTAACCATCTCAAGTCAACCTTCAAAATGGTCTTTTAAAGAATAAACTGGGTTAACACTCCTGCTGAAAACTTTTCAAAGGTTTCCAGTTCAGTTGTGACAAAAAGCTTTACAGGTGCCTGTATGAAGCACCTGTTTCCCTGTACAGCCTCTCGTTACACCACTTGCTCCCCACAAACTCCACTTCAGCCGTCCCAGCCCCTTCTGTTCTCCAGAAGCACTGAGCTCCTTTTCACCATGAAGCCATTGAATGTGCCATTTTCTCTCATTCTTCACCTGCCCAGCTCATATTCATCCTTGCAGCCTCAAATTAAATGCCCCTTCCTCATAGGCCTTGCAAGACCACTCTGCCCCAGGCAGCTTTCCTGCCATCTTTAGTGTGTACACTTGCTTGTGCTCTCTCTCAACCAGCTTTTCTTTCTGTATAAAAATGTACTTTTCTGCAAGTAATGGAAGGCCTGTCTTAACCTGTCCTTAAACAATAAGGACACAAATAAGCTTACATTATTGGAAATCCACAGGTAAGTCACGCTTAGGGGTCATCTTATTCCAGTGGCTTCAACTCCATTTCTGTGCGGTTCGTCAGTGACAGTCTGCACCATGACTTCATCCTCAGAGTGCTTTTTTTCTCATGGTAATAAAACAGCTATAACAGTTCTTCACCTCAAGCTCAGCATGATGCCCAGAGGAAGAATAGAGTTGCTTCTAGGAGCTTTGTCATAAGAATGAAGAAATTTCTTTCCCTGAAGCCTCCAGCAAGCATGTCATCAAGCATCTCCTCATGTCTCTGGCTCAACTTGCATCTCATGCACATTCCTCAGTCCAAATCTGTGGCGGAGAATGTCTCTTACTGAACAAATGGCTTAGGTCTGCCTGTCTGTGGACTAACCCCTTTGTCAGGAGAATGGGATTGCCTTGATTGCCCAAGACCAGTGGTTCTCAGAGTGTGGTTCCTGGAGCAGCAGCATTACCTGGGAACTTGTTAGAAATGCAGTTTTTCTGGCCCCACCCCAGACCTGCTGAATCAGAAACTCTTGGGGTGGGGTCCACCTGTCTGTGTTTTAACAGGCCCTCCAGGTGATTCCGATACATGTTAAGAGTTTGAGAATCTCTGGCCAAGACTCATTAGCACTGTAAACTTTACAGTGACAGGCACTCACTCAGTCTGGTTTACCACAGTAGCCTCAATAGGACCTGCCTGGTATATGCTCATTGTTAAGTTCTTGATGGAAAAGTAAGAAAAATGTTTTTTCTTGTGCCTCTCAGTTCCATTTGTGTTTCTCTCATAGCCGGGGGCGATATGTGTGTGCATGCCTACCTCAGCGGGCAGCCCTTTGAGGAATCTCAGCTGAGCATGCTGGCCTGCTTCCTTGTCTACCACTCGGTGCCGGCTCCACGGCACCTGCTGGCAGTAGGACTAGAAGGTAATCGCATATCTAAATCCTCTTTTCACTGCCTCTATTACCGACCCATTTATGTTTTGAGTTTCTAATAGTACTTTAAGCCAAAAACCCAAAACCTGAAATGTTCCAAAGTCTGAAACTTTTTGAGTACCAACATGACAGAGGAAATGCTCACTGGAGCATTTCAGATTTCAGATTTTCAAATTAGGGATGCTCAGCCAGCAGGTATAATGCAGATATTCCAAAATCTGAAAAAATCTGAAATCTGAAACACTTCTGATTCCAAGCTCTTCGGATAAAAGATACTCAGCCTGTATTAGAATGCCTTAGGGAAATTCATAATTTAAATATTGTCCTTGGGTAATTGTTTCAAAGAGAAGAAAGCCTGCTTTAAACATGATTATGTTTCTGAAGCTTCCTTGAAAGGGGTGTATGGCTGAATTTATTTAGAGATGTGACCTTTCTCTCATTTCCATTTCTTTAGGGAGCACAAGCTTTGCCGAGCTACTCTTCAAATTTAAACAGCTGAAAATGCCGGTGCGAGCTTTGCTGAGATTAGCTCCTTTGCTTCTTGGAAATCCACAGCCAATGGTGATGTGAACATGTCTGGTGGTGAACCAACCTTGAGACGTGACTTCCACACAAAAATGTGACCAAACATCAAAAATAAAGCAACATTTATAAATTTTTATAATATAACTGGGAGGAAATGAGCTGCATAAACCTCAATGTATTTTAAAATCTATGTGTTTTAAATATTCCAGAGACTCTGTTGCTGTCAGCATTAACATTATATGATATATAAAAGTGAGTTAAAATTTACTTTTGTAAATAAAGTGTTTTGGTTTGTTTTCAAAACCCTTGATTGCTTTAGTTTTGGACTTCAGAGAATAGAGAGGTGGGGGCTGGGGTAGATGTTGGTTTTTAAAGTCTGTATGGTAGTACAGGTGAAGTGAGTGTGCTCAAAACCACAAAGTTTTAAAAGAAGCTGTATCATAAAGTTTTACTATGTGTGGCAACAAAAGAGCTTTTGCATTTCCTAAGATGTCACAGTTGTCCTTTCTAAAGTAAGCTTGTTTGTACTTCCTGTGACAGTGCCAGTTATTCTTATGATCACCTTAAATGGGAGACTTAGACCCCAGTGAACAGTTGCTCAACATGAAATGCTATGGACTGAATTGTGTCCTCCCAAAATTATATGTTGAAGCCCTAACCCCAATGTGAGTGTGTTTGGAGATAAGACTTTTAGGAGGTAAGGTTAAATGAGGTCATAATGATGGGGCCTTAATTCAGTAGAATTGGTGGCCTTATAAGCAGGAAGAGAGATACATGTTTCTCTCTCTCATTCCTCCATGTGAGGACACAGCCAGAAGGTGGCTGTCTGCAAGCCAGGAAGAGGGCTCTCACCAGGAACCTAATTGGCTGGCACCTTGATCTTGGACTTCCAGCCTCCAGAACTGTGAGAAATAAATTTCTGTTTACCTAGTCTATGGTATTTTGTTATGGCAGCCTGAGCAGACTAGTACATGAAGCCTGTTCAAAACAGGTAAAATATGAAACTTCTACTACAGAGAGGTTTTCAGAAATTATATATTTAAAAATAAAAAGTCCATTTTTACCCAAGATTTAGAGAATGTATATCTGTACCAGGGAGGGGATTTTGGACTAGACCATGATGAAAGATACTCACATAAAGGTGTCTCCAGCTTCAAATTGCCAATACAGGATGAAGAATGCTCCCTGCTGTCCACATCCTGAACTGTGGTGTATAACTTTAAAAATTAAAGCAAAAGAATGTTTCCACTCAGATTTTGCCAAAAACCCATGTGATATTCGCCTCTGCAGAGGGGACTTGCATTTAGAAGGTGTGCAGCTAGCAGCAGAGTGGTTCTCTAGATGCAGTATTCCATTGTGTGCCTGCCCCCCAAGGACTTACTCTTTGCTCCTTCCTGGTTGTGAAGCATAGGTAAGATTGTGCTTCCCTTCACACTTAAATAGTTTTTCTTCTAATTAAAAATTTTAAAAAATTTAAATGGCAGATTGTTGGCCTATAGGAGACATAAAAGATTTCAGGAGTTTTTCGGGGCTTTGCCTTGAAGGAATATGTGAACGTGTTAGTTCACAGATCAAAAGCTGCCTCACCTGATCAAAAGCTGCCTTACCTCAGGCGGGCATCCCTGACACCTCTGTAGGACAAGGCTCGGTATGTGGTCACAGGTTGAAAACTGATCAAAGAATGCCTGCCGGACAGTCACCTGCAGCTAGAGACAATTGGCCTAAGGGACAGTTCCTGCTTCACTCCTGACTACTTGTCTCAATCAACAAAAAACTAGATAAAGAAATACAGAGGCTCTGTATTTCTGTTTAGCCTTTCTACTAAGTGATAATTTTATCTTAGGACTTAGAAGTTTATCTTAGAAAGATTTTGTAACCGTTTGCTCACATAGATAGAGTTAATTAAGGGATCTCTAGAAGCTTTTGGGGAGACTTTAAACCTAACTGAACTACCTGTTGTTATGTAAATCTGTTACCACTGGCAACTGATCGCTGCACCAATAAATACTGATGTGGGACTTCACTTGGGGCCTCACAGCTCACGGGAATGCTGGAGGATCCCCTGACTCCCCCATCTTTTAAAACTGTACTTTTGTCTCTGTGTCTTATTTCTATATTCTCTATTTCTATTATTTCCATATCCCTTGCGACAACCGCTGCCAAGGGACCCGGTTTTGCTGGGAGCGTAGCTCACTCCCTGCAGCAGATTATGAAAATTCCATTTGAATCAAGATTTAAAGAACTCAATATCTAGGCTACCGTTTGTGTCTTCACTCTCAATCGTTCAGAATTGATCGCTTTTCCTTGAATAAAGAATGACTGGAGAGATTTAGTTATTTGCACATGTATTAATTCATATGAGGGCGAACAGTCTTTTTAGAGTGTTATCAACAAAAGCAAACATCTGGCTTTAAGAGAGGAACAGAATAAAGACTGCAGGTGGTCCGGAAACCACTTGGGACCTGCTGATGAGTGGCAGAGAGTGAAGGGGAGACTGGGCAGTGTGCCCTGAGCAGTATGCTAGGATCATTCATCAGAGAAATCAATTCCAGCATTTTTGGGCTCTCAAAAAATCCTGAGGGTAGGGGGGTATAGCTCTCACCATCCAGAGCATTCAGCCTCTTCAGAGCCATGGCAAGGGGAGAGCTGGAGAAGCCTCTGGTCGTGAAGTCTTCTGGCCCAGAAGTGGCACACACCACTTCCTATTAAAGCCCGTTGGTCAGGAGTAGTCCCACTGCTCCACATTGTGTACCCAGGACCGAGAGGAGAGGCAGATGCTGGTGAGGACCAGTACTGTCTGTTGTGGTGTGGTTCTTAACTAATAATTCCTATGTCCATCTTTTCTGTAAAGCAAGGCCACATTTCTAATATAGAAGGTGTCAATCAGAAAATGTAAAACACTGCTTGGTGCAGGGCTGTGGCCTGCAAATGCCTGAAGTGGGGAGGGAGGAGGAAGGAGAGCCTTAGGGAGGAGAGGAGCGAGAGAGTGGGGCCGGAGTGAGGAAAGTAGCAGCCAACAGAACTGCCTTGCACACCCTTGGGTCTGATGCTGTGGGGTCCTGAGACCTGGTTCCAAACCAGAGGAGCCTTAGACTCCTCACTGTGCCTTCTAAGAAATTGTCCTAATGTTCATGTTCCTGATAATGGACTGAGTTCCCCAGTTCACTCTAAGATGACACTTGAGTCTTGGCTTCCTTGGCTTAAGCTAAATTTTGGCCCCTGAAGTGAATGCAATACTTTCATTTGTTGGCTCTTTCATTGTACTGATTCCTGAGACTAAAAAAGGAGAGCCAGACAGAAGTGACTTCTGAGAGGCACTTGTCAGAAAGAGTAAAAGGGGACTTTACTTAGAGTTCTGGCATCAGGTCATAGCAAACCATGGGCAAGAGCAGAAGTGGTGACCCCCTGAGCCACCTGGAGTCTCTCCCTAACGTGTTGAGAGGACTCACTAAGGGATGAATGTATTTGTTCTTGTAGAAACCCAGGGTCCTTTAGTTGAGAAACTTGAATAATTTGTGTCAAACTTCCTGGGGGTTGAGCCACTGAGGTGTCAGTAGGAACATGGGCCCAGTGCTGTTGGTTCTGGGTTTGCCATTCCGTGGCTGCCCTGAGGAGGGAGACTCAGGCCCTTGGCCCACTGTCTCCGCCTGGACTCCGGGGCAGCGTGGACTGGGCCTCACAGATCACAGGACTGTGATTGTTTGCAGCTCGAAGGTTCCTAAAGACTCAGGAAGAAAATGCTAGTAGTCCCTCATGGGATAGAGTTGAACAGCAACTGTATTGCTTCATAACACAAGTCAGTTTTTATAGGACTGGCTGATCTATTTAATACTTGACCATGAGGTCTCCGGGAACCTGCGTTTATCAGATAGTCCGTGGCAAAATCAGTCAATCCCATGGGAAGAAAGAGGTGAAAAGCGCTGGACAGTGTCTGTCTAGCCACTGCGGTTATTTTTCCTGTAAGAAGCTCCATAGAAAATTTCCTATCCAAAATAGCTACACATATAAAGCTGTAAAACCTGAACACTACTGAGCAAACCAAACTGCAGTCACCTGGCCCAGGCCTCTTGGGTCACTTTCCACACCTGACCACCTGTCCCAGCTGTATGGGTTTTGACGCTCACTCACAGCCTGCTACAAAAGTGTCCTTCCCAGTCCCCAAAGGATTTGCGCCCAAGCTCCCTTTCCCTTGGGATCCAGATCCTGTTCCTGCCCTCACTTTGAGGGTGTTTGCCTGGTGTCCCTCCCTCCAAACCCCCTTGCTTTTAGCACCTCTGAATCACGAAAGCGTAATCTCTTGCAAACAGGGGTTTGCTGGAGTTTGCTTCATGAGTCCATCTGGAAAGCCTTTTTAGCAGTGAAGTCAGATTTATTAATACAGATAATAATGACCCATGTCAGTTGTGTCCCATTTTGTATATTATAGTTGTGTGTTTCTTATATTTGCTGTGTGTCTTTATTTGGTCTGTTTGCTTTTTCAAAAAGGCGTCATATACATTACTTTTGACATTTAGGATGGCTCATATTTTTGGTCTAGTGAATCTTCGTGGGACTCCTTGGGTCTCTCTTTTCCCTCACCTGGGCTTCCACTGTTTTCTTTCCAGCTTTGATGATGCCCCAGGACCCCCCCACCCCCTCACTAGACCCTCCCTTTCTCTCATTTTAAAAGTTGGGTCATTTCTGTCTTGTCAGAGTGTATGACTGCATGTAGTTTCTCCCCTCGTATTCCCCTCTGCTCCAGCCTTCCAGTGTCTCAATGTGCCCATCAGCTGCTGGCTGAAATCCCCTGTCGTCTTCATCCACCAAGGCTTTGGTGGGTGACCTAGTGGATTGCTCAGTGAGGCTCTGTGTAAGAGTGGGCTCTTCTGCTCCTCTTTCCTCTGTTTCTCCCCTTTCAACTCCTCCTCCTTTCCTTGCCATCTTCCACTGGCTGCCTTGGCCTCTTCCTTCAAGTTCCTCCTCCTCCATGGTCCAGGACTTATCCTGGACTTTCCGTCCCTTCTTCTTCCTCCTGTCCTCAGTCTCTGTTGGGGCTCTGGCTCTGGAGGTCTCTTGGTTCCCTTGGGTGCCCCTCTGAGTTACTGCTAGACCCTCTCCCAAGATGTCCTGGGGTCAGGGGCCTCTGATGCCTGATATGCACTTGAAGACAGGAGGGGGGATGTGTCCTGCTGGGCTGGCTTGGCACCCAGGTGCAGGCTGCTGTGGCTGGGGCTCCCCGGACCCACTGTCTTGCTGGTTTGAGGGAAGCTGGAGGCCGGGTGCTGCCCCCTGCAGCTGCCTGGAGCCTGGGGAACGGCAGCCCTCTTCTTTGCTGTGGGTCGGAGTAGGGGGTAGGGGTTGGGGGAGGGGGTGGGCGGGAGCTGCAAGAAGAGAGAGAAAGTGAGATCGGAGCAGAGTGGACAGCAATCTCCTGAGCCCTCCCCACTGGCGCCTGTCAGAAGGACACTGGGAATATCAGCTGTCCCTCCCCACATGTGGCTCCTGTAAGCTACAGCACCCAAGAGGGGCCCCAAAACAGTTCTTTGTCTTTGGAATTTTGAGATTACTGACGTAGTTGGTGGTTCTTGGTCCTCACATAAAAAGCCTGTGGATGAATTCAACTTTATACCCAACTTGGTTTCTCTCAGATCACACTCTATCTGCTTTCCTCTCTCCCCTTTCCTGCTAGGATCAGAAAGGCTCTGTCCCACTCTGCAGTGTGGCTGGGATGTTCACAGGATTATTCTAGCACAACTGTCTTGCCCAGGCAAAGAGTTCCTTATACATTTCCTTGGAGGTCTCCCTCTGCTTCAAGTAAATCCAAGGATAAAGACCAAATTCAGACCAAAGAAATTGCATTCTAAATAGTGTGATGCTATAGACAGATGGTTGTTTTCTATAAATGTATCATCTGTTATGTCCCTCCTCACAGTTCTGTATGTTGCTTGTTCCTTTTTGTTTCCAGTGATCTTTCTTTCTCAGAGAGCAGAGAGCACTGGGAGCTCCTGCCCATGAGAAGCGAGACCCTGCACACATCCTTCAAGGGCCAACCCAGTGTAGCTTGCTTCATGTGGGAGCAGGACACACACAACATATGAGCAAATGTTGGGATTTATCTTTCTCTTTCCTCCAAAGAGCTACCATGGTGATAGTCCCTTTTCCAGAAAGGATGACTTTAGTGTGTTTCACGTATTTATGTTTTAAATTTTCAACTCGGATCAAAACCCTGCAGAGGTTATACCGAGAATAGCATTTTTAAGGGTTTTTCTAAAAAAAAAAATTTGCTGTGCAAATTGAGACCTTGAGTTGCATAGTGCATGATCCTGTAATCAAATTCATTTAGAGGCCAGGCGCGGAGGCTCACGCTTGTAATCCTAGCACTCTAGGAGGCCAAGGTGGGAGGATCACTTGAGGTCAGGAGGTCGAGATCAGCCTGGGCAACAGCAAGACCTTGTCTCTATAAAAAGTAAAAAATTAGCAGGGCGTGGTGGTGCATGCCCTATAGTCCCAGCTACCTGGGAGGCTGAGGGCAGGAGAATCGCTTGAGCCCAGGAGTTAGAGGTTGCTGTGAGCCATGATGATGCCACTGCACACTACCCAGAGCAACAGAGCAAGACTCTGTCTCGGAAAAAAAAAAAAAAAAAGAGAAGAAGAAGAAAAAAAAATTCATTTGGAGAATTTTCATATAAATACTTCCTTACCAGGGGAGTTCTCAGAGCCTTCACCACGCTCATATACAGGAAGAAACTCTAAAATGATGCACAGGCCTCCTCCTCATGCCCACCCAGCCCAGGAGGTGACTTCAGGGACACAGAGGATGGGGCTGGCTCACACTCACCTGGACATCTGCAGCCCCTGATCCACAACCCCGCTGGCGGTTCCCGTGCCGTGGGAACTAGGGGGCGCACTGGCGCACCCGACTCCAGACCCAGTGGTGGGGGTTCTGGGCCTGGATCTGCAGGGAAACGCAGGGCAGTGAGCTCCTGGAGGAAGGGCCCAGCCCCTGCTCATCTCTGCGGTGTGTGCACCCCTCATCCCCCAGCCTCCCCGACAGACCTCCTCACACAACTCCGGGGTGACCCAGGCTCGGTGCCCCATGGCATGGAAGAACTCCACCTTGAGCTTCAGGAAGTCCTTGTAGAGGTCTGGCCAGTGCTCCTTGCCCAGCAGGAACTGGAAGATGCTTCGCTTGGACATGGGGTTGTCCTCCTCCATATCCGAGGCAATGTAGCTGCCCCAGGAAAAGAGAGGGTGCTTGCCTGTCCCTAACCACGACTGCTGATCTCAGGCAGGACAGGAGGGAGAGGTCACACTGGAGGAACCATGTGCCAGGGGAGTGGTGTCCAGGAAAGAGGGTCTGGGGAAGCCTTCACTGCAGGGCCCCAGGGTGTCCTCAACACGGAGCCTGCAGGGCCCGTGCTGTGCTCAGCCCAGGGCAAGGTTCTGGCTGCCTGTCCTTTCCCAGGGGGTTTCCCCCTCAGGTAGCTCCATCTCTGGGCAGCAGGTGGCATTTCTGGCTATTTTCATTGTCCCAGGACCTTCTCCTCTCCCCCACGACCACGTGGCCCCTGAAGGTCTCATCTGCTCTGTGGCCAAGAACCTCTTGGGGCCCTCGAGCACACGGGCATGGCCGAGCTGCCCTGACGGGGGTGATGGAGGCCGTGGAACTCAGGGGTTTGGGAAGATTTGAGAGCTGGTCCCTGAGGGGGTGCTCACAGGGCCAGGAAGAAGTGGATCCTGTTGTAGAGGTGTCCAGGCAGCCCGACGCGGCCGAAGTACTCCACCACCATGGACAGCAGGTACTGCGGGGAGACGGAGGCCGGTGAGGGTGGCCAGGGGTGAACAGAGGGAGGGTCTGCTGAATGGGCCGGGGGACCTTCCCCATCCAAAGCCAAGGCGGCAAAACCACTGAGGGTGGGACTTGCTGCAGGTCTCACCGTCCCTTTGCCACATGGAGATGGACCGGTGGAAAGTGCCGGTGAGGCGTTGCCCTGGGGGCAGGGCAGGGTCGTGCAGCGAGCTGCCTTCCTCTGGCTTTCAGAGCCTGTCCCTGTCCCTGTCCCTCCGGGCTTCTCCTGCCTGGACGGAAAGCTTATCCTCCCTGCCCCACCCCGCAGCTGGTGACCGCACCCCCTCCGGCCCTTGTCACTGTGCTGCTGTGGGTACCTTGTCAGACACTTTGAGGAAGATGTCAGCTTCCAGGAAGCTCTGGATAGCGGGATCCTCTGCAAAGGAAGGAAGACGCACGCGGTGGGGCCTGGAGCAGCCCTTCCCGGAGGACTGAGCGTGGGCTGTGGGGTGTTTCAGAGGGAAGGAGGAAAACTGAACTCCCAGTTCCTCTGTGTCATGGCAAGGGGACCAACTGCCTTTTCCTCTAGGAAAGCTACGAGCCTTAGTATCGGTCACAGCAGTTATTTCTTCCACTGGCACACGCATACTGAGTTTCAACTGAGGGATTCGAATTTTGCTATTGTTATTTAGTCCTCAACGGAGTCACAGTTGGATATGATCCATTTACTCACTTTGGAGATGTGACCTGGTTCTCAAAGTGTAACAAATTTGCCTCAACCCCAAAGCTTGGATGTGGCTTCTGGCCACTGTGACACCTCAGCCTGTGACGTCATCATGTTGTGACTGTGCCAGGCTTCCCTGGCACCACTGCTAACCGAGCACCCGGGCCGTGGCGGGGCTCCGTGGGCATCGTGCCTCCCTGCAGATCGTGAGCTGGCCTCCCCGCCTCCCCAGGAGCCTCCTCTCTGATTCGAGGTGTCCTCTGAACGGGCCGGGGTCACTCCCCTCTCTGCCTCTTCTCCAGTCGGCCCGGCCTCAGGAGAGTGCCGTCAGCAGCACTTTCTGTGATGAGGGAAATGTCCTATGCTTGAGCCGTGGGAGCCGTTAGCCCTGTGTGGCTACCAGGCACTTGAAATGTGCCGAGCGAGACTGAGGAACTGAATTTTAAAAGTGTATTTAGTTCATTTAAAATTGAACTTAGCTACATGTGGCTAGTGGATACTGTACTGGACAGTGTGACCTCTGTGTTGTCCCCAAATGGGCCACACTTAGTCCCATCTCTGGGCCCGATGCCACCTTCTCAGACTTTCTCTGAGCACCCATTTCATAAAACTTTCCTGCCCTTGCTTACTCCCCATCTCTAGGCTTCATACGATTGATTGATTGATTGATTGAGACAGGGTCTCGCTCTGTTGCCCTGGTGAGAGTGCAGTGGTGTCATCATGGCTCAGTGCAACCTCAAACTCCTGGGCTCAAGTGATCCTCCTGCCTCAGCCTCCCGAGTAGCTGGGACTATAGGCACGCACCACCACACCTGGCTAATTTTTCTATTTTTAGTAGAGATGGGGTCTCGCTCTTGCTCAGACTGGTCTCGACCTCCTCACCTCAGGTGATCCTCCCACCTTGGCCTCCCAGAGTGCTAGGATTACAGGTGTGAGCCACCTCACCTGGCCCTTCATGCCTTTAAAAAAATTTCCTTCTCTACATTTATCACCAACTGAGATCAACTTATGCTGTACATGCTGTTTGTTTCTATGCCCACTTTGAGCTTAGAAAGAAAGATCTTGCCTGTCTTTTCATCACTAATCTCTGACATCTTGACTGGTGGGAATCAGTGAATGGGTCTTTGTGGGCAGAGAATGCAGCCCCTGGTGTTTCAGCTGTGAGCTTCTCTTTTCCTTCCCTCCGAGAGCGTGGCCCGTCACACCACACAGAACCACAGTCGCTCTGCATCCCTGCCACCTGGACCTCTTTGAGCCCCACGGGAGACTTGCACATGTGCCCAGGGCCCCGAGCACTGCACCAGCTCCGAGAACACACCCAGAAGTCGGTAGAAGGCTTCTTGGTCCTCAGGGCGGTAACTGGGTCTTCTCCTCCTGTTCATCCTGAGCTTTGTGCCCTCAACATGATTGACAGTCCATATGTTCCTCCTCTGCCCCCTCTTCCTCCAGGACTTCAGCTCGGAGACAGCTTCTGAGGAGGCCGAATTGGAGGCAGGAGGGCTACTCTCACAGGTAGCTGTGGGAACAGAAGGTCCCATGTGAGCATGGACGTGACCCACCTGGGCAGGCTTGGGCCCTTCCTCACAGCTCACCCTGAAGACGAGACTCTGCCTCGCAAGGACAAGGGGACAAGTAGTTACTCAGCAGTAACCAACCCTTCCTGTGGGAATGCAGAAATGGAGGGATGATGAGGACACACCTGGCTTCCCATCCGCCAGATTCCTGGTCTTCCGGCCCCTCTTCCTCCTGGTTCTCTGCTCAGGGACAGCCGCTGAAGAGGCGGAACCTGAGGCCAGAGGGCTCCTGTTCTGTGGGGCTGCAGGGAGAGAGGGTCCCATGTGATCTTGGGAGGGACCCACTGGGAAATGCTGAGCTCCTCCCTTCTCACCCACCTTGAGGATTTTGCATGTGACATTTGAGGGGACAAGAGAGGAATGGTCATCATTCCCTTTGCATTTATCTACAAGGGACATAGGAAAGGAGTTATTTATTTACCTTTCTTTGCCAGGCAGAGGCTGCTGTCCTGTGCCTCTTTACATGGCTCTTGCTGCCTGGAGTTCACCTCTATGGAGACAAATGTGGAGCTCTCTGACCTTCTGTCTTCCATAGCTACCAAAGTGAATGACAAGGTGACCTCGGCTCACCCTGATGCCCCTTCCCAGCCCCCCACAGAAGATGACTCAGAAGAGTCCAGGGAAGAAGGAGAGATGAGATGGTGCTCTGGACGCCAGGGTGAAGGCTGGGCAACCTCACACACCTGCCTTTCCTTCCATGCATGCCCTTCTGTTGGCTTGGAGCAGTCTCCAAGGCAGCTGATGTGGCTCTCAGAGGGACCCTGTCTTATCTGGATACAAGAGAAAATGTAAGCGACCCAGCCTGATTCCAACCAGGTTATTTCTTTCTGTGTAACCTGCTTGTGAAACATAACAGCAATTAAAATTGCAATGACAGTAGCTAAAAGTTATTTGATTGCTTATTAAACTCTGGATGTTGATCTGTGCACCAAGAATTACCTCACTTAATCCATATAAGCTGTGACGTACAGTTTATAACTTCCATGATTTACAGGTGAGAAAACGACGCCTTAATTTGTCTAGGGCTTGGTCTCTTGACTGTGGCTAGAGCACTCTGGATTTGGGATTAGAACTCGAGTTTGACGAGTGCTCATGGGAACAATGGCTTGTGGCAGCCACAGTTGAGCCACAGTTACGTTTCCAATAGGGCCAGGCTGGATGGCCTGACATACTTACTTTCCATGTCAGCTCTACCTAAATATCCATCCCTATGGACCACTATAAATTCCTGGGTAATCAAGCCTGGCCCAAAAATATGACCGGAGTGGTGCATACCCATCTGAAAAGGCCCCTGAAGCCGATTGCGGCAGTGCATGGTCCCCCCCAGCAAGGCTGATGCCACTCACTGCCGTCTGCCCCATGGCTGGCAGAGCTCTCTTCTCGCTCCCCGCCACGTCCGGCGGCTCTCCAGGCTCCCGGGCGGCCATCAGGGCCACGTTCTCTGTGGCAGTCGGCTTTCCTCTCAGCCCTCCCTCCTCCATGTTCACTTATTCTCTCTTTGGCGCACATTCCCTCCTGCCCTCTCTCCCTCCAAAATTCAAGACCTGGCTTTATTCCTGTGCACCCCCAGTCACTCATCTGGAGACTCACAGGCCAGCCCTCCCGCAGCCCCCGAGACTCCCTGGGGGCACAGAGTTCAGAATCCCAGACTCCCACGAGAGTGAGCGCTCTCTCAAGATCCAGGCCCTTGACGCTGGGCTCTCACTTACCCAGAGCGCAGCCTCACGACAGCGTGAAAAGAGAACTGGCCATAGCCAGGTGTTCGGGATCAAATGGCTTCCAAGATTCCGGAGCACTTGTCCTGATTCACCGATGACATCACACCATTCCACCAGGAACTGCGCTGGTTTGTAAAGGACACTCAAGGAAAAGGCCATGGGCTCACAGGGAAGGGGGCCAGCGTCCCCAGCTGAACACTGGAGTCACCTCTTACCGCAAATTTCCTCATCTTGTGTTAAATCAAATCCATTAATGACTCCAAATGAAAATAATCAGCTACATATTAGAAAATTGAGAAAATATAAAATTAAAAGTTGATTAATCCCTCATCTATACTAAAAAGTCACTAATACAGTTTTTTATTGCTTTTCTTCTTATTTGTGTTTAGCTACCATATTAAAATAAAACATTTTTAAACTTTTATATTTTGTGGTAATCGTACAATATTAGTAGATTCACATGCAATTGTAAGAAGTAATACAGAAAGGTCCTATATACCCTTCACCAAATTTCCCCAGAGGTAACAACTGGCACAACTATAGTATATAATATCATAACAGAAAGTTGAGATTGGTACAATCCATTGACCTTATTCAGATTTCACCAGTTTTAAATACACTCATATATATATTTAGTTCTATGCAAGTTTATCTCGTGTGTACACTTGTGTGACCACCATCAAGATACAGAACAGTCTATCACAAGAATCCCTCGTGTTACTCTTTTCCCATGTATTCCTTCCTCCCTAATCCTTGGCAACCACGAATCTCTTCTCCAACCCTATAATTTGGCTATTTGAAGAACATGATATAAATGGAACCAACCAATATATAATCTGAGATTGGCATTATTCACTCAGCATGATTCCCTGAGATCCATCCAAGTTGTGGGGTGAATCAATAGTTAATTCATTTTTATGAAGCACTTAGTAGTACTTCAAGGTCATGCGGTAAGTGCATATTGAGTTTTGTAAGAACCTGGCACACCCTGTTCTAGAGTGGCCCTAACATTTCACATTTCCACCAGCAATGTATGAGTGATCCAGTTTCGCTGCATTGCTGGCGTTTGGTGTTATCACTGTTTTCTACTTTAACCATATCACATTGTTGTTTTAACTGGTATTTTCCTAATAGCTAATGTTGAACATCTTTTCAACATTATACAGATGGCAAATGTTGTGTTTATTAGCCATCTGTGTCTCTTCTTTGGGGAAATGTCTGTTTGTGTCCTTTCTAATTGGGTTCCTTATAAAAGGATGTGTTTAGCCCCATTGTGTCTTTCTCTTTCCCTCTCTTGTCCTCTCTTGCCCTTCTGCCATGGTATGACATAGTAAGAAGGCCTTTACAAGGAGCTGGCACCTTGATCTTGGACTTCTCAGCCTCCAGAACTGCGAGTAAATGAATTTCTGTTCATTATAAATTATCCCATCTCAGGTATTGTGTTATAGCAGTGCAAAGTGCACTAAGTCAGTAGGGGTCCAGATTTATTCTTTTGCATGTGGCTATCCAGTTGTCCCCAAACCATTTATTGAAGAGATCATTCTTTCCCCATCCAATGGTCTTGGCACCCTTGTTGCAAACAGCAGGAAAGTTTAAACTCAAACAGAACTGGTCCCAAGTGGAACAGGCTGCCTTGTGAGGCATGAAGGACCTGTTCGGTTCATGGCAGCACTCAGGGACGTGGACAGGAGATCGTGCTGGGGAAGGAGACCAGTGGCAATTGCTCTCTTTCTCAGAAAGGCTTTCTGCCTCTGAGATGCTATTTTTTGGGGGGGTGAAGCAGGGGTGTGCATCTGCATGGGGGTCAAGTTGAATAAGGGGAACAAATTGCCTTTCTCCCTCAGTTCAAGCATATCAGTTTTGTTTGTGTCTATTTCATTTAGTGGGGAAATTAGTTTGAGAAAAAGGTTTTACTACTAAAAGTCCTTTGAAAGACATTCATTTCAAGTCACATATTGATAAATAAGAAAGCAGTGTCCCTGAGAGCATAGGAGCCCTGAGACCACACACAGGATTCCCCTGCTGGGCACTGCGCCTGCTCTGGCTGGTCTGTGCTCTCCGCCCCAGGTCCAGCCTGCCGAGGGGTTTGAAGCCAGGGCCGCTCTTCAGCTTGATGTCTAGGTTCCTGCCTCCTGCATCCTTCAGACTTCACACCAGGTGGGTTCTCTCCCTGTGAGAGATGAATCTTGGAGGATATGCTGGGGGAGAGGGAAGAAGGGACTACTTTATAGAGTCTCTGTAGTCTGAAACTTTTTGGTGCCTTGAAATCTCCAGGGTAGATACGGGAAGGGAAGGCAAGTTTGGCTTCACCACTAGCTTGGAACTCCACAGCAGATGCTGGCTGGGACCAGGCAACAGCACCCAACAGGAGGCCATCGTGGAGCATAAATTTCCTTCTCAGCACTGCTTTAGGTATACAATTTGATGTTTGTGTTTCATTTAGTTCTATGTATTTAAACTTTTTTTTTTTGAGCCTTCCTTTTTGACCCATGGATTACTTAGAATTGTGCTGTTGCATTTCCAAGTGTTTAGAGATTTTCAAGATATCCATCTGTTATTGATTACTGGTTTGATTGCATTATGGTAAGAGAAAATATGCTGTATGATTTCCATTTTAAATTTGTTGAGATTTGTTTTATGGCTGTGGATATGGTCTGTCTTGGTAAATGCTCTGTGGGCATTTGAAAAGATAGTGTGTTCTGTCTGCTATTGTTGGGTAGAGTGTTTTTAAATGTCAATTAGATTCTTTTCATTGATGGTACTGTGTTCTTCTAAATTCTTGCTGATTTTGTGTCTAGCTCTATTAGTTGCTGAGAGAAAGTGTTGAAATTTCCAACTATACTGCGATTTGTCTATTTCTCTTTTTGGTTCTATCAGTTTTTGCTTTATATATTTTTCAGCTCTGTTATGTGGGACATAAACATTTAGGATTGATGTTTTCATTATGCAATGTACCTTTTTGTCCCTGGGTATTTTCTTTGCTCTGAAGTCTATTTTATCTGACATTAATATAGCCACTCCTGCTTTGTTTTGATTGATTTTCACATGGTATATCTTTTTTAATATTTATATGTTCAACCTACTTATATTATATTTGAAGTGAATTTCATATAGACAGTATATCGTTGGGTATGTTTTTAAATCCACTCTGCCTGTCTTTATCTTTTAATAGCTGTATTTAGACTATTTACATTTAGTGTAAGTATTGCTATATTAGGGCTAAGTCTGCCATTCTATCTATCTATCATCTGTCTCTATTTATCTGTTTTTTATTTCTCTGTTTTCTCTTCCCTGCTTTCCTGTGGGTTGCTTGAACATATTTTTTAATTCCATTTTGACTTACAGTGTTTTTGAGTGTAATTCTTTGTATCAATTTTTTAGTATAGGTGTAACATTCTTTTTTTTATTTTTTGAGACAGAGTTTCGCTTTGTTGCCCGGGCTAGAGGGAGTGCCGTGGCGTCAGCCTAGCTCACAGCAACCTCAAACTCCTGGGCTTAAGCAAGCCTTCTGCCTCAGCCTCCCGAGTAGCTGGGACTACAGGCATGCGCCACCATGCCTGGCTAATTTTTTCTATATATATATATTTTTTAGTTGGCCAGATAATTTCTTTCTATTTTTAGTAGAGATGGGGTCTCGCTCTTGCTCAGGCTGGTCTCGAACTTCTGACCTCAAGCGATTCACCCGCCTCAGCCTCCCAGAGTGCTAGGATTACAGGCGTGAGTCACCATGCCCGGCCAGGTGTAATATTCTATACACATAGCGTAGCAAAATCTCTTAGTGTTGATGTTTTACCATTTCAAATGAGGGTAGAAACCATATCTCTAAGTCCCTTTATCCTCCCACATTTATAATTATCTTAATTAGTTCCTCTCTACATAGTGAGAACCATATCAGACAATGTTATAATTTTTGCCTCAAGAAAACTCAAAGAGATAAGCTGAGTCTGTAATATGTATTCACTAATATTTTTACTCTTTTTATTCTTCCTTTCTGGTGTTTCAAGATTCTATCATCATTTCCTTTCTATCTCAAGAAATTCCATTGGTCATTCTTTTACAGTAGGTTTTTTGACAGTAAATCCAGTTTGTTTTCTTTTATCTGACAATGTGTTGATTTCCCCTGCATCACTTAAGGATATATGTGCTGGGTATAGAATTATCAATTTATAGTTCCTTTTTTTTAGCACTTGAAAAATGTGTGTCACTTGTTTTTGATGAGAAATACATTCTCATTTGAATTGTTTTCCTGCTATAGGTAAAATGTCATTTTGCTCTGTTTTCAAGATTTCTTTTTTTCAATTCTAAAATTAAAAGTTTAAAAAAAAGGAAAGCAAAAACATTTTGCTGTTTTGCACTTTCTTCCTCTTCAGACTGGCCTACTCCCTTCCATAGTGCAGGTAAAGAGGAAATGGACAGTCTGATTTGGTTTCTGTTTAAAGTTCTCTTCTGTGTACAGAGAATCCATTTTTCTCAATTATATTGTTTTTTTCTCCATGAGCAATTGTTTGGGTTTTCATTGAATGAGGTGTACTTTGGTCTGATTCTGGAGCTATAGTTGAGAGACCCTGACTTCTGTAGGCACAATTGCACTTCCTTGTGGTCCTTGATGTCCTTCTGAGTAGCTCAAGTCATTTCCTCTGCACAGGCCTGAGGCTACACCCCCTGAGACTGGCTCTGTACAAAGATGCTACATGCCAGACACTTCCAAGACCTCAGAGCCCCTCTCATACTGATGGAGAGCAGAAGAGATATGAGTCTGTCATGGAATCCAACATTGCTTGCAGACTTTGGTCTCAAGGTCTCTGTCGTGAGCCACGGCTAGAAGTACCTGTAGACCAGAAAGATTTTGTGACTGTAAGGAGGACATGAAAATTAAACCTGAGATTTGTGAGATGCTTTATGTTTTTCAAGGTGCTTTTACCTCTCTACAGGTACACTATAGAATCCACTGGTTGGGTCAGGTAGATGAGGTGACCCTGTATTAGTAAACTGTTATCATTTGACTTTCATAGAAAATAGTTTTATTTGTAGAAATAGAGAGGCAAACAAACGAATGAGGTTATGGGAACTTTGCCATGAGATGCAAAATATCTGGCTACAAAGCAGAGAAATTGCCCTCATGCATATATTTTAGTGCAAAGTGGACATGATTGCTACATAAAATGCACAGAATTTCTCAATTTTCATTGAGTGTATGGGTCTCATACTCAAATGTCAATAAAGGTGAGAAGAGAACTTAAATATATGAAGTCAGTGGATAAATAATAATAGGCGGTATGGGACATTGTCCACAAACTACAGATCTCAGACTCAGTATGAATGTTTTCAATTCAGTTTTTAAAACATCGGGGTGGCCGAATAATCAGATCTGACTGCGAGTGGCCAGCAGCTGCCTCAGTATAGGTTGTGCTTGGTTTTTCTATGTTATGAACCTGGAAATTAAGCTGGACTGTATATAGCAAAGACATAAATATCAGTGGATTAAACAAAATAGGGTTGTCTGCTTCTGGTTAGGATAGATTAACAGAAAGATGTGAACACTTTCCTCCCATGGTGATAACAAGAATGAGCTATATAGAATAAAAGCATACGTTTAGTGGGGCTTTCAAAGATTGAAGATATGAAGAAGCTCTGATGAACTGAATTGCAGAGGACATGCCCTCTGTAGGTGAGCAGGGAGCTCCGAGCTCTCTGGAGCAACTGCTGGAATGAGCCCAGGTGGGACGAGTAGCAGCTGCCTTTGGACAGGAGGCTTTTCAGGGCTGAGAAGGAGCGTCCCAGGTCGGGGTGAGATAAGGGTCTGGAAGAGTTCCAAATGCCAAATCCATCTCTCAGCCCAACAACTCTCTCCTTTCCCTGGAATTTTGCTGGGAAAGTGGCACTGGAGGAGAGAGTGGTGAGCAGGGAGAATACCGGCAGCCTACACCTCCCTGCTGGGCTTGGGTGCTGGAGCCCTGCAGGAAGTGAACCCAAACTGTCTGAAACAACGGCCACTCCCCAGCCCCCAAACACAAGAAAAAGATTACTGTCAATGTTCTTTAATGACAGCAGTGCAAGAGCTGGGGTTGGGCTACCAGAGTTTCTTACATTCGATGTGAAGTTGTACGATATGAATTCAAGGTAGAGATTGCCAGACTGGATAAAAAAAAAGCAAGATTCTACCATATGGTATTTACAAAAAATCACTTTAAATATAAAGACATAAATACAGTTAAAGTAAATGGGTGGAAAAGGAAAAACGGCCATGTCCAGAGTTAATGTGGGAGGGAGCTCACACAGAGGTGTGGCTCATTTTGGTACTGGGAGGCCTGGCTCATTGCATTAGGCGGCTTGGCTCATTTACTGGGAGGCGTGGCTCATTGGAGGCCACGTGGCATTTGAGGTATTGTGGCAGGCTGGGGTGGGAGAGAATTCTGGGCTCGAGGAGGCTTCTGTTGTTCTTTGCTTCTCCTCTGGAAATGGCTGTTTGTTCCTCCTTGAAGGAGGATGAGAAATGCCCACATCCGGCAGGCTGCCTGAGGACCTCTGGATCACAAAGGCCTCTTGCTCTTTCTGTGACCGACCACTGCTGCCTTGCTGGACGCTCTACCCCTCGGGGCAACATGGCTGCGGTCTTAACCAGGCCTCCTTTCCTTTTCCCCTCGTAGATCTATGAGAAAGAAACGGCTTTGAGGCTTGGAGAATGACTAGGGAGAAAGTGGTGCTCAAAATGTACTGTTGTTCCGGGATGTCATTATAAAAACGCTTTGGCACTGACTACGAATTCATGTGCCAACACAGCCAAACTCCATTTCCTTATGCACAAGGTGGGAGTAGCAATCCCTTCCCCTTGGGGCTGCGTGATGGGTCCTAAGCAGTTCAGACTTCTGCCAGGTGAGGGTCAGGCACTGATGCTTAGGTTGGCTTAGAGTGCCCCCTGGTGGGAGAAGGTCTGAAGCGCAGCATGCGAGCGCCCTTGTCACTGCGCGGAAATTATCCCGGGCAGTGCACATCGCATCAGAGGACATAGATACTTAGGGGACTTGTGCTTTAAAAATTATTGTGAAAATGTCACCATCTTAAATTGTTACTATGTAGGAATTTTATTTACGTCTGTTGCAAAATAAGCCAGATGCTTAGCTAATTCATATGGTTTTTGAAGGGCAAACACCATAACGTGAGAGAATTGTACATAAGCGTGAGGAATTTATAATGTTTTAATTAGAAATAACGTGTGATACTTACAGGACAATTTATTAAGAAGCCCGAATGTATTTGTGGACGTTGATTAATCTAGGAGTCATTTCTCTTTTAGAGAAGTTAATAAGCATTGCTTATTCCTGTCAATACAGCTTGCCACATGGTAACGTTTCCTCTTCGGTGGGCTTTTTGGTGATAAGATGTCAAGTGAGGAAGTGCTGTGCTTGTGCGGCTCCCAATCCTGAATTACATTTATTGGGCTCTGCCGTCTAGTGTTCCTGTATGGTGCATACGGTGCCCAGGGGCATCTGCAAGTGACAGGGTCCAAAAAAAAAAAAAAAAAAAGGGCTACAGAAAGTTCCCCCCACCCCGGGAGTGCTGTGCCAAACAACAGAGCATGTCTCTCTGGAGTGTGGAGTTGTTTTCCCATTGGCTACTGCTGAGCAATGACACAACAGGAAGACTGAAGTTATAGAGACTTTGTCCTCTATTTATTTAAATTAAGAAAACACTTGTTCAAGGAGTTCATATTAGTTTCTGTTTTCTTATTTTCTTCTGTTCTGTTATTCATCATCATAATTTAGTTAGGTCTCTAGGTTTATGTGCATGAAATGAATTCAGTTTCTATATGCCGGCTTCTTATAAAAGCAGAAAAAAGAAAAACTCAAACTAGGCAGGCTCACAAAGGTCACCATTCTCAATATAGCAATGTGGCCAGTTCCCATGAAGGGGACGGTGGGCTCTGGAGAGGACAGTGAGAAAGCAGATAGAACGGGCTGTAATAAAGACATCTGTGGCCCACCGCCGGGGGCACTAAAGTTCGGTGGGGCTGGGGAGAAGGGAATGTGAGGTGGGAGAGGAGCAGGCGGCCTGGAGTGCAGTGGGGTCTGGAAGGGCCAGACCCTCTCTGGGAGGGACCGGGGGCGGGTTGTGAGAGGCTCCCGGCACAATCAGAGGTGGCTGGGCTGGGTGGGAGAAGCTGTCCTAATCCTTCTTGACCTGGCCATGGGGCCAATCAACAACATGTGATTTCATCCGTGGCTCTCGAGAAGGCAGAAAGGTGGCCTTTCAGTGGGTTCAGAGTGGGGAGGAGAAAGTGACAGCAACCTCTCTTTGGTGGGCTTTTTGGTTTCACCCCTGGTCACATTTCTCTCTCTTCCCTCCAGACATCCACACTTCCTTCTCCTCCTCCTGCCCCCCCCAAATATAAACATCCCCCTGAAGACATCCCCTTTACCCCACTCCCAGCCTCTCATCCCAACTTTCAGATTTCTTTAAAAGCCAAAAAGAAAAGAAATTATCAAGGGGGAGATCATGTATAAGAACTTTTTATTAGTCCCACCTTCCAAATTCCTGCAGACTCGAGCTTCCTTTTTTCTTTGATGTGGGGCTTAATACCCAGTGCATGTTTGAGAATGGCACAAGGAAATAGAATTTTCTTCCTGATTCTGCCTTGAACCTTGGGCAAATAGCCCAAACCCTCTGCTTGTTCTCCTCTTGGGAGTCACTGTACTCACCCTATAGCCTTCAGGGCTTAGCAACGAGATCCACTATGAAAATGGCCACCAGCAAGCTCTGATGGGTATAAAGTGCTAAATAAGTGCACGTGGGTATCATTTTTTAATCTCTTCCATAGGCAGGCTGTGGGAGGACCCCTGGCACCATCTGAGTATGAGGAGCCCAGAAACAAGCAATCCGATTCTCTCTTAAAACCTGGGTTCTACTCTCGTGTTTTCCTGGGTCTCCTTGAAGGTTGACCGGACGTTGGGCTCCCTGTCTCAGGCCAGAGACGACATGAGAAGGAGTCAATGCTGCTCTACCTCCTGCCAAACCTTCTGCCAAACCGAGGCTGCCTTTCTTTTTCATATAAGGAAGCAGGTCTGTCTCTGGGAGGGTTCTTATACAGACTAGTTCTTTTCCTAAATGTCAGGTGTGGTTCTAAATAGGACACTATCAATTTTTTTTTAAAACAAAACTACCAGGACATATGTTTTCATGGGTGTAATCCTGTTTGAAGTGGTCACACTTGGAGATTTTACACACTGCTCAAAATTTTCTGTGACTTGGTTTCAGAATATGAATATCCTCAGTGGTGGCAAGTTTTCATGAGTTAAGAATAGTGTTAATTTGAGAAATAGCCCCGTAAGGGAGGTGATGCCGTAGACCTCATCTGCTGTTCTGCCCGGAACCTGGGAGATGGTCAATCTGTATTTGTTGAAACGAACCAGGAAATGAGACCAGGGCTATAATGCTGGAGATGCTCGTTTGCTTGAGGAACTTTAAAACAGGATCTTCCAGACTGTTAAGAGAACACTTGGATATCTTTATGATGGTGTGTTTGCTTTGAAAAACAAACAAAAAAGAGAACCATTATGTTGCAGTTCCACTTTCCAACAGCACTTCATTTCTCTCTGTGTATCAGAATGTACCAGAAAAGCATTCAACCCAATGACCGAAACTCTCTGAGCCTCAGTTTCCTCACCTCTAAAATAATAGTTGAACCTGCCTCAGACAGCTGTTAATGAGGATCAAAGGAGATATATTTGCCAAATGCTACATGGCCACTGCTATAAATAAAAGTCGCAAACCATAGTGGGGTGTACTCCACTCATCTCCAAGTCTGAACACACATGTAGAATAATGTCACGATATATGGTCCTTGTGTCCTGACGTGTCCTGACGTGTCCTCCCGGGCCCTTTCTGGAGTAAGAGATCCAAGGAGCTGTTTCCTCAGATAATAGCCTAAGTGATCGGGGTCCTTGATTAGGGAGCACAGGTCTGCAGATGGGTTCCAGTGTGGGTCACTTGGTCATATTTTCCAGTCACCTTCTGCCATGCAGGGGGGCAGGACAGCGGATTTTTCCAGTCCACTGGCAGGTGGCAAAGCCCGCTCCAGTCTTTGGCATTTGGTGCGTCATACCACAAGTGGCCAGTAGGTGGCACACGTTGCACACCACCGCCGCCAGCTTTGGCGCCGTCTCGGAAGGCAAAGCTCTATTTCCAATCCAGCCCGGCTTTACGGCAATGCTTAATCACATGGAAAGGAACATGCAATAACTACTGGTATTTCTGTAAACACACATGCTAAGAAGCAGCTGCCAGTTGGAAATAAGGATGGACGGAACACTCAGCGAGAGGTCTCCTGAGGACAATCTATAAAAGGAAAACCCTAAGAGTTTTTAAATTTAAGATCCAGTTAACCTTTGTGACTCATCGAAAGAAACATTTAGAACCCAGAAGGACAATGATACTACATTTTGTGGATTGTGACCTGGTCCAAGGTCCACCCTGTCCTCTCTGCCTTCCCCCAAATGTCAAATTTTGGAAGCAGAGTCAAGATCACCGTGCACCCTGACAGCAGGCCCCACCCCAACCCCCTGCAGGGTCAGGCTGCCCCTTGCGGAGGGAGAACCTTCTGGGCTGACGTTTGCTTATTTTCTTATTCTTTTGTCCTGGCAAGTTGCCTGTTTCTTGGGTTTATCTTTTCTCTGGAGGAAAGTTTATTTGAATCTCATTCTACCATTAATAAAATTGGCACCAGATGGATATGGAGCTGATGAAGAGACACATCACAGCAAAACAAAAAGTAGCATCTGGTCAACGATGGGGGCAACGAGGATTTGGATGTATGTGGACACTTTTTTATACAAAATTTAATTGTGATAAAATACACATAACATAAAATGTACCGTCGTAACCATTTCTAAGTGTGCAGTTCAGTGGTGTTAAGTCCGTTCACATGGTTGTGCAGCCAGTCTCCAGGACTCTTTCCATCTTGCAAAGCTGAAACTATGGACCCGTTAAACAATTCCCTATTCTCTCCCCATAGCTGCCAGCAACCACCATTCCACTTTCTGTCTCTATGAATCCCATTACTCTAGGTTCCCATAGAAGTGAAAACATCCAGTATTTGCCTTTTTGTGACTGAGATGTTCTTCTTAGCATAATGTCCTTAAGGCTCATGCATGGTGTAACATGTGTCAGAGTCTCCTTCCTTTTTAATAGGCCATTATGTGGATGGTTCATTTTATGTGTCAACTTGATTAGGCTAAGTGATGCCCAGATAGCTGGTAAAATATTACTTCTAGGTCTGCCCGTGGGGGTGTTTCCAGAACAGATTAGCATTAGAATCAGTAGACTGAGTTAAGAAGATCTACCCTCCCCAGTGTGGGTGGATCAACCAATCTGTTAAGGGCTTGAATAGACCAAAAAGTAAGAGGAAGGGTGAATTCTCTTTTTCCTTGAGCTGGGACACCCATCTTCTCCTGCTTTTGGACAGTGGAGCTCCTGATTCTTGGGCCTTCAGACTCAGACTGAGCCACCCACTGGCTTCCCTAGTTCTACAGCTCCCAGATGGCATATGGTGGGCGTTTTTGGCCTCTTTAACCAATTCCCATAATAAATCTCCTTTTATATATCTGTATATTTCCTATGGGTGCTATTTTTCTGGAGAACCCTGACAATAAAGTATGTATTTATCACGTTTTGTTTATCCATTCATTCATCAATGGACACTTGGGTTACCACGTTTTGGCTATGGTGAATAATGGTGTTGTGAACATGGGTGCAAAACACCTCTTCACAGCTCTGCTCTCAATTCCTTTGGGTACATACCCAGAAGTAGAGTAGCTGCATCATAGCACATTTCTATTTTTAATTTTTTTGTGGAATTGCCATACTGATTTCCACAGTGGCTGCACCATTTTGCATTCCCAACAACAGTGCACAAAGGTTCCCATTTCTCTACATCCTTGCTAACATTTGTTATTTTCTGTTTTTTTTTTTAAATAGTATTTATCCAATGGGTATGAGGTAGTGTGTGGACACTTCAAGTTTGTTTTTTCTAGGACTTTTTTTTGAGTGGACTAGGCTCCCTGATTTCTTCTTACGACAGTGGTGTTACCATAAAGAACACATCTTCCCCTCAGCCCTCCCCCGGAAGCTCTGCCCAGGGAGCCCTCTGTGTGTGGGTATATCTAGGTTGGCCTCTCCACTCTAGGGACCTACTCGAGAGTGGCTTCATTTGGAACAATCTTAGATCACTGGAATTTCCTGGGGTGCCACCAGAGTAGAGTGTTCTGAAGAGTACAGAGCTTTAGATCCTCTGGGGACAGGAGCAAGACAGGCTGATTTATTAACCACACTTCGTCCCCCTCCTGCCTCAGAGGTGGACAGTCCCAGGGGCCCCCTCACCAAGCCACTCCCTGGAGTGGGGTGGGAATGTTAGGAAGTTCCCAGTCCTCAGCCTGGTCACAGAATTTTTGAGGCCTTTGAATATTCCATTACATTGCCAGAGACATGGCAAACCCACGTTTATCCAAAGGGGTTGGAGTCTCTGGAAGTATCTGCCCACAATATCCTTTAGTCACCTCCCAAACATTCCCTTGAGGTCAGTCAACTTCCATATAGTGTTGTGGGTTGGCCTCTTATTCCCAGGTTCATTTATTTAATAAAACATTCTTGAGCATCTCTGAAGAGAGACGTTCTGTGGTGGATGCAGGTTGGCAAGAGGCACTCTGCCCTCAGAGAGCTGAGAGTCTTGGGGGAGAGACACAAGCACAGGGTATGAGGAGCCTCCCAGAGGGTGGTCAAGTGCTGGGCATCCCAGGAGGTGGCAGGTGAGGTGTGCTCGGGCAGACCTGCTCAGGGTCGGCAGGAAGTTTAAACAGCTAACAATGTGGATAGAGGCAGTTGGAATAGTGTAGGTGCTCTTCAGTGTTCACTCTCTGTGGTGGTTTGAGTGTGTCCCCCAAAGTTCAGGTGTTGGAAACTTTATCCCCAACGCAGCAGTTGTTGAGAGCTGGGACCCTGGAGAGGTGATTAGGTGCCGAGGGCTCTGCGCTCATGAATGGATTAAGGCCTTTATGGAGGGAGTGGGTGAGTTATGAGGGAGTGGGTGAGTTATGAGGAAGTGGTTAGTTATGAGGGAATGGGTGAGTTATGAGGAAGTGGTTAGTTATGAGGGAATGGGTGAGTTATGAGGGAGTGGGTTAGTTATGAGGGAATGGGTGAGTTATGAGGAAGTGGTTAGTTATGAGGGAATGGGTGAGTTATGAGGGAGTGGGTTAGTTAGGGAATGGGTGAGTTATGAGGGAGTGGGTTAGTTATGAGGGAATGGGTGAGTTATGAGGGAGTGGTTAGTTATGAGGGAATGGGTGAGTTATGAGGGAGTGGGTTAGTTATGAGGGAATGGGTGAGTTATGAGGGAGTGGGTTAGTTATGAGGGAATGGGTGAGTTATGAGGGAGTGGGTAAGTTATGAGGGAGTGGGTTCCCGATAAAAGGGATGAGTTGAGCCCCTTTTCTCTTGCTCTGTTCTGCTCTCTTGCCCTTCTGCCATGCCGGTAGAATGATGCAGCAAGAAGGTCCTTGCCAGACGGGGCCCTTCCACCTTGGACTTTCCAGCCTCCAGAACTGTAAGAAATAAATTTCTTCCTCTTCCTCCTCCTCCTCCTTCTCCTTCTCTTTCTTTCTTTTTTTTTTTTTTAATAAATTACTCATTCTGTGCAATTTTGTTATAGCAACACAAAGCAAACTAACATACCCTCTTTCTCCACCAGCTACGTGCTCAGTACGAGAAGGGAGAGGAGTGTCGTGAAGCCCAAGCTTAGGCAGAGAGGAGGTCAGGGTGAGAGAGTGGGGAGTGTCACTCGCCTGTCTTCATTCCATCAACAGCTGCCAGTGGACATGCTCCCTGCCGTGGGAGAGGCGGGTGGCCGAGCTGGGCTCCAGTTCTGGGGCCCGTTGCTCTCCCTGGCCGAGGGTAAGTCTCCCAGCAGTAGCTGCCACTCTCCGGTTAAACTAGAGGTTCAAACTGCAGAAGGGCTCAGCTTTGTGAGTGAAGGCTCTGCCCAGATTTCTGTTTTATCCTTATAGTCAGCCAGTGGCCTGGCTGCCCAGAGGCAGGTACAACTCATTCAAGTGCCGAGGATTCCATTTTTTATTATCTAAAACAAATCCTGTGATTAATTGAGTCTAGTAAGCTTTGAGATGTTTGTTGGTGGATAATGCTAAATGGGCTATGTGTAGGTAATGGCTTTTTATTAAGTGGAAGCTAATAGCTTCGGTAAGGCTGTCCCAGTAATAATCTCGGTTAACTGTTTGTAGCTCGCCTCGCACTGATTTCACAGCATCCATTCCCTGCAACATGCAGGGCGCCCATTTTACAGATAGGGAAATGGAGACTGAGGCTCAGGGAACAGAAGGCTGGAGTGGGGTGTGCAGACCGAGCAGACTCGGAGGAGGGGTCTCAAGGACGCCCTCGTCTTAATCCTGCCATCCCACGGCACATGCATCCCTAATCCCAGTTAGTTAGGCGCTAACTAAAGCTCAGCGTTAGGGCCAGAGATTTAAAAAGCACCTCATCGCGTACCTGTGGGTGAGGACCGCCAGGGAGGGCCTGGAGACATGAAATGCCCCCTGGTGCCACGACAGGGGAGGGCAGACTGCGTGCAGGTCCAGCGCTGCCTCTCACGGGCCACACACACCCGCACAATTCATTCTGTAGTTTAAATCTTTTGCCATCTCACAGACTGTGTTCAGTAAATGAGCCCAGAGCAGGGAGTGACTGTCTGTTCTTTTTTTCTCATGGGGGGCTGAGGGGCGGGAAGAGTGGATGGGGGTAAGGGGGTGCCGGGTCACCGACAAGGAGCCCTGGGCAATGCCAAGCTTGTGTATCCTCTGCTGAGCTGGGCATTAGCTCCCCTCCTCTGTTTTCCTGTGAGTTCACTGGAGTTTATTTGCGAAGCCTGGCACCTTCCTGTGGCCTTTAAAGTCAGGCCTGTGGGCAGCGCCCAGCAGGGGCTGAAGGCCCCGCGGGGGGCACCCCTGCAGCCCTGTCATGCTGGGCAGCTGCAGCCTTTAATTTGGCGGCTATTGTGGTGGTGTTGCTATTACTCAGGGCTGTGGCTTCAAGAGAACCTGTGATGATTTCTTTGTTATTTCACAGAAATTGGTACCAACAGCTGGCATGTAACGCGGTAGCGCGGGCTCTTCCGTGTTTGCCCAACGCCAGGCCGTGGGGAGGGCGTGTGGTCAGTTTGCTGACCTGCAAACATCAACATTGTTGGCACCTCAGACTCTTGCTCAAGAACTTTCCCAGGCTCTGTGCGTGTGCACATTTGCAAAAATAACAAAGGCGACCTTCATGGTTTGTCCTCTAAACATGAAGAAGTTTCATGGTTTGTTTTCTAGTGAAAAGAAAGAGAGAATTTCGGTTCTGTGGAATCTGGCGAGACCTCACAGGGTTGACGTGTCCCTGCACTCACATTTGCTGTGTTGCTGTCTGTCTGGCTCTCACGGACTCATCCTATTTCTCCAAGTGACTGCCTGAGGCAGCGGCACACGGCTCCTACTCATCGGGGTCCTTCGGGTTATTGCTGGGCCGTATCTAAAGATCACACTGGCTTCTGTCCGTGGCCCAGGAACTCACAGGGCTGGTGCCAGGCAAGAGTTCCTCTCTGGGCACCTGCAGGGCCCTTCTCCGTCCTTGCTCATGCCTCAGCGTAATCGCCTTGCCTTGGACTCACCCCATCGTCTGTGGGGGCTCATCTTCTGTGTGTGATAGAACGCATCATCTTTGGGGTGGGTGCTTTTTGTCTGTTTGCTTCCCCTGGGGTACGCCGGTGGCCAGGCCATGCCCATCCTGGCCCTCTGAAGGTGTGTCATCGTTCTGCCATGGACCACCCTGTTCTGGAAGGGACAGGACATCAGGGATTCCCTCCAGGCATCCTGTTTCCCATGACCACGGTGTCCTGTAGGAACAGAGGTGCAGACTGCAAGTAAGATAAACAAGGACAGCGACAAACTCTGTAGACGGACTTTTTAGAGAAAGGAGGTGGGCCCTTTTGAAAATATTGAGATATAAATTCCATAGGATGAAATTTACCTTTTTTTTTTTGAGACAGGATCTTGTTCCATTGCCCAGGTTGGAGTACAGTGGCTTGATCATAGCTCACTGCAGCCTCAAACTCCAGGGCTCAAGTGATCCTCCTGTGTCAACCTCCAAAGTGGCTGAGACTACAGGTGCATGTCACTACGTGGCTAATTTTTCTATTTTTTGTAGAGATGGGGTCTCGCTATGTTGCCCAGGCTGGTCCTGAATTCCTGGCCTCAAGTGATGTTCCTGCCTTGGCCTCCTAAAGTGCTGGGATTACTGGTGTGAGCCACTGCACTTGGCCAAATTTACCTATTTTAAGTGCATATAATGAATTTCGGTAATTGTATCTAGTTGTGTAACCACCATGACAATTGAGCGACAAAGCCCCCATCATACCCCAAGAGTTCCCTTGAACCTTTGCAGTCACTCCCCTCCCCTTGGCCCCAGCAACCAGTGACTGGTTTCTATCACTGTAGATCTGCCTTCTCTAGACTTTCATGTAAGTGGAATCAAGCAGTATATACTCTTTTGTGTCCAGCTTCTTTCACTCAGTATAACATTTTTGAGGCTCGTCCATGCCACCGTGCAGATTCCTTTCCGTTGCGAAGTAGTGTTGCATTGGGCGGATGTACAATTTGGTTTTCCATTTGCCAGTTGGTGGACATTTGAGTTGTTTCCAGTTTTGAGTGATTATGAATAAAGCTGCTATAAACATTCATGTACAGGTCTTTGTGAGGGCTTCTGTTTTCATTTCTCTTGGGCAAATGTCCAACAGTGTGTTTGCTGGGTCACAGGGTAGATATACATTGAAACTTTATAGGATACTGCAAAATTGTTTTCCGAGGTGGCTGTATCATTTTCTATCCAAAGTGGACACTTTTAATCTAGGACATATAACTGGCCTTCCTGAAATCTGTGAGTATCTTGTGCAACGGTCTTAGAGAAGTTTTATTGGATCCCACATGTTACTAAGTTATTTGGCTTTTAGGCAAAAGATGATAACATGTCTATGGATGAGATGACCCTAGTCTTGAACTCTGGGCTTTGTACAGAGGTTTGCATTGTCTTCCTCCTGAGGAAAAAAATACATCCCGCCACCATGCACACGTGTGAGTCAGGTCTCCCATGTGTCCTTTGAATCAGTTTTGCGTGTGTGCCTCACACAGCAGTTTCAAGTTCATCCTGTGTTGAGATAATGCCTGAAGGCAAAAGGAAAAAATATCTGTGGCTGTCAAATCAGGTGGGAAGTGATTAATCACGGAGACATTTATGGCATGCTGAACTGTTTCGTTTCCTGACCTTTATCCCACCTGCGTTAGGGGCAGGCAGGGTCAAGTTTAAATCCAAGATGACAAGTGTCTGGGGCTGAGGAAGCTTTCTGCTGAATATTTGGCTTGGGTCAATGGCTGTATGTCTCAGGCCTGATAAAAACGGACTCCCACCCACCCCCACCCCCAAAAGTTGAAAACTGACTCCCAATTAAAAAAAGTTATGGGGTGAAACACTTGTTGACTAGGCCTTGGGCTAGATCTCCTTGCAAGGTTTTTAGAATTGACACACCCTTTGGATGTGTCGGGGGCCTCTGGTTTTTGGCAGTCCCTGAGTTGCTGTGTTTATACCTCAGACGTCTGTTGCTCACAGCGTTTCTGCACCACTCCACGTGCAAAATGGTGGCTTCTCTTGAAGTCCTTCAACCCCCTCCTCCGGGAGTCAGCTTTGTCAACTTGAGCTCAAATATTTCATGGCAAGCATGTACCCAAGCCTGTGTGTCCTGTTGTGTCTCCAGATCATGTGCTTTGTGGGATGTAGACAGTGTCACTTATTTGTCACTAGGCCCAGGGTCAAGTTTAGGTGAGGTTCACTCCATCTAAGCCTTGTTTGTGGGGAGAGGGGGAAGGGAGGCCCCTATTTTTTCATTCAGAGAAGTGACTAGACATTAGAAAATGTCACATCATAAACCCATGGACTATCGCTCATTCTTGAAAAGGTCTGGAATCCTGTCTCTGTGTTGGAAGACCCTTTGAGGCACTGCCCCATCCACCCAGTGGGCACACAGCCCTGTGACCTCCAGGTGCCAAGTCTCGCTTGGGGTCAGTTTCTGTCACCCCTGCTGTTCTCCACGACAAGGTCCCCGCCAAGCACGGTGTACGCTCTAGTGCGTCTTCGCCTCCCTCAAAATCTGGCTTTCAGCATCTGTCTAAGAGAGAGCAGTGGGCAATATTACCTAATTTGTCTTTAATCCAGTGGTGCTAGGATAATCCCGGAGAGTAACGTGGTCTACTGTACACACCCTGGATTACTCAATAAAGACCGTGTTGGGAAACGGCAGTATTTTTCTGTTTTAAAATAAGTAGGTTTGGAAGGCGCTGGGAAACTGTGGGGTTTAGTTACAAAATGACTATAATTGTGGGAGAAGTATTTTCTTTCAATTTTGAAACCCATCGAACAGGATATACAATTTAGAAATAGCTTACAGTTCGAGGAAGGCTCTTCCGTCTGAGAGAGGGCACTCCTCCTGCTTGGAAAGGGGGTCTCGGGGGCCAGGCGACTGGGCCCAGGTGAGCCTCATCTTTTCCTTTTCCAAGGTCGGTGTGGCCAAACAGAGTGGGAAGTCATCACGCAGGGGGGCAAAGCCCGGGGTTCTTTTGCTCACGAGAAGAAGCAGGGGTGCAGACTGAGCACAGATTATCAGAAGGAGAAAGCCCACCTGCTGGCACGCTCACTTGAAGCTGGCTGCAGACTAGAGTTTGGTCACCACACAGGGCCTTTGGTCACCTAGGGCACCGCAATGGGTGGCCGTCCCTCTGCCCACACAGCTCTCATCAGCATTATCTGTGAATGCCTACTGAATGCCCCCTCTGTGTTGGGAACTGTGCCGAGCATGGGGGACACCAAGACCCAGAGACGAGGTCTTCACCCTCCACCAGGAGAGAGAAAGAGCCCCTGTTGCAGGACCCCGTATGACAGGTGTGTCTGGTCCATGGTAAAGGCCAGAATCCTGGCCCGGCTAAGGGAGGAATTTCACGGGGTTCTCTGGGGGCAGGGTCTGGGTGGCACAGTGGGAAGGAGTCAGCAGAGTGCAGGAGCCAGGAGGGTGAGCCCAGGCGCACAGGGGCATGGGAGGGAGGCAGATGGATGACCAGACTCTGTGCCCCACAGAGATCAGCCCGGAGTGCTGGACGCAGGGCGTCTGGGATGGTTCTTGAGGGTAAATGCCGGAAGCCTTGTTTTAGACACATTTGCTAGAGGGCCCCAGCTCATCCACTTTCTCTACTCTGGCTTGGATCCCTTCTGTATGTTTTCATCTATCTGGCAGCAAATCTCAGTATGTCTGTCAACTGTCTGAATGTCAAACACATATGAATACTACCACCTGTGGGGTGTGTGCATGACCATGTCAGAGACCAATGACGTGCTCTTTGCTGATCGGTGTGAGTCTCTGGTCTGGGGCCCCCATGAACTCCAGATGCACGTAGACACCTGCCTGCTTCTGTCTGCTCCTGGCTCTCTCTTAGGCATCTCCAACTCGACGCAGCCCAGACTGAGCTCTATGCACACCCCCTTCCCAGCCTGTTCTTCCTCCAGCTCCTACTGTTCCGTCTCAGGAAAAGGCCCCTCCACCCTCCCAGCTACTCAGGCTGGAAACCTTGGAGTCGCGATTGATGTCTTTCTTTCTCTCACACCTGAAAGCTGATCCGCAGTGACTGTGTGGGCTCTGCCTTTGAAATATGTCCAGAATCCGGGCCCTTGTTCCTACCCCCGGCCCTCACAGCCACCATCGTGCCCCAGCTGGACCACGGCAAGTGCAGCCCCGCAGGACTGCCTGCTTTTCCCCTCACCCCACGCCTGTCTGTTCTCCTCATTCCTTTAAAACAAGTCAGATCATTTCATTTCCCTGCTCAAAACCATCAAATCATTCCCCCTTTCCCTCAGAATGACAGTCAAAGTTCCTTCCATCACCCACAAAGCTCGACATGGTCTGGTCTGTGGTTCCTCTGTGTCCTCACCTCTGCCTCCATTCACTCCACTCCCACTCTCCTCCTTTACCAGGCTCATAGGTAGTTCTTAATGAGCAGGGTGCACCTGCCCCAGGGCCTTTGCACTAGCCATTTTTTCTACCTGGAGCACTTTCCTTCTGATATCTGCATGGCTAGCTCTCTCATTCCCCTGGAGTCCTTATCAGAGAGGCTTTCCTTAGTCACTTTTTATAAAATGGAAACCTACCCCTCCGTCATCATTCTTTATCCCTTAACCAGCCTCTTTGCTTTTTTTTTTTTTTAATCTTATCATCGTTTAATATTACTTTTGTTAATTGTCTGTCTCCTTGCTCTTATGGCAATCTGTAAGAGCAAAAACTTTGTCCTATTTTCTGATTATCCCCAGGACCTAGAACAGTGCCAGCATTTGGCAGCTGTTTGGTAAGCATTTGCTGAATAAATTGAACTAATTCATCTATAGAGATGTTTGGAGGGACTGGCATGAAAAGACATTGGACCCTACGTGGTAATCGAGGCATGACACGTAAAGGCATGGATTCAAGGGGTGGCCTCAGAGAGGTAAACGAAGGATGCACGCGGGAGAGGTCTGTAGCTTGGCTGTTACAGAAGAGGAATGCTTGTGTGGCCACGGTGCGGATGACTTTATAAGGACTGTGCTCCAGACTCAAGATCTGACTTAACGGTAGGTTTTCTGCTGCCTCCTGGGATCCAGTCAATTCCCACGCCTGTCCCTTGTTCCATGATCCCAGGCCCCACCCCGATTCCTTAGTTCTCATCCTGTAAGCTTAACCCAGTGGCTAAGCCTGAGGTTGCAGACTGGCCTCTGCTGATGTATAAAATGTAAAGGAGTAAAAAGGGAACAGCTTGTACCTGGGTCTTCGAATTTCTTTAAATTTTGCTCTCCGTTGTACATGACCATTTGAAATTACTAATTTAATATTGTGCTTAGTTTTTAAAGTGTAGCTCATTTTCATAGAGGTGTGGAGTTGTCTGCTAATCTGTGCTCTGGTTGCCTGGTCCCTGTGTATTAAGGTTCACACCATTTGGGGGCATGAACTCAGGCATCGTTATTGACTTGCTAGAAGCTGCCTGAATTGTTAGCAAGTGTCAGCAAGGGGCCTAAGAGGTGTTCAGAAAAATTATCCAAAATGTGAAAATAAGGAAAAAGGATGACTCCATGTCTTTTCAACATCATTCTGGAGCATTGCCTAGTAGGTCCACTCAAGGATTGCTTAAATCTTAGGGGAACGTAACTTTGTTTCACATACTGTTTACTCGTAATTAGGACTCAGGCTCATCTGACACTATGTGTCAACTTGTTGAAGATAAGTTGGATACAGTTTTTGTCCAGTAAAGGTACAAATGATTTCTGTCTGGTTGGAAAGATTACCCAAATATTACAATTTTTTTGTACCATAAAACATTAACCATTTTTAGATGTAAGTTAGCAAACTCATTTCAGCATTCTTCCCCCAACCTACTATACAGCTCTGTTCCTCAAATGCTCTGGGCATCAGCTTTACCATCCTGCTGGTTCCCTCAGGAAGGAGTTAATAAGTGTTCTTGGTACATTTGTGAGTATGAGTGCCAAGTTCCTAATATTTTGAAAATGATGCTTTAGCAGTGGAGATAAAAAGTCTCAAACACCAGCTCTATAAACCCAAACTTACAAAACGACGTCAAATGTCAGAATATATACAAAAGGTATAATCTACTTTTTTCCCAATTCCTACTTTTTAGCATGCATTTCTCATGGAGAACTACCCAAAAGGTGGGGAGAGAATACTTACTCTGCCAGTTCAAGTTAGACCAGCATTTCTCTCTGCTTATCCACTTCCTGTTTTCTCTTAATAAGTTGTCTTTAAAAACTTTGCAAATGTGACCCAGCAACAAGTCCTGCACTCTGCCAAGTCTCCTATTAAGATTGGGGGTATGCCCTGCAAGGACACAGTCCCACCTTTGTCTGAGGGGCTCTGCACGAGACCTTGAGGCTTGTTGGTGGGGCACGGGTGCTGGTCGGGAAATCAGGATGTGTCAGCTCTGGTCTTAAGCAGAGCAGACGTTGCCGTGTGGCGCGACGCAGAGGCCTGATTTATCTGGAGTTCTACACGCCCTCATCTTCCCTGGAGTCACCCCGATTCTGCTCCAGCCCTAGCTTTGGGGCAATTTACACTGAGGCTGCAAATGACTGCTTGTCCCTGTGGGGCTTAATTTTTCCTTTAGGGCCAATGTGGAAAACTTACCTCCTTGGCTACCTCCTAGAGATGTGGAGACAAACAGGAGAAAGAAAAAAGTGGACAAGTGTTATCCAAAATTGGAAATAAGCATGAAGGATGAGGCTATGTCTCTGGATGTCATACTGGAAGGAATACTTGTGTAGTACCATTATCCCAGTGGCAGAAATCCACAGGTGCTTTGGTCATGGGGTCCACATCACTAGGTCACCCTTCTATCTTTGAGATGGGTGGGAGGGGGGAGGAGAGCAGGCACAGCATTCCAGAAATTGCCTCATTTTGAATTTCCTCAGGTTGAAACAGCTTTCTGTTTTAAGAACCTTTAAAAGTGGTTCTTGTTTTTCTAAAGCAATTAACCAAACATTAAAAATGTCATCTGTTGGCTGTGACTCACGCCTGTAATCCTGGCATTCTGGGAGGTTGAGGCGGGCGGATCGTTTGAGCTGAGGAGTTCGAGACCAGCCTGAGCAAGAGCGAGACCCCGTCTCTACTAAAAAAAAAAAAAAAAAAATTAGCTGGGCATGGTGGCGCATGCCTGTAGTCCCAGCTACTCGGGAGGCTGAGGCAGGAGGATCGCTTGAGCCCAGGAGTTTGAGGTTGCTGTGAGCTAGGCTGACGCCACGGCACTCTAGCCCGGGCAACAGAGCGAGACTCTGTCTTAAAATAACTAACTAACTAAATAAATAAATACCATCTGTAAGAAAAATTAAATGAAGGGTGTTTTGGGTTATACTGTAGGTCGGTGAGTTTTAAGGTTCCGCAGTTCTCAAGCTACAGGGCTGGACTGTGGAAGAAGTCAGTGCTGCAAGTGAAGTTGGGAGAGGAGCTGATTGATGTTTCTGGTGGGGACGGCGTGTGGCTGAGCTGAGACAGCTGGACCAGGTGGGGCGGGTTGGGGTTACTCTGTGAGTTCACAGACCTACCTTGAGCCTAGCACGGGTCTGTCCTGAAATAAGGGGGCATCACGGAACATGCTGCTTTGTGTTGATGCCTTTCTCTTTCTCAGTTTTGTAACTTGAAAGGTATTTGCCTCCTGGATCTCATGTAAAATGCTCCTTTTTACAAGTTTTTTTCACTAGGAGCAATATCCAGTGTTTCTAACATAATATCCAGTGTTGCTCACTTACATTATTGACTCAGCTCAGTGGAAAATATCCTGATAGGGATGGAGATGGGGCTGTCATTCTGAAATAGCTACAAAATCTTACCTGTTCAGGTAGGATAGAGCTGCTTGTATTAATCACAAATGGATTTTGAAAATTTACACATGGTGCAATAAGTGCAGTGGGACTGGTTTCTCTCCCCTTCCTCACTCCTTCCTGGGGCCTATATGTGTGTATCCATAACATACAGACACACACACACATGCACACATATGGAGGAGGATATTTTTGAAATATGACTCAATGCTACAAAGAAACCCTTTTAGCATCAGAGCACACAGGAACTCTGCTATGGTGAGTTTAATTTTGGCAGTATGATTGTCTTGCGGTTACTCTACCCGGAGGCCAGACCACAGTGAGGGCCCCCTCCCTCCCCCAACCACACCAAAGTGGGGAGAGGGGTCACAGGGAACAGAAGAAGAGCTTTTCCCCATCACCCATGAGAGGGTGACCACAGGGGCCTGGCTGGAAGGTCTGGAGTAGGGGTGGTGACCGGTTCTGAATGCCTGTCCCTGTGGACTCTGTAGGGTTGGACCACATGGCCCTTTGCACATCTATCTGGATGCCAAGTGACTTGACTGTTTGGAAGTGGTGCTACTGGAGGTGGAGTGCTTGATGACATTGCTAGCTGGCCAGATGGTGTCTGTCCGAACAGCATTGTGAACCAGGGAACGTTTTTTGACCTTAATCTAGTGCATTCTTCTCCCCTGCCTAGTTTCCTGTGCTTGTCCCTCTACTCATCCATCTAGCAGTCCATGAAGCTGAATATTTTATGAGCGAGTCTCATGAGGCTCTTTTCTGGAAACTGTGGATTCAGTGAGTAAGGCAGTTCCCAGTGTTTCGATAGTCTTTCTCTTTCCACATTTGGAAGGAATAACTTGTTCCCAAGTTGGTAGTGACCCCAGGTTGAGCAGGAACTCAGTGGCAGAGCAGCCCCAGGGTGACTCCTCTGGGGGAACGGCCAGGGGTAGACATGCCAGGAATAAAAAGAGGGGGCATGAAGGGGACACAGATCCTTATGCAAAGATGTGGGTGTTGGAACTCAGTGGGGAGCTATCATCTGGGGGGGAGGGGAGTGGTTTGAGTTTTTCGGTCATGCACAATGGCTTTAGAAAGCCAGCCTGGCCTCTCTTGCCTCAACTGATTCTGAATTTTGTGAGTGACAAGATCACAGTCTTCTTGAAAAACACTTCCGGGGCAGACTCATGACAAAGCCTCGTGCAGTGTTCAGAGCAGGGTGAGCTGCAAGGGCCAAGGGCTTTCCACTCTGAAAGAGCCGTGGGTGGGGGAGCGGCTGCCAGTTGTGAGAGCTCCGTGGGTGGGGGCTTGCTCATGCTGCTGTCTCCGTGGGATACACAAAGCTGGGGTCTCCCCAGGAGACCCCCTCTGCCTGGATCATTTCTGAACTGAAACTCAGCCCCAGCCCTCAGGTGCATCTGCCCACCTCCCAGTCACCTGCAGATGTGGCTCCCTCCCAGAGTTCCGGGTAAGTGACTCAGTGGAGGCAGCCCGCATTTCAAAGACACGGCTACTGACATGGCATCCTTTGTATGCTATTGAAAAAGCTCTTTATCAAAAGGTCTTTCTGACAGATTGTTAAATAAAGACTGCAAGATGTGGAATGATATATGTCGCAGATTTTTATTACAGATGTGGACAGGTATATAAGGTTCTGGAAGGTTGCATACCAAACCATCGACAAAGATGGAGAGTAAAGGAGGACTCTGAATGTTTCTTTATAGGTTTTTCTCCTCCAGAAATTTCAGATATTCTTAAAAACATGGTTTGTCATATAATATATACAATATGTAGTCTCCTTTCCATTTGAAATACCTCAGAAAACAAAAACCCAATTCTGCACTAAAGTCTGTTGAATCTGACACGAGGAGGACACATATTCTCAAAATTTCAAGTTTTCTTTGTAGCCTTTGGCCCTAACCACTGAGCTCTACCTCCTCATTCCCACCGTGGGAATGTGCTAATTTCTTTCATCATCATGGACTTTACTATTGTCCGTTCTTGATCAAGCTTCAATTTCACAAAACCATTCTTCCATTTTAGTGAAGGAATTTTGGAAGACTTTTCCAGCATTTCCGGGAAAAGTGTCTGGAACAATCGAAACTCAAAGAACATTTGAGGAGTGTTATGATGCTTTTGATTTTTCCCCCCTATTTCTTTTTTGAAGCTTTTTTTATAAGCTTCTTTTGTTTTCAGCTGCGCATTGCCTCATGTTCATATACTTTGATTTTTTTTAAAAAAAACCAGTTACTCGATTGGTGTAAGACTGTCCTGAATGTAAAAGTTCTCTTGAAGTAGTTTCACCACGGAGCTGTTATCTGTTGATAGACTCATCACAAGCAAGGTCTTCTGTCGGAGGACTGGCAGGCAGCGCTGTGGGAAATGTTAAAACATTGCGATCCGTCCTCTGAGGACTGCTCTGTTACTCGGCATCAAAGCTGCTTCCCTCGCTCTGCAGGCCTCCACGCATCGCCCGCGGCCTTCTGCAAGCTCCTGCGTTCTGCCCGGAGCGATCGGGTAATGAATTCCTAAGACAGATAAGTGGGTGAAGGAGGCAGAGATTCAGCATCCTGGCCAGGCTCTGCAGTGCAAGGCCCAGACCTGGGCGCATCCTCAGCACCCTCCTCCCCGGCTGCTCCGATCACAACTGCATGGTCTCCACCACGGGGCTCTCCCCGGCCTCCCCAGGCTGCGCTGCCCGGCTCCCACCTCCCTTGGCCGATGTCCCTGTCTTTGGGCAGCTCGGACTGCAGGGTCAGCTGGGCCTCTCCCAGAAACACTGGAATAACAGCACAGCACAATCGCGGGTGTGCACACGCCCTGCACGGCTGATAGACTTTTGTATGGTTTGCCTTATCTATTACTTGACCACTTAATAAATTTATAAATAGAAAACAATAGTGCAAGAATAAAGAAGAGCTGAGAGTAGTGGCTCACACCTGTAATCCCAGCACTTTGGGAGGCCAAGGCGGGAGGGTAGCTTGAGGCCAGGAGTTCCAGGCTGTAGTGAGCTACGATCTTGCCACTGCACTCCAGCCTGGGTGACAGAGCAGGACCCTGTCTCTAGAAAAAGGAAAATAAAGAGAGAGTATGTAGCAGGCTCCAGATGGGCAAGTTCCCTGGGTAGAGTGTCTTCCAGACCCCGGCCTCTGGTCTCTGGCGTCTAGGAAGGCCACTCTGCCTTAACTTCTGCTGGAAACACAGGGCGCACAGCCGCTGGCAACATCATGCTCAGTTTTCACTGAAACTGTGGCTGCCGTCCGGGGTCTCATTGAGGAGCCAGAGAAAGGTTGTTCTTAGGGCATCTCTGCTTCTCCCAGACTCATCCACCAAACCAGGAGTGGCCACTCTGAGAACCCAACAAAAGCAATGGAGCTGCCACAAATGAACATGCACTGCTACTGCTTGCAGGACATCTCAGAGCCCACCGGCCTGGGTTGGGAGCTTGTACCTTAGGGAAATGCCTGCTCCTTAAGCAGTGAGCTCTGCCCTCCTTCACCCGGAGATGTGGAGCCCCAGCAGGAGAAAGCAGGACTGGTTTAGTGCTCAGGGTGAAGGCGGCGGGGGCTGCAGGTGCCTGCTGCTGGCAGGACTCCAGGAGACGACCCAGGGCTGCAGGAGCCAAGAGCACGGCTGGGGGCCCCGCACGCCCAGGCATTTCCTAACACACACCACTCGCTGCTGCTAAACCTTCCACACCTGCAGGTGGCATTCAGTCGGCTTACCCTGGGCAAATCACAGTTGGGACCGGAGGGTGGGAGGTAATGTCTGCCCTGCCCTTGCCACCCCTTCACCTCTCCTTTTCCTTCGTTCTCTCTCCTGCCTGCTGCTGTTGCATCACAGGCGTTGTAGATACCTATGCGGTCACTGAGGATGAATGAGATCTTGTTACAGAGTGAGCTCAGTGCCGGGCACGTGAGCCGCACTCGGGAGTCGGCTCTTATTCGTGTTTGGCACCAGAGAGAGGGGTGCAGTTCTGACCCGCTTCTCTGGGTAAAACCGTCTCTCAGTGTTCCCCACTCTCCCCCGCCCCACATTGCTGTACACAGAGTTTTCCTTTAGGATTTTGAGGTACATTTTTTGCTGTTAGGGAGTTGAGTCCAATGAACCAGCAAACTTTCTTATTGCACGTGGTGACAGCAGACGCGCGGTGCTGGGCACTCGTTCATTCGTTCGGCAGTCACTTCTCAGCGAGTAACTGCGCGCTGCTGGCTGTGCCTTATTTCTGCACACGGCTCGCAGGGGCAGGCATTCAGAGTCCTGAGCCGGGCAGGCCCGAGGCTCATGCTCCTTCTGGGGAGAGCTTTGCTTGACCTTGTCAGCCCTGGGGTGGGGGTTGGGACGGTGGCAGCCAGAGGGCTGTGTCAGGACTCCTGTGACCCGGGCCACTGCCATCCCACCTGGGGTGGTGAGCGTCTCTTTTCCCTGGAAAGTTCTTTTCAAGTGTTAAGAGTGGGATGAAGGCTGTGTCCACATGTTTTCCCCCTGCGCTGACTCACCTGTGGTTTTCGTTCCCAGAACCTCCCCTGCGGTGTTTCGGTTCTGTGGGGGTCCTGTGTGCGCCCTGCTTCTCCCACAGCTGAGCCGGGCCTGGCCTCGCCCCTTTTACCACACCGGACCTTCCAAGAAAACATTCTGGGCGTGCAGTGTGCAGTTTTCTAGCAGTCGAGAAAAGAAATGGAGAGTGATGTGCTATTTTGCATCATTTTGCACGTTTTTAGTTCAGCAAAAACAACAACACACCAAAACCAGCTTTCCACTTAACTCACCTTTTAGAAACACTACGAAACCTCTTGAACTCAGCTGGCGCGGTCCCACCTCCAGCCCCTTCCCGTGCAAACCCGG
>CM052437.1:62674601-62744839 GCA_028533085.1 Varecia variegata
TTTTTTTTTAAAGTTCACACTTGGTTGGGCACGGTGACTCATGCCTGTAATCCTAGCACTCTGGGAGGCTGAGTGGGGAGGATCCCTTGAAGTCAGGAGTTCCAGACCAGCCTCAGCAAGAGTGAGACCAGGTCTCTACTAAAAAAAAAGAAACAGTTCACACTAACAAGCTGTCTTGTGGGGGTGCTAAACAAGACTGTCTGCCAGGGCTTGCCCTCGGTCCTAGACAGGAGGGTGTTCATCCACGTCCCCAGTGGGTGCCTGCTGGAGTCTGGCTGTGAGCCAAGGCAGGTGAGTGAGGGAGGGTTTTGTGAGGTGGGAGTGAGAAGGGATTTCCAAGTCCACAGTTGTGGTTAGATGCTCTTGTTCTGCCAGCTCCCTGATGGATTGAGCCATCACATAAATCAATGCCGAGGTGAGCCTTGGTGTGGTGGTTCCGAGCAATGCATGATCAATACGTATGTTTAGCACTGGGACACATGGCTAAGGCTCAGCTACAACGTGGACCTTCAGCAGTGTTCAGTTTGGGGTGATGTGGAGGGGAAGCCTCACTGAGTGGGAACATGGTTGGGGTGTTGGGAGGTTACCTGGAGGGAGGGGACACCCAGATCCAGGTGAGTCTGAGGGGGAGTAGACAGAGGTCTGGACTGCGTCTGACTTTGAGAAAATGGGTCATCTAATCTCAGGCAAATAAATCCCTTAACCTTTTAGCTTCACTTTCTTCTCTAAAACTAAGAATAGTATTAATAATAATAACTAGTGGATGTCTCACTGAGAAGGGTCCAGGGTCAAGTATGCCTGGAAAACACTGGTCTTCCACGTCCTCTCAGTTATAAATTCGATAGCATAGTACAGGCTCTGAAAATACCTGCAGGAAGAAAACTGCAAAGTGTCCAGCAAGCATTTCACTTGCTTTCTGACCACAAACCCGCTTTCTGTGGTGATGGTGATGATGGGGGCATATCTTTTGGGAAATATTGCTCTCAAACCCTGTGATGTGAAAATTCTTGCCGGCAAAGCACGCACCATTGACCTTGGCCCGAACAGCCTCTGCTCAGACCTGCTTTGGGAGGGATACCCTCGGGCAGCAGAGCCCTGCCGCCAGCTTCCCGAGCGTGGCTTCCAGAAAAGCTCCTGCCCCAAACCCAAGCTTCATCATAAAGCAACTAAAGTTATTACAGGTTCCCCATGGGTGTGGAGCACAGGGCAGCGTGTCAACAATGTCCCCTGTTGCCCAGTGCATGTCCCAGCAGTCCCCAGGGCCCCAGCCAGCCCTGGCCCTCTCCTCTGAGCTGCTGCCATTAGCCCAGCTGACTCCCAGCCTCTGAACCCCCTGCCCACAGTTACACTTTCAGGAGAGCTGGGCTCAGCTGAGCACACAGCCGGCAACAGAAGGGGCAGAATTATTCCTTCCCAACCACCCTGCTTCCTCCGCTTGGAGCGGGAAGCACCCAACTCTTAGCTGACATCACCAGTGACTACATTCCAAGGCTTATTACATTATGTAGTGTGAAAGGAGCTTTTTTTTTTTTAAAAAAAAAATCGAAATAACTTGCATTTACATAGCCTTTTCATTCTTCAAAATCTTCACTCATGATGTGGTTCAATTGTCTCCAAGCCCAAGTCTAGAAAGGCAGTGATCAGAGACATATCTTACAGGCCCTGCAGCCCGTGGAGGAGAAGAGGATGAGAGAGGGAGTCCTTCCCACTCCCACTCCAGCAGTGGCTGGAGCTCCGAGTGGCCCTCCTTCAGGACTCCCTGTGCCGCGGTGGCCTGGCTGACTCTGTAGACTGAAGACTCGGCTGACTGGACCTCTGCCCCTTCCTGGGGGCACACTGCCGTGGACTTGGGCTGACTCCCAGGCTGGCCACATGAAGCCGTGTTCCCTACTTCCAGAGGCTCAGGAGTGAGGGGTGCAGATCACCCTTCCTGGGGACTTCCGCATTAGCAACACGGCTTTCCTTGCACTTCTTTGTCTGGATGTTTGGGGCATGCTTGAAGCCAGATTCTTTGGCCTGTATAGGAGAAGCAAGTTTTAGTACCCAAACATATAAAGGGGCAGAGGAGGAAGCCAGATGGGAGGGCTTTAGGGGTGTGTGGATGATTATGCAGAGTTGAATGCAGCCACCTTAGGGACAGGTCTTTAGTGGGGCCTGGCTCCTCACCAGGGAAGACACACCTGCCTGTCCTGCTTGGTGCCTCCAGCTGGGACACACTGACCAGTCCCGACCCTGCTCTCTGCTGCAGCCACGGGGCTTCAGAACCGCCAGGGCACTCCAGGTGAGCAGAGCTGTCTTGGGGGAGACAAAGTTGTCACCTTCCTCATGTTCCACACTGGGTGGATGAGCATTTTTAGCAACAGCACATATCTTGTGGCTTATACCTGACATCTTTTCTTTGTTTGGAATCTGTCAATGTAAACAGGTTATGTAACCTTTTCCTGTGGCCCATTACAGGGTTTAAAAAAGTCCCCAAAGACACAATAAAGAGCTGGATCTTCTAAGTCAGGTGTGCTAACATTTTGTTTTGAGTTTCAAGCATTATTATAATCCTTTGCTGCTCACCTGTGACCTCTTGGGGACAGGGGTAAGAGGCTGGCACCGTGCACCAGGCTCAACTCTGCAAGGGCCAAGCCACCCCAGGGCAGGGGCCCTGATTCGTGCAGCAGTGTTTAAGGAGAAATTCCAATCAATCCAAACTTTGTACCATTAACTATGGAAATTTTTTTTCTTGTAATTTTTGGTGGAAATTTCTTTTTAGTAGCTTTTAAAAATTATCGAGGCAACATATAGGAAAAAGTAAAGGCTCAAAGAAGAAAATAAAAATGAACCATCATCTCACCAGAAATACCCACTTTTGACATTTTGTTATATTTCTTTCCAGTTCTATGTTTATGTACACATGTGTACTTTTATTGTTTTGGAATTCATTGGGTATAAGTTTTGTACTATAGCTTTGCACTGGACATTGTATCATAACTGTTTCTGCATCATTAAATAGTCTTGAAAAACACCATCTTGAAATTATTGCTGCAGTATATTCCATTTTATGGATGTACCATCATTATTTAACCATTCCCACATCGTGGGACAAACATACTGTCGCCAGCTTCCTACAGCTATGTATAATATAAAGCTTCAATGAGCATCTTTGCAAATAAGTCCAAGTTTCTGACTCCTTCTTTCTAATGGTTTGCCAGAAGGGTTATTGCCATATGAACTCCTTTATAAAGGCTGTTAACCCAGATTGCCAAAGCGCTTTCCAGAATGGTTCTTCCAAAGATAGATGCCTGAGGCAGACAGCACAGGTCAGCAACCTCAGCCGGGGGCGGTGGCGGTGAGAAGGGTCCATTTTTGCTTTTCACGTCCTTCCTGTGATTGCTGGGGTGAAGCGAGTGATCAAGATTTGACTTGTCACTTGCAGAGCTCTTGGCCAAGAAAGGGGAAGGAAATGAATGAACACTGAGAATGTGCCTGTGTCAGACCTGGTGGGAGCAGCAGTAATGGTGCAGCGCCCGTCGCCCAAGTTGTGATGAGCAGGCAGGGGCAGCAGGCGTGCAGCCCCCTGGGTCCCGCCGCTGTCGCCTCTCGCTGTTCTCCCCAGAGCGTCCTGAGCACGCCCAGGTCCAGGCTGCACGCTCCCTCCGAGGAACGTGAAAATTGTTGCTTTACACATCATTCTAAGCACACAGACACGGAGAAGGCAGTACTTAGGGTGTCTCGAGGAGTGTTGGCTGTCTGCCGTGATTTTCCTCTTCTCTTCAGATCCAGAGGCTTTTTTCCCTGCTCACTGCTGAGTTTAGAGCCTCCTGAGTGATGTCGATGCTGAGCACCAGAGAGGCAGAACATTAGGATTCTCAAATTTAGGTCTGTTTCTTGTAAATGACCATAAAAAAAGATATGTAGAAATGTCTTAACTAAAAACACGATGCTTGCAGCCAGCCATACACGAGCCAATGTTTGTGATGCTAAAATGAAGTGATGGATGTCACCCAAAGAACACCTTCCAGGGGGCAAAACCCCCTTTGGACCACCCACCTCCACCTTCTCCCAGGAGGCCTGAGTGCCTGGGACCACCCTGGGGCAGAGGGCCAAGCATCAGGCCCTCCAGATGCTTTCTCCCCCCGCACTCTGGCCACTGCTGTGCCAGCAGGACCGTGAGAAACAGTTTGTTCTGCTGCGCTAGGCAGGTGACACTGCAGGGCGATGGGCTGTCGCGTCCGGTGTCCATGGGATTGAACTGGGCTCCAGGTGGCCCCGCAAATGTCACTCAACCTCACTCAGCTTCGTATTCTTCACTATACAATGGGCCAATGGAACTACCCATCTCTTAAGTGGTTGTGGTCATTTATTGAAAGATCGCATAGTGGAAATGCGGTGAAAAGCTTAGAAGGTGCTGGATGAATGTTACCTTCCAACAGGACGAGCAGCGTCCACAACCTAGGATCACCGAGGGTGATCCCGATGGGGGATTTTTGGCACGTGGGATGGGCCTCTGAAGGAGATATTTTTCCTTGAGCAGAGAGGGGTTTTCATGTGGCTTCAGACGGTGCTTATACCAGGGGCAGCTCCTCACACGAGACTGGGAACCCTGCCGTCACCCTGGTGCCTTGGGCAGCTCCTTCATGCTCCTGTTCTTTGTGTCTTCCTGAGCTCCTAGCTTGCAGGAGGCCCTTGGCAGGGAGGTCAGCGTTTGGGGAACAAAGTTGTCCCTGGGCAGGCTGAGGACTCACAGGGAGCCCAGCCAGATGCGAGGCACAGCAGTGCAGCTGAATGAAGGTTCTAGAGGCCCAAGGCCATTGGAGGCAGAGGAGGGGGGCTGAGCCCTTTCCTGCCCTGGGTCAGAGGGTCCTAGTCCCCGACAGGGCAGCCATAGCGGGCAGCGTCTGGGGACAGGCAACTCATAGCCTGCTGCCATCCATACGCAGTTTGACCAGTGGAAGGTGGCCTCTGGCTTGCGGCCCGTCCCACTTCCCACCAGGTGTGACCGCGAGACCTGAGCTGTGTGACACAGAGCGTGGCAACTTTCGCACTGATCACCTTTCCAGAACGGCTGTGCAGCCTGGCCCGGCCCTGTGCTTTCCTGGACATCTGGGCTTGTGGCAATTATCGATCAAGCAGCGAAAGGGCTTCAGCTTGTGCCCGGCGGTGGCGGACCCTCTGCCCACAGGCGGTTACCAAGTCCGGGTCTGAGCTGGAGCTTCGAAACACTAGTTTCTAGAGTAGTGCAGATGTCGTACCTCTCTTGGAGGCTACACTTTCTTTTTTTTAAATAACAACAAAAAAAATCTTTCACAGTGTGTAACTCCTCACAGTTATTCCTGGTGCGTAGAGGAGCACCCGTTCTTGGTGTTTTCTGGAAGTTTCTTAAAGGAAATCTCTCACCCTTTCTCTCGGGTGTGGCACTTGGCTGCTGGCAACAGACACATTTATCTTGCAGAGAAAACTGTTTTGCAAGAGCTTTCCCACAATTATGGTCTGAGGGAGGGTCCCTGCCAGCTTTTCTTAGTCACTTGGGCTTAGGGGGGAAGGTGGTTTTGGGTTTTTTTTTCTGTTCTTTTTTTTTTTTTTTTTCTGAAAGCAGGAGCCATCTGGGGGCAGGGCACACATGGGTAATTACCCCGGGTTAGGGAGACAAAAGGACTGCTGATCAGCAGTTCTCAGCCGCTGCAGGTGGCTGATGGCTTTTGGTGGAATGTCACAAAGTACCCAGGCTGGGGGGTGAGTCAGAAATCCTTAGGTCACTTGTGGTTTTCTTTCATGGTTTTGCTGTGACTATCAACTTGTTTTTACTTAACAAGAAAAACAGGTGTTTGGGTGTCTGTTTGAAACAGTGCTGCCCTGCTCCTAGCACCTTACTGTAGTCACGAGGCTGCCCCAGTTTGGTAACTCTGAATACACAACTGGAGATAAGGAGCGTCCAGCAAACCCTTTAGGAAGCCGGAAGTGAGTCCTGTGAGAGACGCAGGGCATCCCTGGGCACCAATACTGAGCCTGGTTTTTGCGGCTTTTAGTGGAGCTTGGAGTCGATCAATCAACTCATTAGTTTGAACTGCTCCCGTATCGGGCCAGCTCCCAGTGCCCGCCCAGGCCCCTGTGCAGGCAAAGCTCTCACCTTGGCTTCGCTTTTACGCATGTGGCCCACAGCTCTCACCCTGATTCTGCCATTGCCTGGATGGCTTTCTTTCCACTGGGCCTTGCCGCACGCACGCTGCAGCTTTCCGTTCTCACTAACATCGAATCGTGCACTCCCTGCTGCCAGCGCTGAGACCAACGAGGACACCTGCATCCCCAGCTGCGGGGCCAGCGGCTTCCCTCGGGTCCTCGGGCCTGAAAGCGTGCATTTCAGGCTTTCCTGCAAGGGCTTTCAGAAATGAGCATCTGACGCAAAGCGAGTCTGTTCTCTTTTGCACAGGGATGAAAGGGGCGGGAGACAACCTGGGCCCTGGGCCTCAGGCCTGGATGTGGCTGGGATTTGTCAGAAAAACATAGACCAGGAGCTTGCTTTTTTTTTTTTTTTTTAACCAGGAATTAAAGGTGACCCAAAGGTTTTCCTTCACCCCATTGGCATTGTACCTGCGTCACAGTTTATGTCTGTGTCCTGGAGACGCAGAGTTCTGCAGGCTTGGGGCTTTGTTCTGTGGCTTGGAGCACAGGTGACTGGAATACTGAATAGTGATGGCTCAGGCACAGCCTTCCCCGTCCCCTGCCACCAAGCCAGATCCCAAGGCTGTGAGGATCCCTGAAAACCATGGGGTGCTTGGGCTCTCTCTGCCATGGCTGGGAGCTCCAAAGATTCGCGGCCTTGTCACAACACTGCAGCTGGCAGGGAAGGATCAGGGCGGCTGGGTGAGTCAGACGCTGGGGGTTGCCAGAGATGAATGTGGCAAAAGTGATTTCTGATGCGACCACTGCACTGCAACCAGCTGCTCTCCAGGAGGCGCCAGGTGCAAGGCCGGGAGAACACAGCAGCTGCCAGTAGGTTTTGCTCTCTTCTTTGTTGTATCCCCCATGCTTTGCACATGCCCCATGCACAGCAGACACTTCATCTGTTGGACAAGCCTATTTTTTTGTTTTTGGGAAGAAGAGGCAGGCCAGGCTGGGAGGCCTGTCGGTGCATCACCGGTCTAGTTAAGGGCCCCTTTTTACCATCTATTCCCATATGTACCTTGGACCGGGGGCTCGTGGGCCCTTGGGCCACCCTCACTGGGCAGGGACTGCCTGTACGAAGCGGAAGTTGGAGCTGGGGGCACGTGGGTCCCCTAACCGTGGCTGCAGATGAGCCCTGAGCCCTGTGGGTGAAGCCAGCTGTTGTAAATGATAAAGCAAGTTGGCTCATGGCCAATGTGATGTTCTCTCCAGTACATCCTTGCCAGGAGGGCGAAGCTTCACCAGGATGAGGCCCAGCACTAGGGGCAAGCTGCCCTTGAGGCCGATGAGCGATTCTTTTGGTCCCTGCAATCCCCACACCCAGGGTGTGCTGTGCTCTGCAGAGCCCTGGGGACAAGAGGGTGAGTGGGCTCATTTCCCGGCTGATGGGGGCTGTCATGAGCCCCTGTGACAAGGGGTTGGGGCTCCTGCATGGGACAGCTTCCGAGGGCTGGAAGAGGCTGGCTAAGGGACGTCCACCCTGTTGGCCGAGCTCACCAAGGCAGAGTTGGCCCTGCTCAGCCTCTGGACGCCTGGAGATGTTTGTGAGCAGGTGTGCAGGCAGGGACCATGACAATCCTGGGACGTGGAGGCTCAGGTCAGAGTGGGGCAGGGTCTTAAAATCCACACCGGCATGCCCAAAGTTTCCCTTGATCTGACTAACATTGGTAGAGCACCTACTGTGTACAGGGAACTGTGCCAGCTCGCAAGGCTGTATCTGTAGCTGGTAACAGATGAGACAAGGCATCCAAACGGGACCTCCCCGGAGCCTGAAGGTGCGCTTAGCGAAATGGGGTGGGGGGCATAGGGGCCTTCAGAAACTGCCAACAGAAGAGGATCATTTGTTCTTTTTATTTTACAATATGGTCCCTGGCTTTTGTTTTTCTGGGGCAGGAGCTCCAGGAATATAGTCGCCCCAGCATGCTTGCCACTCCCCTGCCCACTCGCACCTTCCTGCCTATCAGATTCGGGCTCAGAGCACGGATCGCTGGTGCCGGGGAGAGGGACCAGGAGGAGGGGAGCCCCCACAAAGCAGCCTGGTGGTCCCTCCTCTGCTGCCTACCAGCTTCCATGGAAGGTGTGTCTGGGACGAGCTTTTCTGTGTGTGTTCCATTGTCCCCTCTCCTGGTGACGGGCAGTGAGTCCCCTTTGCTCTCCCCTCGCACCAAATGACCATGGCCTTTCCCTCCCCCACAGCCAGCACTTCACCAGAACGAGTTCTCACTTCATGCCAAGCAGCACGTGGCTGGGGGAAGGTGAGCCAGCCCTGCCTGTCCTCCGATTGTCTTTTTTCAGGCGCGAGAAAGGAGCCCAGTGAGCTCAGGCCCAGAGCTTCCTCTCCCAGCAGTCAGGAGGTGCCCAGTGGTGGACACGTGGGAGGCCCTCAATATTTGGGGTTTCCCTTCCAGAGAATTGGTGAGCTCACTCTCTGGGGAGAGGGAGAGCCATGAAAACTCAAGTGCATGGGAGAGAAACGTGGACCGACTGTACCTACAACCCTTTGTATGGTGTTGGTGGGATTTTCTTCCTCTGTTCTCAAGCCCACATTAAGGGGAGGTGACTTCCTCTCCCTTCTTCTGGAGGGGCAGCGTTGGGGTGAATACTGTGTTTTGCTCCACCCAATATGCTCACCTGCCCCCAGGGAGGAGTCGAGTCTTGTCTGACCAGGGAGAGTGGCGAGGCATGTTGGCCCCATTTAGGATGGATCGTGGCCGCCATGTTATTTTCAGTAACTGTCTGTCTCTGTTTCCCTCCACGCGCACACCACCCTGCGTCTCACACTGGAAAGAGCCAGGGCTCTTCTCTCAGTTTTCTTTCAGGGGGAAGCACATCTGGGGTAGAACCAGTCTCTTTTATAGCCCATTTCTTGCCCACCATGTGCTGGACCATGAACTGCCAACAGCACGTAGCAGATCCAATTCTCCCCTCTGGCAGTTCCAAGACCTAGACTTGGAGGTGATGCCAGGAGCCTCCTGTTTGCCCCCTGGCACCAACAAAGTTCTCTAGTCCAGCTTTTCCATGGAGCTGTGAACTTTGCAAGTTTTGGGTCATTTAGTCCTTATTTTCATCAAGGGTCTCTCATGTATGTGCTGTAAGATTTCAGGGAAATACAAGTTATCTTGAGCACTGACTAATCACAAATACTCTTAGAAGTGACAGCACTCATTAACAAGTTTGTTATTGATGTCCTTGTTGTAACATTTTAGGAGTTGCATTGGCCTCATTGACCAGTCTCTGCTGGTCAATGGCCTCAGCTGGTGAGGTGAGCAAAGCCTGAGGTCTGGAATCCTTCAAAGGCTTGCTTGTGCTTGTGACAGTTGATGGTGGCCATCAGCTGGGACTTCAGTTGGGGCTGTCGGCCAGAACACCTATATGTGGCCTGGACTTCCTCTCAGTATAGTGGCCTCAGGGTTGGGGTGGGGGTTGGATTTCTTATGTGGGGCTCAAGATTCCAACTACCAAGATGGAAACTGCATCTCCTTTTATGACCCAGCCTTGGAAGTCACGTGGGACACTTGCTACATTCTTTTGGTTGCAAGCAAATGCCAAGCCTGCCCAGATTCAAGAAGCAGAGAATTAGATTGGAGCTCTTGGTGGAGGAATATAGGGTACCAGAAGAGCCTGTGGGATGGGAAGAGTTCTGTGGTCACCTGTGGAAGCACAGTTTGCCACAGAACAATCAGGGAGAAGGAAATTGTAATGCTTCCTGTTTCATCTGTCCAGTTTTATTGGTGAGCACACTCTTGAGATGAGCAAAAGCTTCCGTGAATAGCCAGTAATGGAAAGGCTTGCTGGTTTCTCATACTTTTCTTTTTTTTTTTTTGAGACAGAGTCTTGCTCTGTTGCCCCAGGTAGAGTGCAGTGGTGTCATTGTAGCTCACAGCAACCTCAAATTCCTGGGCTCAAGCCATCCTCCTGCCCTTAGCCTCTGGCAGGGGTGAGGGTGGACTTTTATAAATCCTCATGGCAGTGGCCAGGTGGAGTCCTTTACACATTCCATCTTCAGGACTAAAGAAGAGAAAGGACACACTACTCCTCCTGGGTATGGAGCATACGGTAAAGAGTATGAGAAACCCGATCAAGGATAATAATAGCTGAGCATGTAGTGGGTCCCAGGTACTGCACAAAGCAATTTTATGGCAAACTATCATCACCCCACAGTGGCAATATTTTTGGCTCAAAATGGCAAAGGGAAGACCGTTTCACTTTATAATGCAACAGCCCAGATTCAAGGGTCCAGAGCATCATATGTAGCTGGCAAATCATGTTCCAAAGCCAGGATCCTTGAGCCCCTGCCCTCCACATGGGTGTTTCCAAGTCAAATGTATGAGAAATCAGGCCAGGTGCCATGGCTCACACACGTAATCTTAGCACTCTGAGAGGCCAAGGAAGGAGGATCACTTGAGCTCAGGAGTTCAAGACCAGCCTGAGCAAGAGCAAGACCCCGTCTCTACTAAAAATAGAAAAATTAGCACGGCACGGTGGCATGTGCCTATAGTTCTAGCTTCTTGGGGGGGGGCTGAGGCAGGAATATTGCTTGAACCCAGGAGTTTGAGATTGCTGTGAGCTAGGCTGATGCCACAGCAGTCTAGCCCAGGCAACAGAGCAAGATTGTCTCCAAAAAAAAAAAAAAAAAATCTAGTACTTTTTTATTATGTGTTTTGTGCATCTAGTACTTGTTAATGAATCTTATATATGGTGAACATAATTATTTCAAAATATGTATGATTTAAGGATTTTTTAATATTGCATTCTTAGACCTGCATGCTGGGTGTCTATCACAGTCCATGTAGAAAAGAAAGTTAATTTGGGCTGGGCATGGTGGCTCACATTTACAATTCCAGAACTTTGGGAGGCCAAGGTGGGAGGATCGCTTGAGGCCAGGAGTTCGAGACCAGCTTGGGCAACATAATGAGACCCCCGTCTCTACAAAAAAATACAAAAATTAGCTGGGTGTGGTGGCATGCACATGTAGTCCTAGCTGCTTGGGAGGCTGAGGCAGGAGGATTGATTGAGCCCAGGAATCTGAGGTTACAGTGAGATGTGATTGTGCCACTGCACTCCAGGCTGGGTGACAGAGTGAGAACTCCCCTCTAAAAAATGTAAAAAAAAAAAGAGAGAGAAAGAAAGTTAATTTGTTCTTTTTTGGCCAGGTAGCTGCAGGGGCACAATAAGGTTTGGTGTAGAGCTTTTTGTGTGTGTGTGTGTGGCTGTCATGTTTTGATATTTAGATGCCTAAACTCAAAGCAGTAGCTTTGCTGGGGATCTAGTGGTTGATGAATAGCAGCAAATGGCCACATGTGGGTGTCCGTTCTCCACTGCATGGATGAGAGAACTGGAGGACACGGAGGTTCTGCCAGTTTGAACACCAGCATCAAGCAAGCAGATGGTCCTGGCAATGTTTGCAGCCATTAAAAATCATGTTTTCCAAGAATATTTAATGACAGAGAGAAATATGATCTAATGTGAAGTGAATTGCATCAGTACTCCAAACTGTGTACCCAGGATGGCCTGGTGAGTCAGCTATAATAACCACAGGCAGGAAGTGGAGCCAACCAAGCCCTGCTTACTCATTCCCAGGGAGGGGGGGATGGGGAGGAAGTGCCAACAGAAAGTGCTGGGCCTGGGGAGGTCAGTTAACGCCTGACTGACAGGGTCAGAGGCAGAGGAGGAGTAAGATAGGCAAGAAAAAAGTCAAGGCTGCTGGGAAAAGGATTGGGCAGCGCTGATGGCAAAATTCATCACTGTGGACCGTTTTTCCATGAGCCAGCCCTGGTCATGTCAACTCAAACCTGCCCAGCCCCTTTGATTAAAGGCTATTGGCTGCCGAGCTCTTGTTTGGCAGTTCCTTTAGGCTCCCTTAAAGCAGTGTCTACATGGTTTTTATTTTTATCTTAGAGTACTATTTGAAAGGCAACTTGAATGCAGCCTAGTCCTGCAGCTAAAGGGTCAGCTTAAGTGAATCTACATGGCTTCAAAAACAAATTGCAAATGTATTTTTCAGTTGTTATCACTAATAGTTATAAATAGTTGCTTTGGGAAGGATTGTTCATCTCCATGGGTTTAACAGGAATGGATTAGTACAGATTCATGTGGCCTTTGCAAACAGTGGTGTTTATATATTTACCGCTGTGGGTTCAGATAGAAATGAAAAGAAGGGAAATTGGTTTGTCTTAAGGTGAGGAAATGGAAAAGAGTAAATTCTGATGGTTCTGAAGTGACTGCTTTCCATTGCCGTTTGCCTGTCTCTTGCTGCCACTGAGATCCCAGGCAGGATCAGCAAAGGAGAGAAAGAGGAGAGTGAGAGAAATTTCCTGCAGGGCCTGCCACTCTGGGGCTTTGCTGCCTCAGTGCCTTCTTGGTCTTCAGACAGAGGGCATCCTAACTCTGCATCCTGGAGCCCTTTCCCACTTCCTCCAGCGGTTATTAATAGGCACCACTGCATTAATGGGTGCTTGTCTAAATTCCTTCTGAGGGAAAAGTTTCACACATTCTTATTAAGAGAAAAAATGAAAAAAAGAAAAAATAAAGAAAAGGCTTTTATTATTTCAGGAGGTATACATGTTTATTGTTGAAAATTTGCATATTGCCTCTTTGCTCTGCATCCTTCTGTTTTTTTTTAAATTTATTTTGACATAATTATAGATTCACACGATGTTGTAAAGATAGTACAGAGAGGTCCTGGGCACCTTCCACCCAATTTTCCCCATTGGGTAAATCTTACCTAATTATAGTACAATACTAAAACCAGGAACCTGGCATCGGTATATTGTGTGTGTAGTTTTATGACATTTCACTACATGTGAAGATTCCCGAAACGGCCACCGCAATCCAGACACAGAACTGTTCCATCGCCACAAAGATGCTTCCTTTTTGTAGTCACACCCACCCACTACTAGCTCTAACCCTAAGCAACTACTAATCTGTTTTCCCTGTCTATACTTTTGTTATTTTGAAAATTTTATGTAAATGGAATCATATAGTATAGTACAGCATGTGACTTTTTGAGACTGGATTTTTTTTTTCACTCGGCAGAATTCTGTTGAGGCCCATCCCAATTGCTGTGTGTATCAATAGTTCATCCTTTTTTATTGCTGAGTAGTACTCCACAGTAATCATTAATTTTATGTGCCAACTTGGCTAGGACATGGTACCAAGATATTTGGTCAAACATTATTCTAGAATGTTTCTGTGAAGGTATGTTTAAAGATAAGATTAACATTTAAATCAGTAGACTTTGCATAAAGCAGATTATCCTCCATAATGTGGGTGGGCCTCAACCAATCAGTTGAAGGCCTTAATGGTAAAAAGACTGACCTCTTCAAAGGAAGAGGGAATTCTGCCAGCTGCCTTTAGACTCAAGTTGCAACATCAACTTTTTCCAGTCTGCCAACCAACCCTGCAGATTCTGGGCTTCCCAGCCTCTACTATCCTGTGAGCTAATTCCTTAAAATAAATCTCTCTCTATCTCTCTCTCTTGCACACACACACACACACACACACACACTCTATTGGTTCTCTTTTTCTGGAAAACTCCAATGGATGTATTACAGTTTGTTTAGCCATTCACCCACTGAAGGATATTTTGGTTGTCTCTAGTTTCTGGCTATTACAAATAGAGCAACAATAAACATTTTATAGATTTTTTTTTGTGGACATAAATTTCTATTTCTCTGGGATAAATACCAGAATTGCAATTGCTGGGTTGTAAGGTAAGGTATGCTTAGTTTTTTAAGAAACTGTCAAACCATTCTCCAGAGTGGCTGTACCTTTTTACATTCCCAACAGCAATGTGGGAGAGATCCTGTTTCTCCACATCCTCACTAGCATTTGCTATTGTTGCTATTTTTATTTTAGTAGTTCTGATAGGTGGGTAATGCTATCTCATCATGGTCTTAATTTGTACTTCCCTAATGGATTGTGATGTGGAACATGTTTTCATGTGCTTGTCTGACATTTGTATATCCTCTGCAGTGGTTCTTTATCTCTTTGACCATTTTCTGGTTGAATCATTTTTTTTCCTGTTGAGTTTTGGGAGTTAAATATATATATATATATATATATATGTATATATATACTCTAGATATGAGTCCTTTGTCATAAATGTGGTTTGCAAATTATTTCTCCAAGCCTGTGGTAAGCAGAATTTAAAAAATGTCCCCCAAGATTCCTGTCCCCTAGTCCCCTAGTTATTTAATAAAACAATAACCTTGGTACTGCTGTGAGGGGATTTTGGGATGCAGTTAAGGGTACTAAGCAGCTGACTTTAAAGCAGGAAGATTATCCTGAATGGGCCCAGTGTAATCACCTGAGCCCTTAAAAGTAGGACAGGAAGTAGGGGAGGGGGGAGAACAGATAGATACAGAGAGAGAGAGAGAGATGGGGCTGATGAGGCAAGCGGGAGAAATGAGGCAGAAGAGGTCAGAGTGATTTCAGCATGAGAAGGACTCAACCTACCATTGCTGAGTTCAAGACGGAGGAAGGGGCCACACACCAAGGAATGCAGGAAGTGTCTAGAAGCTAAGAATGACCCTGGGCTGACAGCCACTAAGGAAATGGGGACCTCAGTCCTACAATTGCATAGAACTGAACTCTGGCAGCAACCAGAATGAGCCTGGAAGCAGATTAATTTCTAGAGCCCCTAGAAAGAAACACAATCTTCCCGCTATGGAAGATTAGGAGCAGCGACACCAGCTGAGCCTGCTGGATTTCTGACCTACAGAAATGTGAGATGAAAAAAATGGGTGTTGAAAGTTTCAGGCTGCCAAATTTGTGGTAATTTGTTATAGAAGCAATAGAGAACTAGTACACAGTTTGTGGCTTGTCTTTTAATCCTTTTAACAAGGTCTTTCATATAGCAAAAGTTTGAATTTTGATGAAATCCAGTTTGTCCATTATTTTCCTTTATGGGTTATATTCTTCATCAAGCCTCATCTGCGTTCTGTAAATTTGCCCCTATGGATTCTTCTAAATATTTCATAGTTTACATTTTATATTTAAATATATAATCTCTTTTTGAGTTAATTTTTGTATATGATGTGAGGTGTAGGTCAAAGTTTTTTCTTTTCTTTTTCTTTTTTCCTCTTTGGATATCCAATTACTCCAGCACCATTTGTAGAAAAGACAATTCCTCCATAGAATTGCTTCTGCACCTTTGTCAAAAATCAGTTGGCTTTTCTTGTGTGGGGCCATATTTTGTTTTTTTCTTCTATTCCATTGGTCTGTGTGTCTGCTTCTCTGCTAATACCACCCAGTGTTCATTACTGTAGCTGTATAATAACTTTTAAAATTGGGTAGAGTTATTCCTTCCATTTTCTTTTTACAAATTGTTTTAGCTATTCTAGTTCCTTTGTTTTTCCATATAGATTTCAAAATAACCTTATTTATATGTAAAAATATCTTACTGGGATTTCGATGGGAATTATTTAAACCCATACATCTATTTGGGGAGAACTGACATCTTTACTACGTTGAGTATCACAGTCCATGAATGTGGTGTGTCTGTTGGTTTAGGTCTTTGATTTCTTTCATCAGCATGTTTTTAGATCTTATATACAAATCCTGTACATGCTATGTTGGATTCATACCTAAGTATTTCAGTTTTTTTGGAGATTTTAAATAGTATTGTATGTTAAGTTGGTGTTAAAACTTTTTAAAATATATGTTAGAATTCCCTTCCATGAAACCATTTGGGCCTAGAGATTTCTTTTTAAAGAGTTTTAAAATTATGAGTTAAATTTATTTATTAGTTACAGGGCTATTCATAGTATCTATTTCATCTTGGTGAGTTGTGGTAGTTGGTATTTTTTCAAGGAATTGGTTTATTTCATCTACGTTGTCAAATTAATGCATGTAGTGTTGGTTGTAGTATTTCCTTATAATCCATGCAGTGTCTACAATAGCTATGGTTTTATCTCCTATTTCATTTGTAAGGTTGGTAATTTGTGTCTTCTTTCTCTTTTGTCTTTGCCCGTCTTGCTAGAGGTTTGTCAATTTCAATTTTTTATTGATCTTTTCCAAGAACCAGCTTTTTGTTTCATTGATTTTCTGTTTTCAACTTTATTGATCTTTGCTTTTTCTGATTTCTGGTGCCCTTCCCCCACTCCCAGCAGGAGAGGCTTGAAGTGGGTTCTGGAGGAGAAGGGGCGAAGTGGGTGGGGTGAGGACGCTACCTCGGTGCAGGGGCTGCAGGTGCGAGGAGCAGACGCGGTGGCGGCGGGCGGCCGAGTTATCGAGAGGGGGCGCTCGGGCGGCCGCTCGGGTCCGCTGTCTCTTTGACCGCGGCGAGAGCAGCGGAGGCGGCTGGGGGCGGCGAGGGGGCGCCTGCTGGTCTCTCTTGAAGGGGACCCTGGCTCTGGCCGGGCCCTGGGTGCTTGGAGGGCATTATCTAGCTTAAACCTCCTAAACGCCGTCAGGAAGACAGGGCCGAGGAGGCTGAGACGCCACCGGCCCCGTGGTGCGGAGCGCGCGGTGCCTCCCCCTGGATGCGGGGTCTGTGGACACCCTTCACTTGCGTTTAAGGAACGCACTGGGCGCTCTCGTCTCCTACCTGGGTCCGGGAGTGCTTTCTTGGCTGGGTAGGCGAGGCGCGCTGGGCGGTGCCCAGTCTGCCCTCCGGCCCCCAGTGGCCTGGGGTGTGTCTGTGCCTCAGTTGGCCCAGGTCGGCCCCCAGTGGCCTGGGGTGTGTCTGTGCCTCAGTTGGCCCAGGTCGTGGGGGCGGGCAGGGCGAGCCCCCCGCCTGGCACAGCGGGGCCTCCGCTTAGCAGAAGCCAGGCTGCTCTCCACATGTAAATAGATGAGGGGAAAGTTTCCCAGACCTTCTGGAGTTTAAACAGCTCTTACATAAAATGGCATTTTGATGAGCTGAGCATAAATGAATTGGAAACATTCAGATAACATTTCCCCAGGGTTTATAAACCGAGGACAAAAGTGCTTGGCAAAAGGTCTGAGCGGCTGGGCCAACAGTTTGAAAAATGATTTGAGATGTTGTGATGAACCCAAACTACCACCAGCTTCCCCTGGCTCAGCTGCTTCAGCTAGCCGGGGAGGGGCCCTCAGGCAGGAGGGGGCTGATTCCTCTCCCCTGGAGTGGAGAGAGCCATGATGAAATTGTGGTCACCTATTTGGGGCTTCTCACCTGGGCTGAGTTTGCTGCCAACATTCATCCATTTGCCCATCCATCCGTCTGTCCATCCATTCATCTGTTCAGTCCACCCATCCATCCATCCATCCATCCGGCACTTATTAAGCACTCATTGTGTGGGTGGCTCTGGGAGGACAGAAGGTAACAAGGCTCTCAGCTCATGCCCTTGCAGAGCTCAGTGTCAGGGTGGGAGAACCTTATAAACAAAGCCTTGAGGACAGGCAGGGTGCTACGGAATCCTGGGGAAGAGTGGCACCCCTGTGAGACTGTGTGGGTGACAAGCTTGCTGAAACTTCCAGTATTATCCCAGCAGGGTGTTAAGGTGCCTCTAAGTTGATCTAGAGACCCTCAAGATGAGATGTCTTTCAGGACAGAAAGTGAAAGAAGAGGTCCATCCTGACCAAGCCGAAAGCTGCCCCAAACCTACTACAGGACAGTGGGATTTAGATTTTATAGCAGTGGGATGATTATCATTGCTAAGGGAGAGATCCCTTTCTCTAAACATTGCCCTAGGACCACTGCTTTACCCCCCATGCAGCCCCTACCCCAACCCTATGGGGTAGATACTCCTGTTCTCCCTCAGGAATTGGAGGCAAAGGGTGAGGGCTCAGCTCGGGCTCACCTGACTGGCAAGGGGAGAACTGAGTCTTGAATCTGCGCCCACTGACTCCTGTACTAGGTGCTGGGGCTCCTCCCCAGCAGGTGAGAGAAGAACCAGGGACATACCCATTGCTGCAAAGTCCAGGCTCTGTCACTGGGCTGGGGGTATGGTGTTTGACCTTAACCAGGAGGGAAGTTGCTGAGGTGACAAGGCTGTAAGCTGCAAGGATGTACGGGCACAGAGAGGTCTCTCAGGGAGCCTAGGTTCTTCTTGGTGCAGGAGACAGAATCTTGGAAGAGATTTGGAGACCATAAGACCTGATTTCTGAGTACACTGACTCCATCCTGTCCCAAAAGGAAATTTTTAAGTTTTTCTTTCTTGGATGCAATTCTGCTTTGGGTCAATGGTATACATTTAAATGTTGGGAGGACCTAGTATAAACATTTCATCCTTCTTTTCCACACCTAGGCCTTCCACTTACTGTCCTGAGAAGCCCCTTGACAATGTGCCCTGCTGGCAAGGGGAGTCTTTGAATGACATCTGCACACTGGATCGCTTCTAAACATAGAATCACCACCACTGTGCCAGGCACAAATGCAGACTGGAGCCGAGGGAAATACCTGGGAAGCAACGCTGTTTGCACCCTGATTGCCCAGACTGGAGAACGGCTCTTGGAAAAGTTTCAGACGTATCAAAGTACAGTCTTCTCTTGATGTGTGCAGTGGGTGCATTTCTGGGAAATTCAGTGTATTTTAAGCCATGTTAAAAAAATACACAATGTTGGCCAGGCGAGGTGGCTCATGCCTGTAATCCTAGCACTCTGGGAGGCCGAGGCGGGTGGATCGCTCAAGGTCAGGAGTTCAAGACCAGCCTGAGCAAGAGCGAGACCCCGTCTCTACTAAAAATAGAAAGAAATTATCTGGACAACTAAAAATATAGAAAAAAATTAGCCGGGCATGGTGGCGCATGCCTGTAGTCCCAGCTACTCAGGAGGCTGAGGCAGTAGGATTGCTTAAGCCCAGGAGTTTGAGGTTGCTGTGAGCTAGGCTGACACCACGGCACTCACTCTAGCCTGGGCAACCAAGCGAGACTCTGTCTTAAAAAAAAAAAAAAGAAAAAAACCCACAATGTTTACATGTAAAATGGATTTATGTTCTTAGGCTCAGGTAGTTGTGAATGAATTTTCACCTTCACGGATGTCAACAAGGATGCTTGAAAATCATTCCGGGTGTGGGGTGGTTCTTGTTGTGAGGGATTGACTGGAATTCTTGCTTGTATCTGCCAAGCACCATCAGTGTCCTGTTTCCATCATGGTAACAGTGAAAAAGCCTCACTGATTTTCTAAGTGTCCTGAGAGGGTCTTGCCTCTGCCCACTCCCTGCCCTGACAAAACCCACTTGCGTGGATGAAACGTTTTGGAAGGTACAAGCTGCACAGGTCACAGCCTCTGTTAGGTAAAGGGATGCTTCTCTGTTTCCCTTGGAGGACACATGGCCAATCTAGAATTCTAGAAATTTCTGAGTCTCATCCAAAATTAGCCCTTTGTAACATATTACAATGGTTTTCCTGGACAGGTGATTTTTTTTCCTGTGCTGCTTGAAATGAGAAAATGACTGTCGTATTCTAAAACAACCACTATTAAAAATACCCTCTTAAAAAAATTGGTTCTTTAGAAGGCCAGCTGGTATTAACTCCAGCAAAGGTACTGGCAGCATCACTTGCATAAATGTTGCCAGTTTATGAATATCGGGTTGTGGAATATCATATGCTTTACAAGGAGCCCTCCTCACTGTGTGAATAACAGGGAAAATTCTGTCTTCAGCACCCTTGGTATGCCCTCTGTGGTCATCAAGCTCCCTGGGCATAGCTTCTGGCAGATTCCCCCCTGGATTTGCCACAGGGCTTGAGGTCCATCATGAGAAACTGCCCAGGCGCCTTTGGTGGGTGCCGTTCCGAGAACTCTGAGACACTTGGGAGTGTGATGGGGTAAGGGGTCTCTGTCCTTGGCCAGGCTGGGCTGTCTAGCCACTGGTGTTCCCAGCAGGGGTGGGGGCAAAGCCAGGAGGCATTCAGCACTCACCCCCCCATACTCAATTTCATTCACAAAAAGAGCCCCAGTTAGGAATCCAAATGACCCTGTTTGCATAACAAAAGTTTAGAGATGCCACTTAATGTACACAGTGAAGGGATAGGAGCCGCAGAGAATAAGAACTGGGAAGCTGGTTCCTCACCCAGGGAAGAAAACTTAAAGTGACGCACAAGTTCTCCTTGTGCTGCCATCGGTGGCGGGCTGTGCTATGGGAGCTCACCCACTAGTTACTAATAGCTGCGTCCGTGGGGCCAGGCGGTGTCCCCAGGCACTTGCCACACAGAGGCAGCCCGTGATGCAAGGCTGCTCTGTGTCTGATGCTGGGCAGGGAGTGAGAGTTTGGAACGGGAGGAATACCAGCCCAATCTACTCTCTCCCTGAGGTGTGACAGTAAGAGTTCATAGGATGAGAATTTGGGTAGCAAAAGTTGCACCTTTAGTCGCTCCAACTGTTAATCTTCTAAGTCTTTCAGACCTTCTCACAGCCCTGTGAGGGAAATGCCATTAAGGCCTTCAAGTTATATACGAGGAAACCGAGGACCAGGAAGGTCACGTGACAAGCTCACCATCACCCCGTGGGGAATTAAAATGCTGAGACTAGAATGCAGCCTGCCTGGCTTCAAAGCCTGCAGCACAGCCAGTGTGGTTGACAGATGACAAACCTGAACAGCCAGGTTCTGGGACCTCCTGGCCCAGGGAAACCCCTTATCCAGCCATGGACCTTCCCCAGCATGGCAGATCTGAGTTCCTCAGAGAAGCCTCTTCTTCCTGCTGGACAAGAGAATAAGAAATCTAGGGCCAGTGCAGGCCCCTTGGTAAGTGGGCGCTGGGTTGAGCCCGGTGAGCTGGAGACGGGTCTGTGCTTGCACTGGGAGCTGAGGCTGCATAGCCTTCCTGCACCCTCGTGTCGGAAAGCCCGCCATTAGAGAAAGGGCTCCAGGGCACCTCACGTCATATCTTGTGGTCTCAGAATGCTTTGCACGTGGGTGGCCTTTAGATCGCTCATGCACTCTCCATCAGTCTTCCCCACAGCGGCTGGTATGTCCTGAGCAACGCTCACTGGATGGTCTCCACTTCCTGGTGTGGCAGCCTGGCACTTCCTGCTCCTTGTGGCTGGGGGGAGCATGTGACCAGGTCTTGCCCATTCCCTATAAGCTGAAGTGACATAGTTAACTTGAGTGCTGGTGTGAGGTTCCTCTCAGTCGGGGTCCTGGAGTGACCCTGGTGAGCACCAGAGGTTGGGGCTGCCATTGGAAATCAAGGCCCTCCCAGCCCTGGGTAACTAGGGGGCAGCTGGTTGGGGAAACCACACCAAGAGGATTGGGTGACCAAGGGAAGTATTGCTCAGAGAGATTAAGCACTGGGCCAAAACTGTCACATGGCTAGAAAGTGGGGAGCCGGGATGGAGCCCAGGGCAGTTTCCAGGGTGCAGGCATCCTGCCTCCCAGTAGCTGACTTGTGGTCCCAGAGGCAGACAGCTATGATGTAATGATCAGGGGAGGGCCCAGGGGCAGAGGCTGCTTCCCAGAGCACCATGGTTCTCCGGATACACAGTGGATCTATAATTAATTGAAGCAGAAGATCTGTGGAGACTCAGAAAGCAGTTATAGAATAAGAGCACATTTAGGAATGACACTGAGCGGGTGTCGGGCAGATGTGGGAGGGGAGGGGATGGGTGAATACATACATAATGAGTGTGATGCGCACTGTCTAGGGGATGGACACGTTGGAAGCTCTGACTCAGGGGGGTGGGGGGCAAGGGCAATATACATAACCTAAACTTTTGTACCCCCACAATATGCTGAAATAAGAGTAAAAAAATAAAATAAAATAAAAAAAGATGAAAGCAGTTATAAGTTATGCAGTGAGCAGGTGGCCTTGTCTTATTCTCTCTCTGCCCTTCATTGGGCACCAACTCCATGCCAGGTGCTTCACCTACAACCCTGTGAAGGCGGTACTTACTATCCCTGGGTCACAGAGAAGACATGTGGTGTCAGAGGGCAGGAACCTAACCAGCTCACCAACCTGGGTCAGCTGTGGACCCACCTCTCAGTCGCCAGCTTCAGGCCTGCAGAGGCGGACATGGAAGCGATTTTAGGGAACCATTGCCTAAGTTAAGAGAGTCCTCTAGCTTGGCTAGACCTCTTAGTTTGGCCTGTTATAACAAAAATACCATAGATTGAGTACTTTGTAAATAATAGTGATTTATTTCTCACGGTTCTAGAGACTGGGAAGTCCAAGATCAAGGTGCTGGCAGGCTTAGTGTCTTGTGAGGGCCTGTTCCTCATAGATGGTGCAGTCTAGGTGTCCTCACGCGGTGGAAGGGGAGAAGGGTGGAAGGGTGGAAGGGTGGTGGGCAGCTCTCTGAGACCTCTTTTGTAAGGGCATTAATCCCATCCGTGAGAGTGGAGCCCTCCTGGTCTCGTCACCCCCCAAGGGCCCCACCTCTAATACCGTCACCTCAGGGATTAAGTTCCAACATATGAATTTTGGAGGGGCACATGCATCCCAACCATAACCCTAGCATAGACTGAATCTGTTATCAAGGCTTGGCTTGGGCAGGATGGATGTGGGGCTGGGTGGGGGAGGGGGTGACATGCCATTTAGTCTTCACCACGGCTTCAGTGCATTGTCCAGAGAAAAATGACTGACTTCTGGGGCATGTGGTTTACACCAATGCTCCTCAAACTCGAAAGTGCACATGAAATACCTGGAATCTCGTTGAAAAGGCAGATTCTTGTTCAGCAGGTCTGGGATGGGGCCTGAGACTCTGCTGTTCCAACGACAGTAATAACCGACTAGGGACTTGAATACCAGGCCCTGCGCAAACAGGTTTCAGAGTAGGCTAGATTTTATTTGGTTTCTGACATTTTGCCAGTTTGGCCACAGACTAGATTGTCAGCTCCAAAATAAGTTCCATTTTCTAGCATGTTGAAATAATTAATAGTAAGGGAACTTTTCCTGCTCTTTTTGAATCAAGAAGCCAGTGAGGCATGTGCACCAAGGCTAAGCCACTGTGGAGGGGGAATTCTGAGCTGGCTCCCAGGATCCCTGCCCCCTGGTACACACACACCTTCTCCAAGCTGTTAGATCAAACATGGCTCTAGGTGCTGCTGAGAAGGGATTTTGCAGATGTAACTAAGGTCCCAAGTGAGTTGCCTTTAAGGAAAAGAGATTATTCTGGGTGAGCCTGACCTAATGAGGTGAAGAGGCTGGCTCTTCTTGGTGAGAGAGAGTCCAAGTGTGAGAGGGACCCCTGTGACTGTGACAGAGATTCTCCATTGCTGGGGCTGGGGATGTGGCAGGGAATGTGGGCAGAGCCAGCAAGGGAACTTCAGGTTCCCTGTGTCCTGTAGGGACTTTAGTCCCACAACTCATTCATCCAACAAACCGAATGAGCTTGGTGGAATCTTCCCTTGAGTCTCTAGAAAGGAACACTGCTCATCCAACACTTTGATTTCACTCCTGTGAGACCCTGACGGGGAGAATCCAGCCGCACTGTATCCAGACTTCTGACCTAATGAATTGTAACACACAGGTGTTGTTGTCATAAAAACTAACACAGCCACGAGGGGAGAAGTTTATGACCCAGGAGCACATGTGGCGCTGCAGCCCTGTGCGAATGGGACAGCAGGGCTCATCTCTTATGTTGACCTGACAGGTGAGAATTGTCACAGTTTGAGTACTTGGGTCTAAACAACAGCTTTTGCATGTAAAATTTGGTTTCTTCCTTTTTTCTTGTAAAGAAACTTTAAGACCATATATATTTAAATTTTTTTGATATATTTGTATGTATCAATGGGGGACATGTGAAATTTTATTACATGAAATGTGTAATGAGCAAGTCAGGGTATTTAGGGTATCCATCACCCGAGTATCATTTCTATGTGTTGGGTACATTTCAGATCTTCTAGCCATTTTGAAAAATATAATGCATTGTTGCTAACTATAGTCACCCTACTCTATCAAACATTAGAATATATTCCTTCAATCTAACTGTATTTTTGTACCCATTAACCAACCTCTCTTCATCCCCTCTGTCACCCACACACCCTTCCCAGTCTCTGGTAACTATCATTTCACTCTCTACCTCCATGCAGTCTACGTTTTTAGCTCCCACATATGAGCGAGAACATGCAATTTGTCTTTCTGTGCCTGGCTTGTTTCCCTTAATGCAATGACCTGCAGTTCCATCCATGTTGTTGCTGCAAATGACATGATTTCTTTCTTTTTATGGCTGAATAATAGTCCATTGTGTGTATATACCACATTTTCTTTATCCATTCATCTGTTGATGGGCACTTAGGTATGGGTACTTAGATATGATTCCACATCTTTGCTGTCATGAATAGTGCTGCAATAAACATGTGACTGCATGTATCCCTTTGATATATTTCCTTTCCTGTGGATAAATACCCAGCAGTGAGACTGCTGGATTGTATGGTAGTTCTATTTTTAATTTTTTGTGAAATCTCCATAATGTTTCCCATAGTGGCTGTACTAATTTACATTCCCACCATCCCTTTTCTCCACATCCTCACCAGCATCTGCTATTTTTTTGTCTTTTTAACAATAGCCATTTTAACTGGGGTAAGATGATTTCTCATTGTGGTTTTATTTGCATTTCGCCAATGCTTAGTGATGTTGAGCATTTTTTCATACACCTGTTGGCCATTTTATGTCTTCTTTTGAAATCTCTCTATTCATGTCTTTTGCCCATTTTTAAATGGGATTATTTATTTGTTTATTTTGCTATTGAGTTGTTTGAGTTCCTTGTATATTCTAGATATTAGTCCCCTGTCAGATGAGTAGTTTGCAGATATTTTCTCCTATTCAAGAGGTTGTCAATACTGTATATTAAGGGAAGAACTATTGGTCCTTAAAGTTAATTGTGCCTCATAAAGACAATGGTAGTATTTTAAGTATATTTATGTTTTTTTAGTCAGTCCAGTGGGAAGAGTACAGTTTGAAAATATTTGGTTAACCACTTATGCTCACCAAGGGAGGTAAGGGTTGGGGAACAGGGTAGGGGTGCTGAAGCCAGGTCAGAATGTTGTCATATGTTGCATGTGGCCTTTCCTTTTGATTACGTGTTATTTAGGTTTCTAAAGGAGATCTCATTGCTTAGCTAAGGGGTCCAAGACTATGGTACCATAGATATGACCAAGATGTTCCACACTGCTGCTGTCTCATCTGGATACAGGGTATGGCCCAGTGGATGCTGCCACCAAGAAGCCTCTCATCAAATTGCCATGAATGCACACAGCGGTACTCATTTCAACACATAGCTGTGATTTTTAAAATGATGATGCAAGCCTGTGGTTTTTGATCTTAGTGTTTAGTGTCCCTTTTGCTTAATTTTTTCTTGACTGTGAATACTTTCCTTTTTCATTGAGTAGTGCTTTACTGTATTTTAAAAGGTGTCAGTTATTTCAGCAATTTCATTCATTGATTCATTTATTTGACAAATATTTACTGAGCTGATATCTTGTACCAGGACATGTTAGAGGTCTGGGGACCCAGCATTAAATAAAACAGACAAAGGTCACTAGTCTCATGGACTGACAGTTAACCTTAAACCCAAAGTTTGTTTTTTGTTTTGTAATTACATTTACACTATTTTTTCTTATCTGAATGTTAACATTCTGCAGCTGTGAGGAGCCTGGCAGACATGGGCTGGAATCAGCCCTCTGCTCCCAACCTGGATTTTCCTGGGGGTGTCGTGGGGCTGCTGCTGCCTGCCTGGCCAAGCTACTGTGAGGAATGAAGGCGTCCATGTAGGCCAGGTGCCTGATCCTCGTGAACCAGTTGGTGAATTACTCATTTTGCATGAATAATGTATGACCGTTTTGCGTTTTACAAATCAACAAATGCAGTGCACATGAATCACATTGTTTCTGGTTTATCAACTACCTAAAAAAATCACTCCATTTCCCAAAGCAACAGTGCCCTGGTCCTTCTGCCCTGATGTTGCTCTCTTCTATTCCTCACCTACTCACTCCCCTGACTCAGCATCAATAGATCAAAGGAAAACACAAGCTTCTCCTGGGCACTCATAAGCCAGTGACCACCTAGGAGAAGAGAAGCAAAGGATTAGATTTGGGGCAGGGGCAGTGCAGTTCTAGCGGTTAAGCCCTCACCAACAAAGTGAACCTTCTGTCTGTCTGTGTTCCAGCACAGAACGACTATCATGAACTTTCTTGCTTTTATAGAGCTACGGTGTGGACAGGCTGGCATTTTCACATTTGCATTTGCTGATTTAACATTGGAAAATGTGTATGTTTGTAAAGCAATCAGAATGTGGGTAGTCTAGCCATGATTACTATATACAGCCGAAAACATTTCTTCCCATAGAGCCGGGGCCTGTCAGCGGATGCCCCGTCTGTGGAAAGCTTTCTGTAACCTCCAACTGGCTTGGCTTAATTTGCTGCACGGACGACATCCCCCAAGTGCAGTTTTGCAGGCACCTGCTTCTGTGCGGTTAACTAGGGTTCCAGTCCCTATTTTATGCCAAACTGCTGTGAATGGAAAACAAGTTAAATCTTATTGCCAAATAGTCACTCCATTCACTTTGAATTGATAGGTATTTTTTTTTTTTTGGTGGGTTTACTCTATTTTAAAGATGAAAGTAATATAAGCCCACTTTTCAAAAAATGAAAATCACCAAAGCACCAAGAAGGAAGTGAAATCTCACATAATCCCACTCAGGCTTTGCATTCTCAGCAGTTCTGTTTTGGGTTTCCTCAGGCCTCTTGTCATTTCCCACTTTCTTCTCCTATTTCTTTAAATCCAGGATTCTTCACTGGTTCTTGAAAGTCTCTGGAATACGTATGTGATCTCTTAGGATGTTTTTGTTGTTGAAACTCAGGGAGGGGAGTGAGCCCTGGGCATTCCCTTAGAGGTAAACTTTGGGCCAAGGCCACGTGGAATCTTCCCCAAACCTCAGGGAAGGCAGATCTTGTTCAAAAATGGCATTCAGGGCAGCTCCCAAAGGCAGAATAAGGGGAAGGACAGGGCCTCTGGGGACAGGCCCACAATAGCAGTCAGGGCCTCCATGAGGCAAGACCTGGTCTAAGTGCTGGAAGAGAATTTGCTCGATCCCCCAAGCAGGTGCTGCAAGTGCCACATTTGCAAATACCAGGGGAGGTGTGAGGGTGGCTGAGCACCCAGGTGGGGCTCCTGTTGTGGGCTTTGGCTAGCTAGGAAAATGCCCAGCCTGGTATTAGCCACTCTTGTGTAATACCTGAGTGCCTGGCAAAGAGCACACTCTTGATCAATGGTTATTTAATGGATAAATGTATGGTGCTTTTAAGTATCAATCAATAATTCATGGCATTGTAGAAAATGACCCTGTTCCTGCAGAGAAAAGTTCCCCAGCCTGACTACTAAATCCTTCTTCTGGGCCCTTCCATTCACATCTGTGCAGGGTGACCAAGAGTCTGGGTTCCTCTTGGTTTGTCATACATGGCCATATATGCTCCTATGTGGTTTGGTGCCCACAGTGTGCCCCCAAGGCCATGGTACTCCGGTGGTCAGTGTGGCTGCAACCCAAGTCACCTGTGTGGCCACGTGGCAAGTTTCTAGGCATTTCTGGCAAGTGGTTCAGTGAGCCCACATCCTTGGCTCTGAGGGATGTATCTTTCCATGAGTTGTGTAAGGTCTTGTTTCATCTTTCTATGACTCTTGTTTTAAAAATGATTTTATCATGAAAAACTAAAAAAATACACATACGTACAGAGAACATACCAAGCCCTGTGCTCACACCACCCAGATTTGGTAATTAGTACTGTCTCATCATTTTTGCTTTGCATCTTTGTTTTAATGCTACAATTAAGGTATTGTATGGGGGCTCTCCCCCTCCCCTAGGCTCTGCCCTGCCCCAGAGGCAGCCCCCTCACACCTGGCATGTGCCCTTCCAGCCCATCTCTTACGCTTGCACATGCAGTTCACACACACAGAGAAAGCAGAGAAGTTTATACTGAACACGTCTACCTATCCCTCGCATCTATGGTTATTACGATTTCATCACATCTGCTTATTCTCCTTTTATGCTCTTTGCCAAGGTATTTTATCACAAATACCACTCACCCTGTTATTTCATCCTGACAGCTCACCATATAGAGTGCTAAAATGTGTGGACTTTTTTTTTTTTAAACACAACCACAAAGCTATTATCAAGTGTAACAAAATTAGTGATAATTCCTTATTGTCTAAGACCCACTCCATAGTCAGATTTCCCTGATTGTCTCAAAAATGTCCTTTGAAGCTGGCCTGTTTGAATCGGAATCCAAGCATTACATATGGAGCATCCCTCCTTCCCCCATTTTATTACTATTTTTATGCTATGAAAGTGAAGAAACCAGGTCCCTTGCCTGGAGAAGAGCACCCATTCCAGGGTCTCCTTTTGCTTTCTTGGGTTGTCACAGAACCTGATCCTGCATTGTTTTATTTCCAACAAATGGACATTTATCTAAACACTGGACTAGAAGTAGGTTCAACTTTTGTGGCACGAATTCTTCGTAGGTAGATAAGTTTTATTTATTTGTTTATTTTAGCTCATCCTCTTCATTTGCATCTTCCTGGAGTTTGATCTAGCTTGTTCCCTTTCAGTGCTGACCAAGCCGTATTCTACTTCTCCATTCTACCTGTCTTAGTCCATCTGGGCTGCTATAACAGAATAGCATAGACTGGGTGGCTTGTAAACAACAGAAATGTATTCTTCACAGTTCTGGAGGCTGAGAAGTCCAAGATCAAGGTACTGGCAGATTCAGTGTCTGATGAAGACTCTGTGCTGTGCCTTCAATGCTTTTACAAAGATTTTCTGCTCCTTGATAAGGTAAGCATGCTTGAGCCTGTCACAGACATATTTAGCACACCTGGGACCACCATAGGCCTACTGACATGTCTTTTCATTTTAGACAATCCCATAAGAACTTTGGTCTGACAGCATGAACTCCTAGAAGTCTGCCTGAGCACACATCACGTGCATACTGTGGTACTTTCTCAAACTTATTGGTATAAAGGTAAGTAATTCTATTATCAGGAGTTTAGAACAGCCTAGTTTCATTAGAGGCTGCCTTATAGGAAAGCCTATGGCAACATATCAAATGGTGGACCATTCTGATTGTCTCTAGACACTGTCCCTGGAAGAGCACAATGGGTATTTTTAAGTTTCACTTTCAAATAAAATATACTAGTAACAAAAGTAATCAATGAATAGCTTAATTGATAGGGTAAAATCACTCTAAAACTTACTCTTGCTATAATCATGGTTAATAATTTGTTGACTGTCCTTCCAGATTTTTTTCTATTTGTACATAGACATATACAAATGTGTGAACATTCTGTTTAACACGACAGGAACCCCCATATGCATATTTTTCTATGGCATGTTTTTTTTAAAAAAACTGCTTTTAAAACTGTTTTTAAAAATATGTTATGAACATCTTTCCACATCAATGTGCTCAGATATAAAAATGCTTCCTTTTAAGGGTTGGGTGACATTTGTTTTTTTTTGTTTTTTTTTGAGGCAGAGTCTCGCTTTGTTGACCGGGCTAGAGTGAGTGCTGTGGCATCAGCCTAGCTCACAGCAACCTCAAACTCCTGGGCTTAAGCGATCCTACTGCCTCAGCCTCCCGAGTAGCTGGGACTACAGGCATGTGCCACCATGCTTGGCTAATTTTTTCTATATATATATTTTTAGTTGGCCAGATAATTTCTTTGTATTTTTAGTAGAGACAGGGTCTCGCTCTTGCTCAGGCTGGTCTCAAACTCCTGAGCTCAAACAATCCGCCCGCCTCGGCCTCCCAAGTGCTAGGATTATAGGCGTGAGCCACCTCACCTGGCCTAGGGCTGGGTAACATTTGATTGTCCAGAGATAGTGTGAATTATTTAAACATTCTTTTGTTGAAGGGCATTTAGGTTGTTTTTTCCAATTTTTTCTTAATAAACAATGCCACTGATCATTCTTTATACCTATATCTTTGTGTCATTAAGGAAGCGTATCTTTAGCATAGATTCCTAGGAGTGAGATGGCAGGGTAAGATATTTCAGATTTCGATTAAGTATGTCAAACTGTTCTCCAAAAAAATGTATGCCAATTTATGTGCTCACCAACAGTGCATCTGAAATGGGCCTTTCACCGTCATAATTTTAGAAGGAAAACACAACTCTCTGGCCTCAGTAAGAAGCAGTATGGAGGTTTAGAACATGGGAAACAAACGGGGAAATTGAGGGCCTGCTGGATAGATCTGCCTTTCGACGTGTTCTGTTTAGCCTATAGTTTTTATTTATTTTTATTTATTTTTATGGAGACAGGGTCTTGCTCTGTTGCCCAGGCTGGAGTGCAGTGGCACACTCATAGTTCACTGCAATCTTGAATTTTTGGGTTCAAGCAATCCTATTTTCTCAGCCTCCTGAGTAGCTAGGCCTACAGGAGTGTGCCACCATGCCCGGCTAATTTTTTAAAATTATTTTTTGTAGAGACGAGTTCTTGCTATGTTGCCCAGGCTGGTCTCAAATTCTTGGACTCAAGCGATCCTCCTGCCTCGTGTTCCCAAAGTGCTGGGATTACAGGTGTGAGCCACTGTGCCTGGCTGCAATGTTTAAATATATCTTTCAAATCAGTTGTTAAAGCTTTGAAAGCAAGAGAATTTACATCTGGATTTCCTGTCTGTCTTAGAAATTTGCAAGTGGGCAGGAGGTGAGTGGCTGCCCCTTGTGCAGGGGCTGGGGGCGTCTGTGGCTGCTGGGCCTCTGTGTTTGTCCCGTTAGCCACTGGCCCCTGAATTCATTTGAGTTTGTGACCCCTAGTGGACCACAGCTAAACTGTTTGCAGGGCAGTGGGTAGAATGGCATAATTCGCTTAGACTTGATATCAATAAGTTTTTATTTTTATGTTGATCTTTATTTTTTATCTTACAGTTTTTATACTGTTGCAGAATGAAATCGAACCGCAAGATTTTTCACAATTTACAGATTTCCTTTCATGTGATCTGAGTTGTTTTATGTTTCTTACTATTACAAAAGTTTTTTTTCCCCCTTTTGGGAAATCGAGCCTACCCCACAAGAAGCTTCCCCAAAAGGACAGATCCCTGAGAGGGAAGAGGGCAGAGGGTTGCCATCCAGGGGTCAAGTCTGATCCCTGTGCCTCCCCACCCAGGACCATGCCGAGTCCTCCAGGCAGAGGAGCAGTTGGTCGGAGGGGTGGGGAGGGCCTGATGCCAGAGACTTCCTGGGTAGCCTGAAGCTCACTGCTGTTTTGAGGACTTGGCCTCCAGTGTGGATGGCTCCTGGTGCTCCTGGGCTGGGGGTGGAGGCAGCTGACCCCCTCACCCCACCCCCCTGCGTGGCAGCCCTGTGAGAGACAGCTTCGTGAGGGATGTTGGGGTTTGACATCACCGTCCCAGTGAGCTTCTCACCTCTACAGTGGGAAGGTCAGGCTGGGACCAGCTCTCTTGGTGTTGGTTTTGGTTCCCTTTGCTGAGCATCCTCCTCTTTTTAGCTGGGGCTGCCCCCAAGTTCTAATTTATCTGTGCTTAAGTACCTTGGCTCTTGTCCTTATTGAAATAAAAGGTACTCATGTGCCTCTGCCCCTCACTTCCCCAGTAGCACATCTAACGGGTCTTGGAACATGATGGTCATTTCATGAATTAAAAAATGAAGAAAGAATAGCTCCCAAATGGTAAACTCTGCTTCACAAATGGGTCTGTAGAGAAGAGAATGGTACCTTCCAGCCCAGACAGAGTAATTCTCATCCTACAGCTGACCCAAGGACCAGCACAGTGAGCCGCTCTGACAGGCAGGTGGCCCCTTCCTCTGTCCATAGCAGGCCTGAGAGTGACGCTGTGGAGGACAGGGGCGACCCATCTGCCGGCTTCCTGGCCAGCATCACCTCAACTTCTGTCTTTAGCCAAGTTTCTCTCTATGCCCTGCCTTACAGAGACCATCCACTGCTTCCTGAGCTCTTCCCCAAGGAGGATGTTGGCTGTCAGCTCCCAAGGGGTGGGGGATGGAGGCTGGGGCTACTGTCCATGTGTGATGCCACAGTTTAACTGTGCAAGTTTCTAGGGACTGCTAGTTTAAAACTGGCTGGTTTACAGGTCACCGTATCCAGTTTAGACTCATCCACCCATGTGAAGCACCCATTCCATGGCCAGGCCCAGGGTTGGTTCTGTGCAATTGAAATAAAACATAATAAAGAATTAAACAATCCCAGCTTTACTTAAAATTATTAACATGTACATAGTTTTTTAAAAGAGAGATTCTGGGCATGCTGCCTCAATTAGTTGTTGGGTTAAGTTGTTCTGATGCATAGATTTTTACCTTTCAGGGCATGAGAAGGTCAGAGAAGCCGTCCCATAGGTCTGCGGCCACCTTTGCTCATGTTACATTAGATCCCTTTGAAAATGCTTAGTTCTCAGCACAGAGCCTCGCCTGCAGTGTGGGCTCAGTACACGGTGTCTGCATTGTCACGACTGTTCATCACGACTGTTGATGTCCCACAGTGCCGGCCGCCTCTGAAGCTGTTTCTGGGGAGGGAATATGTGACTTGGGGCTGCACTCAGAGTACACTTCCTGGCTGCTCTGGGTTCAGAAATATCAGGGTCCTCCAAGCCCTGGCGCATGTCCTGAGCGATAGCTCAGGGGCCTTCTCTGCTGGAGGTGGACGTGGCCGGAGGGCCCTGTTGCAGCCTTGTGCTGACTGTCCCTCCCAGAGAAGATCCACAGCCCATGCCCTCTCCTCCGCCCATGGCCTCTGAGCTGAAGGAGAGTGATGATGAAGCAGGTGGCACTTTTGGGGGGCTTACGGCTATTGTACGACTGATGGATTAGTTGGCTTATTAGTACAGTGCTGGTTTGAAGACTTGGATCATCTCCGGTTATCACAAGAGGGTGTCTTAAAACTATCTCTCTAGTGCTCATAACTAAATACATTTAACCTCCATTCACTCTAAAACCAAGTCAGCATGTCACATGCAGAGTGGGCACAGGACAGTGGAAAGGACGGCCTGACAGAGGCCCATGGGGCTGTGAACCAGCAGCTGCTCGGGGGAGACATTTGTCTTGAGCGTTCATTCGCTGTGTTCTCAGTTCCCCGACTTAACCCTCCCATGGATTTTTTTGAGTGTTTGACACTGTTGTGAGGTTAGGACTTTTCTGCCTTGTTCATCCCTGTCCGCAGCCTGTGCCTGACAACTAGCAGATATCCAACAAAAAATTGTGAACAGAATACACGGTTGGATGCTATTTTATATTGAACCATTTATAATAGTTTTAGAAAATGTTTGTCACTTGATTTTATATTAAACAGAAGAATCAAAATTGGTTTAGAGAAGTTGAGCTCGATTCTGTAGAAAAACAACAAACGTTGCCCACCCCCATCATGCACACACCCTCACACATACACCTTGAACAAGGTGGGAATATCAAATCTTAGCTGTGCCTCTTTACTTGTGGTCAGACTAGGGATGACTTTTTCCCCCCTATTTTTTAAAAAATAATTTTTAATATTTTCCAAAATATCATCAAAAAGTACGTATTGCTTTTATCCCATGAAAAATAAATTTAAAGTAAGCCAAAAAGCCAAATATTTCACATTTTCTTTTCTGTATAGTCACAAAAATCCAATAAATGGTCTAGAAGAGCTGGGCCCTCAGTGGTGGGGAGCCTGCCCTAGGCCACACATGTTATGTGACTTAGTGGTTGGAGGTGACTTCAGGGAAGAATAGATATATTTGTTGTTTATGGCCATGTCCCCTCATCAGGTGAGCGGCTTGGAGCAGGCCAGTAGGAAAGTCAGTGACACCAAAAGCAGGCACAGGGAAAACACCAGTCTGCTCCATTCATGCAAGTTGGGTCACGATGGTTAATTTTATATGTCAACTTGAGTAGGGCACGGGGTGCCCAGATTAAGCATTGTGAGAGTGTTTGGAGAGTAAGTGTTAGAGAGCCTCTTAGATAATTCTGTCCCCTGAAATTTTACCCTCTGGGGAAAAAACACATGCTCACTGGATGTGAAATCCATCCTGTTTTGTTAAAATCTGGCCCAGAAGCAGGTCTGAGCCTTACAAACAGGTCCAGTACTGATGACAAATCCTTCATTTCTTTGCTTGACGATGATTTCTTTGCACAGCTTTGTCAGAAGTGAAAACACTCTGAGGTCAGGGGTGGTGTTTCTAATATTCCGGATGCCGGATGAAATTTGCTTCCTTTGGGGGAAACTAGATTGAAGTAGGGGTAGAAGTGGGGAAGTTGAGGCAGGGGAGGGATGCGCTCCTGCTCCAAGGTCTGCTTCTGGGTGCAAGAGACGTGCCTATCGCGGCAGGTGGTGGCCGTGGGCACAAAGCAGGGGCACCCGTGAGGCAGAGGGGGTGGGGGCCGTGGGGAGTGTGAAACGGGTGCCCATCTCAATGGGACGAAGCTCGCAGCTCCAGCCAGTGCTGCCGTGAGAACGTGAGGGCCCACTGCTGCCAGATTTTGTCATCTTTTTTCCCTAAGAGAAGCTGGAATCTGAATTTTTTTAAGCACAAAAACACTTATTTTTAAATGTTTGACCACTCCTTACTTTTAAAAATTTATAATACTGTGCAGGTCAAATAAACACATTTGGAAATAGTATCTGGCTCCCAGATAGCTGGTTTGCCTTCTCTGTTCTATCCAATAAAAGATTTCTAGTCTCCAGGTGAACACACAGAAAAAATGTCAGAGTATCTGTGTCTACAGAGGACTTGTTTAGTGAAGACTCGCTTCCCCCACTGGCAAACTTTTAAGAATCTGTTGGGAAGAGCCCTGCCCCGAGATGGTTCTGGTGGGCTGGGTGTGCAAGAGCCATTTTCCAGGGCCAGGAAGTAGTTCGTGTTCAGACCGACCCCTGGTCGTGGGGTAAGGGGACTTGGATTTTAACCATGCCCTGTGCTGACCGATCACACCTGCCCCAACACCCATTTATTACCTGTGAGATGAGAGAGCTGGATCGGGTTGAGATGTCAAAGTGAGCGAGCAAGTGTGTGTCTGTGTTTAATACTCTTACTCAAAACTACTCAAAAATTAAAAAAAAAAAAAAAAAAAAGCCCAGAGAATGAAGCAGATGAGTGAAGAGCTTCTGCATTTAGGGGCCGGGTCGCAGTCCCACACCTCCGTCTCCCCCCGGCTCTGGGGGATGGCCAACCCCTGGCCTGTCTTCTCCAGATCCTACACGTCGAGTCTATTTTCCTGCATGATCCTGTAAGAGCCAAACTTTCGGGGACACAAATTTGGTCAGATGCCTTTAACGAGGAGGACTTGGCCAGAGCAGATTCTCACTTAAAACGCATAGTGGAAAATCCAGACCTCGAGGCAAATCACGCTCCAAAACATAAAGCATATTTTTCAGCTGGTGAGTTAGAACTTTCACTGCTAGAGAAGCTGTAACGCCTGGAGGACGCTTCAGAAACAGGCGGTACTGTCTTGGGGGAGGCATGAGTCCAGGTCCCGCTTGCTACCGTTAGTCACGATGTCAGTCTGCAGGATGTTGATGGAAAAAACGAGTTGGATTTTATCCGCTTGGCCCGTGGGGCCCCGGGCAGTGGCGGTTGTGTTTTGTCTCGTTCCTCCTGCTGCATGTTTGGGCTTCACGAAAGCAGCAACCACCAACAACGATGTGAAATGAGGAGGCTGGACTGTGGAAGGAGGGAAGAACTGGTAGAGGGAGACAGCGTGTAGAGTGACTCAGGCAGAGTCCTCACAGGGGCGCTGCTGTTACTCAGTGAACACGCACGTCTCTGGGACTATAGACCGAGCAAGAGCCTCTGTGCAGTTGTCGCGGTGATGATAACAGCTCTCTCAAGCTATAAATGGATTCTTTTATCAGGTCCTCATAACGACCCTTTGAATAAGTAATTTGACAAGTGTCACAGGTGAGGACCCTGGGATCACAGAGCAGCAGAAGGGGCAGGGATTGGAGCCCTCCGCCCTGTTACCCAGGCCACGCTCAAAGAGCTGATGTTCTTAAGAAGCCAATTCCTGCTTCTCCCACTGTTCTGTAGGATTCGGGGCGGTAGAGGGGCTCTGGCATGGCACTGCCATGGCACTGCCTGTGGACCCTTGCTTCCTGGGGATGAATGCAGAGACACAGTGTGGCAGAGATGGCCTCCAGGGTGGCTGCCGCCTGCGGTTCACTGAGGCCACCCTGCCCTTGCTGCTGGTTCTAGGAGGATCTGCAATTTGCTCCACTCCTGGCTGAGATGTGGAGAGGGTCCTGGTCTATCCTCTGTTTCCCCTTCTCTGGCAGATTCTGGGTTGACTCAGGAGCTGAGTGTGGGGCTCTGAGCTCTAGCTGGTGGCCTGACTGCCGGGCTGCAGAAGTGACCATGAGGGCAGCCTGGGTTCTCCAGCACCAGAGTCCAGGGGGAGGAGAGCCGGGTGCGGGTGGGGAGAGGGCCTGGGTACTGCTGGGGGATCCTGGACCCTGCAGTCTGGCTGGGATGTGGGGAAAGGAAAAGCTCTGGATGGGGAAAGAAGGGGCTTTCTGGGGCAGGGGTGGGAAACCGGGAGGCAGCAGGGCTGGGGCCCGGTGGATATCGTAAGTCCCATCCGGCAGCCTGTGTCTGTGATTCAAAGCTGGTCCCGGTTTAAACCTCAGATGTTGCTCTCGGGCCAAAAACACATAATGGTTTTCACAAATGAAATACAGTGAGGCTTAGACATCATTATGCTCGAGAGGAGACGTTTGTCTCTCCCTCTCCATCCTTTCTTCAGTCACCCTCTCCAAATCACAGTGAAAATCATTTCAGTCCAGAGCTTTGCATGGACATTACATGCATTGGCAGAAGTACAGTGTGAATCACATCTACCCGCAACATCTGAATCAGGCCCTGAGATTTTTTTGTTTTGGCAGAATGCAGGTCACAAACAGGGGAGCTCGAGAGGACCACAGCGTTTCTGAGTTGAGGTGGGCCTTAGAGACCATCTCCTCAATTCCCTTCTTTTACAGAAGAGCCCAGGAGGACTGGCAGAGCAGAGCAATGGCTAAGGCCACACAGCCAGCTGCTGGCACAGACAAGCCGAGGGAGTGGAAAGAGGGCCCCGAGTGCAGTCACCGCTGTGCTGTCCACTGGTTGTCACCTTGGGAGAACGATCTAGCCTCTCTAGAACTCACTTCTCCCAAGTGCGAAATGGGAATAATAATGCCACCTACTCTAGCATTTTGGTGAGAATTAAATGAGTAGAAACATGTTCAATCCTTCTTATTCATTTAAACCTTTAGTTACCCCTATTTGTGGGTTTATGATTTAGTTAAACAAATATTTATGGGACCCATACTACACACCCAGTAATCAGGCCAAATTTATGACAAATTACCAGCCTTAGCCCTACCCCCTGGAGAGCTGCAGCCTCGCACGGAGGCAGTGGTTGGGGAGATGGCAGTGGTGTGGCTCTGAGTGTCGAGGGTAGGAGAACAGACTAGACCCCAGGACCCAGGAGGCGCCAGGGAAGGAGGCTGGGAAGGAGTGATCCTTGCTGTAGGAGAGCCAGGAAAAGGGAGCTGGGTGTGAAAGCAGGAGAGAGATTTGGGATGGAGGAGGTGGTCAGGGGTCTGAGGAGTGAGCAGAGTCTGGAATTTTCTGCCACTGACCTTGACTCCATCAACCTCATCAAGGGGAGTATTAGTAGCAAGGGACCTGGGGAGGGAAGTAGTTGGAAAGGGACATGGCTCCTGCTCCTCATGCCACTGGGTCAAGATCTGTTGTGTTGGCCGGGCGCGGTGGCTCACGCCTGTAATCCTAGCACTTGGGAGGCCGAGGCGGGTGGATCATTTGAGCTCAGGAGTTCGAGACCAGCCTGAGCAAGAGCGAGACCCCGTCTCTACTAAAAATAGAAAGAAATTATATGGACAGCTAAAAATATATATATAGAAAAAAAACTAGCCGGGCATGGTGGCACATGCCTGTAGTCCCAGATACTCGGGAGGCTGAGGCAGTAGGATCGCTTAAGCCCAGGAGTTTGAGGTTGCTGTGAGCTAGGCTGACGCCACGGCACTCACTCTAGCCCAGGCAACAAAGTGAGACTCTGTCTCAAAAAAAAAAAAAAAAAAAAAGATCTGTTGTGTTACCCCAGGGGAACCGGGCAGGGTGGGGCTTGTCTTGGAAGCTTATACCCCAGACAGACACCCAGGGGTAAGAAGCCCCAGGCAGGAGCCTGGCTCTGCTGCTCACTCACTATGTGGCCCAGAGGAATCTCTTTGGGTTCTTTGAGGCCCGGTTTCCTCGTCTGTAAAGTGGGTCACTAATAGCACGGGTCTCATAGGATGTTGAAAGGACCGAATGGGGAAATACATGCAAATGACTTAGGCCCATGCAGAATAAATGTCTAATCTATGCTTGCTATTATTCTTGAGGCTTCAGTTTTCTCATATTTAAAAAGGAAGATGGCAATAGCTTTTCTGCTCTGGAAAGAAAATGAAATAGGACAATGTGTGTGAAAGTAATTTGGAAAATGTAAACGTGCAGTGTAGTATTATCGTTGGAGGAGCGTTCGGCTCACTTTTGTTGAGGAGGTCGAGGGGGCACGAGGGACAGGGGAATTTTATGTGTTGAGTCAGGAGAACAAGATAGAGGATCACATGCTGGGTTTCAAAAGGAGAAATGGTCTTAAATAAAACTGTGTGTTTTCCCAACAGATTTGTGGAAAGAACATAAAATCCCCCATTATTGGCCTCTCGTTTAATGAAAGAAAGGGAAACTTGATTTAAAGGGCCTGCCAACCAGATCAACAACACGTGGAGAGTGGGAGGGAACCAGCCGGGGCAAACTGAACTTCCCAAACAGAGAGAGGCTCCGGGAGTGCATCAAACCTTTGTGAAACCGTTATGGTACTGATAGCGCCTACGGCCGGGCACACGGCACACAGCGCCCCACGGAGAGTGACGCGCTCTGCCCATCACATTATTGATGACGTTTCAAAATGTTCAATTTGAGCATGAAGCTTTATGCCAGCTGTGAGAACACTTTTTATTTGGGGGGGAGGGGAGATAACTGCCTTTTGAGTTTCTCACTGTGTATTTCAACCTTCAGCAGCCTAGATGATCTGCCCCTCAGTAATGAAATTGCCTGGTTAAGGCCCTTCTCGGTGCTCTCTTAACAGTCTGGCACCATGTGGAACACAACTGGCAAACACCCGAGCTGGAGAAGGGGTGTGTTGGTGGTTACTGTATGGGAAGACAGGCATGCGATCAGAGGAGCTGGTGAGGAACACAGGTGGGCTTCCTCCAGAGGCTGGAGGGGTGAAGAGCATGTCCAGTCCAGCCCACGTTCTCTGCCACCAGCTGGGTGTCCTGCAAGTCAATCCAATTCTGATGTTAACTGCCCAGAGTTAGCACAGACAGACCTCAGGTTGAGGGACTCAGCTCCACAAGGCTGCCCCCACATCAGACACCAGTTGCAAAGTCCTGGGGCCCCAGGCCACTCACACTTCTGTCTGGCTTGGCTACGACTTTGAGGGTTCCCATGACCTCGCTTTCGGTTTGGTGACTTGCTATAACAGAGTGGCTCACAGAGCTCAGGAATGTGCTGTGCTGAGGCAGCCCCATGAAGAGACACACAGGGCGGCATGGTCTGGGGCAGGGTCAGGGTGGGGGCGGTGACAGGTGCAGGAGCTGCTTGCTGTCCCCCTGGAGTCAGTGTGCTCCACCCTCCCAGCACATCAGTGTGTTCACCAACTGGGGAGCCCCCCGAGCCTTGTTGTTGCAGTTTTTGCCTGGGCTTTTGCTTCGTAGGTGTGCTTGACGAAATCACCGGCCGTGCGACTGTACTCAGTCTTCAGCTCCCTCTACTCTTTGGGGATCAGGGCGAGGGGCTGGAAGTTCCAACTCCCTAATCGCGTGCTTGGGCTTTCTGACGGGGCCAGCCTCTCCCCTGACGCAATCTAGGGGCCGCCTTGTGAGCATCCACTCAGATCTGGGTTACGTAAGGGCTCTTTGTGAATAACAAGAGACACCTATTAGGAAATTTCAAGGATTTTTGGAGCTCTGTACCAGAAATCAGGGGCAAAGACCAATATGTATTTTTATTATATTTTATTATACCACAGTACGGGTTTGTGGTCTCAGAGTCCTGGGTTCAGATCCTGGCTGGGCAAGGCTGTGCCCGCTCAGAGCCTGGTGTTCTCTATTAGTAAGACGAGGATACTGACGGGAGGGTTGTTCGCATTTGACGGACAAGGCCTGTGAAGGCTTGCTGTGTCACCAGCACTGCAGGAGATGGAGAAGGGGCAGGATTCAGGGTGGCAGAGGTGCCGTAGGTGAGGGGTAGGGACCGAGGAACACCACAGTGCTGACACATCCCGTCTTAGAAGCTCTGAATAGGGAAGGTTAGGACAAATAACTTGGTCACCATTGGAATTTGTTGTCTTGAGAGAAGGTCTTGTTTGAAAATCCAAATAGTTTGGAACTTGAGGAGGATGACGGTCACTTGTACTAAGACTGAGCCCTCATTGGCTATAGAGAAAATGAGGGCATTCTGGGCCACTTTGCTAGTTTGAGAGGAAAGGCCAGGTCCTTCTCCAAAAGCCTCACGTCTAGGACTGTGAGTGACAAGTCCTGGTCTGAGTAGCCATGGGCTTGACCTTGATGGCCTTTCTTAGGTGGTGATAATTGTCTCTATTACACTCATCGTTTCTCAGGAGGAGAAAGGGGCTGTGAAAAGACTTTGCCATATTTCCATCTTAGGAGCGTTGTCGGTAATGGTGATCAGAAGTATGTCTTGGATATAAAAATGCATATCCAGTTGAACCAGGTTTTCTCTGGCTTCATTCTCACCTGGGCAGTTTTACTTTCAAGACCTTTGGCATGGGACCCCCAGAGCTGTCAACAGTGAGGCAGAGTAACAGGCCTTAGGCAGCTTGGTCAGCAGAGAGCACACTGGTGTAAGGAGATATGACTTCTGACCCCAGTTGTGCCTGTACCTGTCTGAGTACCCTTGGAAAACTATTTCCAATGTCTGGGCCTTGGTTTTCTTATTATAAAATGAAAGGATTCAACTAGATGACATTTTTTCCCCAGCTCTCACTGTCTATGACATGGATGATCCTACTACCACCCCCACCACTGGGGCTGTTTATTGAGCATTTACTACACGCCAGGCCCTGTACTAACACTTTCCACCCCCCATCTCATTTCCCCTCCCAGGAAGGACCTTTGTCATTCTTATGGCAGGGTGAGAAAACTGAGGCTCAGAGGTTGAGCAACCTTTTTAGGGTCTCAGCTAATCACTTGGGATCTGGGTTGGAATCTAGTTGTGTCTGAGTCCACTGCATAAAAGACCACCAGCTAAGAGAGAGTTAAGGGGAACTGGCTTCATTAACAACTGAAGGCTGGTATAGAGAAGCCCCAGTGGAAATGCCACAGTGGACGTGGTGTAAGGTGTCTGGAAAGCTGCGAGCGTGGGAGAGAGAGAGAGAGAAAAAAAAGAGAGGGGGAGGAACCCCCAATTTCCTGGGCAAGAGACATGCATCCTCTGCCCTAGCTCAGGGCTAGCCCCCATGGGTGTCTTGGTGACTTTCTGCCCAGGAGTGAGGGATGATCCCGTGGTAACTCGGTGGCTGAAGTGGGTGATGGCACTCCATGAAGAAACCTTTTAGACCTTTGTTTGTCCTATGGCTGGTAATAAAATAAAGAAGCCTTCAAATAAGGTGACACAGAACAGAAGTAAGAATCACGGCCAGGTCATCCTAAGACAAGCAGAGCAGGTTTGTGTCGGGCTGTGGGAGGATGGGGTACTGGAGGTTGCTAACCTGCACCGGCTTATCCACTGGCGGAGTTATCTTGAGGGCAGGAGGGAGGAGAGGGAGCCGGGAATTGAAACCATTTGGTTTTGGGGCTGAGACTGTACTTTGTAGATCTGGCAAAGACGTTTTTCAGTTATTACTTCGATTAACCCTTGCAGTTGGTAGTGGCTTAAAAATAAAAATATGAAAATAATAAGTTCCCAGAGCAAGACTGTTGTGAGAGTGATTTATCCATAGCATTGTCAATGGGCATCAACAGAAGGCGGGGAAATGCTCAGCTAGAATTTTTTTAAAAAGAAATCTGATCTTTAATAAAATTTGTAAACCTCTTCACCAACTGAAGACCCTCTGGGAGTGAGGGGCTTGAAAAATTCTTTTAAAAGTCTTGCCAGTTGCATTCTTGGATTTTCTTTTTTCTCTTCTGGTACAAAGCCTTAATAGTCTTTATGTTTTGTAACATATATTGATCAGATTTGGGTAAAAAACTCAAAACTGTTCCCTCAGGTTGAGTTTCTGCAAAATGAAACGTTTGCATACCAAAAGTAGGGGCAAAATAAATGAAAGAGTGATGATATTTCAGAGAAAAACCCAATGACAAATGAAGGGTCCAAAGTTGACAGCCAGTGTCCACAGAGGAGGAAGCAGAGCAGACGCTGCCCATGCAGGGACATGTGTGGACAGTGGGCTGTGTTGGAAATTAAGCAGAGTGGAGAGGTCTGAGGCCGGTCACTGCGGGTGCTGGGGCTGAGTTAGCAGAGAGCACAGCTGTGTGTGTTCTGATCACTATTTTCTTATCATTAAGCTGAAGAATTAGCTGTGTCTTTATGTTGAAGAATCACCGGCACATCATCGGGGAACCGAAACAAATCCCTGAGCTCCGGCTTCCCTTTTTGGAGGTGGTGGGAGAGGAGGGCGGGAGGGGGCTGAGAGTGAGTTGGTGCAGGGTTGTGGTATAGGGAGAAGCATCCCCAGGCAGGTCCCTTCCCACAGCACAGACATCTGCTGCCGTTTCCTGGCTGTATCTTGCTCAATGTATGACTGGTTCCTGAGCTAGTCACTGAGCTAGGCTCTGTGTGCCAATTTATTTAAATCTCCCTACAACCTAGTAAACAGATCAACTTATCCTGGGGGTACAGATGAGGAAAGTGAGGTTCAAAAAGGCTGAGAAGCCTCTTTGGGGTCCCCGCAGCAGGTGAGCAGTGAAGTTGGGATGAGGTTCAGGTAGTCTCTCTACTCCCCTGCTGCTGGTCGGCCTGCACAGAATTTGCCCACCTGCAACTGCAGCCCTGTTTTTAAGGTGGGGTCTTCAAAACCAAACTGCCTGAGGGCAGGCAGCTGAGCAGATGTTCAGCCCTAGGGGTCATATTTCCACAATTGTCCCAAGACCTTGATGCAGCCTGGGTCACCAACACCAGAGCAGGGGCGTGAGACTGCAATTTGCTTTCCTTTTCTTGCTTCAGGACTCGGGGGGACTAGAGTTTTTCCAGTGTGGGAGGTGGTATCAGGCTCTAAACTGGATTACGAGCATGGAAATTCTGTAGGAGTGTGTGTATCAGAATGAAATATCATGATCAATAGAACTATTAGAAATTGGAACAATTATTTTACATCTTGCGTTTTTTGGGCAACATTTTCCATTTATATAAAGCTTTGTGCTGCAATGGTTGAGACGTGAGATTTTGTAGAAATGATCTGGAAGGTGTAAGAGTGTGCGCCCCCAATGAAGACCCACGTTCCCTTCCCTGGAGTGTGGTCCTTGAGGCAACAGCGTCCTTCCACGGCATCCACAGGCCCACACCTTTAGTGACCATATTATCCCTTTTTATTTCCTTTTCTTCCCAGTGGAATTGAGGACTTTGGGCTTAGCGTAAAAAGGGACAATTCCCTTTGTGGTGGTGGATTTGGAAGGAGCTGGCTCCATCGGCTGTAAACAGAGAGGGGCTGCGAGTGACTTGAGAGTCGCATGCATAGACTGTGCTGGAAAGTAATGGGCTTCCAAGTCGCATGCGTAGACTGTGCTGGAAAATAATGGGCTTCCGAACCACGACCCAGCTGACCTAGAACTCATTGCAAATTGTGCGTTCACTCTTTGCCACTATTGAAAGCTGACATTGACAGATCCCCATAAATGATAAAGACACGGTCCCTTTAGGAAAAGCAGCAGCTGTGCTACCCCTCGACGTAGACCTTCTCAGGGAGGAACGGCTCAGGGCCAGTGTACATCTGTGCTCCCACGTTCCAGCTTTTAGAAGCAGCAAGGATTACTCATGTGAACCCCACTCCATCAGCTGCTTCTGGGACGCTCCAGATAATGAGGAGTGAGGGCCAAGTGCAGCGTCTTAACAGTACCAGCTCAGGGGACGATTCCCCTGCACCACTGACGGGCTGTTTCTGAAGGCAAGCGCTGAGTGGCTTCCAGTGGCTGTGGCATCATTGACTGGGAAGCCACCACCCACGGGTGCTGCCTGGAGTAGTGTTTAGAAACCCAACAGGGGCGGTTTTCCTTACTGACAAGTGTGCCCTTGAAATATCACTAAAGGGAAAACCTCTTGCTAGGGTTGGTGGTCGTTCAGTTTTATAGAACAAAGAGCAGTGCTGAGTCAAACTTTCCAAAGCATATGTGAACCTCTTGAAAAGAATATCATTTATAGTTGATGAAATTTTGTGTTTGTGTTAATTTCCATAAAAATTTTGATATTAGTCTTTTTTACTAGCAATGTGATGTCTCTGGGGTGGAATCAAACAAAGCTTTAGCATTTTCCTCTAGAACGTACATTTTACCTTCTCTGTGCAGGGGTTATGTGCATTGAATTTGAATTCCCTAAGAATATTTCCTCAGAAATGAATCCAGTCTTGCAGAAGCTGCCCTCGGTCATATGCAGGGCGCTCTGGCTCTTGTTAGCAGGAGGTGGAGGGTGTGGCACAAATCCCAGTTCCACCATTAACCAGCAGCGCGAGCTTGTCAAGGTGCCTACACTTTTGTACCTCAATATCCCCATCTGTAAATTGGGGATTTGATAGTAAAATATACTTTGCAGGCATGTTGTGAGGACTAAGCAAGTTAATACATATCAAGGGTGTAGAACACTGCCTGACGCGTGGCACACACTCCACTGTGTTAGTTAGCCGTGCTGTTGATGGGGCTGTGAGTTCCAGGAAGCAGAATTGTGTGCCGGAGTTTCAGGGTTGCACATTTGCCTTCTGAAACCTACCTGCTATGTTTCCCTGGTCATCTTCAGAGACACTTTTTGTCAATTCTGTGCATGCACATTTCTTCCTTTTGTGCTATCAGGAAGGAGTTGGAGATGGTTCAAAACTATAGGGAGGAAGCAAATGAGATAAAGCGTTCCATGTGGAACAAGTCAGCTCTTCTAAATGTCTCTGTCTCTGACACGCAGAGTAGCAGCTGCTGCATTTCAGCAAGACCGAGAACCTGATTCCCCCTGGCAAGTTGGATAAGAAAGGAATCCAGTTTTGCTTTCTGACTTTGCTTGCAGGTTCTGCTCAGCCTCACTCTCACCTGGACTGATTTTCATGCACACTCCTTCTGGCAGTTTCTGATGACCTCTCTTGCTTTCCAAATGCCTTTTTTGGTAAACCTTTTGACATATACAGGGAACAATGCCTGCACCATGATGAATTATTACAGAGTAAACACACCCGTATATGCCCCACCTAAATAAGGATATTGAACATTACCAGCATGCAATATACTCCCTCATGCCTTCTCCCAAGCATTACCTCCTCCAAACGGAGCCACTTTTCTGACTTCCCTCACAATAGATTAATTTTTACCTGTTTTAAAGCATGTATCATTATACAATTGAAACCACACAGTTTGTACTGTGTTGAACTTGGCTTCTTTTGTTTAATATTCTGTCTGCGAGATTCCTCCATATTGTTGACAATGGCAATTCTTTCTTTTCCATTGCTGTATAGAGCACCATTGTATAAATTTTATCCATGCATTCTATTTATTCACTCAGTTTTCTTTGATGGACATTTGGGTTGTTTTCATTTTTGACTACTATGAATAAGGCTGCTATGGACATATCTTTTGGTAAATATATGTGGGCATTTCTGTTGAATATGTGCTTAGGAGTGAACTTGATGAGTCATAAGTTATGCAATTGTTCAGCCTCGGCAAATATTGCCTAATAGTTGTCTGAAGTGGTTGAAACAATTTATATCCCCACTGGAAATAGCTGACTATTCCTTTGCTGAAGTTCCTCACCACCACTTAATGTTATTAGTTTATTATCTGGAGTGTGTGTAATAGTATCTCATTGTGTCTTCAATTTGTGTTTCTCTGGTGATTAACAATGTTCTGTATCTTTTCAGATGTTTCTTGGCCATTTGGATATCTCCTTTTGTAATGGGCCTGTTTACATTATCTGCTCAATTTTTATTAATAAATTGGGTGCCAGTCATTATCTGATTTAAATATGTTTTTTATAGATCCTGGCTATGAGACCTTTGTTGGATATTTGGGCTACAATTACCTTCTCCTAGAATGTGATTTGCTTTTTTACTTTCTGAATGGTGTCTTTTTTTGAATAGATATTCTTAATTGTAAAGAAGCTGAATTTAGCATTTTTTTCATTGACTGGTTAGTATTTTGTGTCCTATTTGAGAAATCTGCCTAGCTCAAGTTTATAAAATTATTTTCCTATGAAATGTTATAGAAACTTTATTACTTTAACTTTCACATTAAGGTTTACAATACTACTAGACTTGATTTTTGGGTATGATGTGAGGTAGGCATCAAGGTTCTTTTTTCCCATGTGGATATCCAATTGGCCCCCAAACATTATATTGCTGTGGAATCATTGCTGTAAATCAAGTGAACATATATGTGAAGGTCTCTTTATTCTGTACTGTTTATTCTGTATCATTTTTCTATTCATTCATAAAAACCACATTATCTTAACTTTTGTAGTTTATCTGCAGTATAAATCCTCCAATTTTATTCTTCAAGATTATCTTGGCTAGTCTTGGAGCTTTGTATTTCTATATGTTTTAGAATCAGCTTGTCACATCACACACACACACAGCATCATGCTGAGATTTTGATTGGAATTGCATTGCAGCTATAGATAATTGGAAAGAACTGAGGAATAAGTTCTCTCTCTAAAGGGGAGAACTTTTACAATATGGCATCTTTTCCATGAACGTGGTACATCCTCCCATTCATTGACATCTCATTTAATTTTCTTCAGTTATGTTTTATGGCTTTCTGTGTAAAAATTTTGTACTTTTATTATTTAAATTTTTTTAGCAACTTTATTGAGATATAATTCACTACCATATAATTAACATACCATATAACTCACCTGTTTAAAGTGCACGATTCAATGGTTTTGGGTATTATTATTTTGTATACTGTATCATTATATACTATTAATTTTTTTAAATTATGGTAAAATATATATAACACAAAATTTGCTATTTTAATCATTTTAAAGCATTAATTACATTTGCAATATAGTGCAACCATCACCACTTCTATTTGTAAAACTTTTAAAATCATTCCTAACAGAAATTCTGTAACCATTAAGCAGTAACTCCCATTCTCCTACCCTACCCCCATTGGTAACTTCTAATCTATCTTCTGTCTCTAGAGATTTGCTTATTCTAGATACCTCATATAAGTGGAATCATACAATATTTGTCCTTTTGTGTCTGGTTTGTTTCACTTAGCATAATGTCTTCAAGGCTCATTCATGTTGTAGTATGTATGGAAACTTCATTCCTTTTTATGGCTGAATAATAATATTTCATTGTATTCCATTTTGTTTATTCATTCATCTGTTGATGGATGATTACATTGTTTCCATCTTTTGGCTATTGTGAATAATGCTGCAGTGAATATTGACATACAAATATCTGTTCAAGTCTTTGTTTTCAATTCCTTTGGATTTATACGTAGGAGTGAATTACTGGATCATATGGTTATGCAATGTTTAGCTTTCTGAGAAACTGCCAAACTGTTTTATAGCAGCTGCAACATTTTACATTCCCACCATCAATGTATGAGGCTTCCATTTCTCCACATCCCCACTAATACTTACCTTCTTTAAAAAAATTTTTTTAAAGTTGTCCTAAAGGTTCTGAAGTGGTATCTCATTGTAGTTTTGATTTGCACATCCCTAATAACTGATGTTCAGCATCTTTTCATGTACTTATTGGCATTTGTATATCCTTTTTGGAGAAATTTGTATTCAAATCCTTTTTTATTTTTAAATTGGGATATTTGTCATTTTCTTTGTGGCATTATAAGTGTTCTTTATGTATTCTGGGTAATAGAATTTTATTAGATATATGGTTTACAGGTATTTTCTCCTATTCTATGGATCGTTTTTCATTTTCTTAATAGTATCCTTTGACATACGAAAGTTTTTAATATTGATGAAATCCAATTAATCTTTTTTTTCAGTTCCTTATGCTTTCAGTGTCATATTTAATAAACTATTGCTTAATCCAAGGTCATAAAAATTACACCTATGTTTTCATCTAGCTTTATAGTTCATTTCTTATATTTAGGCCATTGATCCATTTTGAATTAATTTTTGTATATTGTGTGAGGTAAGGATCTAACTTCATTCTTTTTCATGTGGATGTCCTGTGTCCTAATGCTATTTTTAAAAAGGACTATTCTTTACCCACTGAATAAATGGAATACTCTGTAAATGTAAGAGTAGTTGGTTTACAGCGTTGTTAAAGTCTTCTATATTCTTGTGGATCTTCTGTCTGGTTATTCTATCCCTTATTGACAGTGCAGTATTGAATTCTCTAACTATTATTGTTGGATTGTCAATTTCTCCCTTCAGTTCAATTATTTTTGCTTCATGTATTTTGGGGTTCTATTGTTAGGTACATATATATTTATAATTGTTATATCTTCTTGGTTGATTGACCTTTTTATCTTTTTCAATGTCCTTATCTCTAGGAACAACTTTTTTCCTAAAACCTATTTTTTTTTTATATATTAGTGTAGCCACTCAGTTTTCTTTTGGTTACTATTTGCTGGCATATTTTTTTTCATTCTTTTATTTTCAACCTATTTGGTTCTTTGGCTCTAAAGTGTATGTCTTATATACAATGTTGGATCATTAAAAAATCCATTTTGCCAATCTCAGCCCTTTAATGGGAGAAATTAACTCATTTATATTTAATAAAATTACTAAGATAGTATTTATGTTTGCTAGTTTTCTATTTATTTTCTATGTGTCTTATGTCTTTTTGTCCCTCAATTCTCCCATTACTGCATTCTCTTTTTGTTAAATAGATATTTTCTAGTGTATCAATTTAATGAACTTGTTTCTTTTTATATGTATATATATGCACACATATATACATATATATCAACAAACGCATAAAGTGAGTCCCAGAAATAAACATAAATAAATATGTATTTGTTTATATGTGAAATACATTTTATTATATAAAATAACATACACACACTCAGTTACTTTCTTGGTGGTCGTCCCAGGGATTACCATTAACATTTTAATTTATAACAATCTAGTTTAGCTTAATATCAACTCAATTCCGATAGTACACAAAAACTTCACTCTTATTTGGTTCCATTGCCTCTTCTTTACGACCTTATTGTTACAAATTTCATCTTTATATGTGTGTCCCCATCAACTTAGGTTTATAATTATTGCATTATGCAGTTATCTCTCAAATCACATAAGAAAATAAGGAATTATAAATAAAAAATCCATTTATACTGTCTTTTATATTTACTTATGTATTTAGCATTGCCAGTGCTCTTTATTTCTGAATTCAAGTTACTTTCATTTCATTTCAGCCTATAGTACTACTTTTAATATTTCTTGTAGGGCAGGTGCCCTGGGGACAAACTCTCTTGGTTTTTGCTTCTTAGATATATTAATTTCTTCTTTCTTTTTTTAAAGGATAGTTTTTTTTGGTTGAGAGTGTTTTATTTCAGTGCTTTGAATATGTTATCTTACTGCCTTCTTGTTTCCATGGTTTCTGATGAGAAATTAACTTGGAGTCTTCTCTGCTTATAGTTTTAGTGCTAACTCATTGGGAGAGTAGTTTGGGTTTCATATCTGGGAGAGAATACTGCTTGGAAAGCAGTCCTCCTGGTAGTGCTGGGTCCATTTGTCCCTCTCCTCCCACCAGATGTCAAGGATCACTGCAAAGTTGTCTCTTCTCTTCTAGAGACTGGAAGACTTTGTGAAGAGTTGGTATCATCTCTCCCTTAAATGTCTGGTAGAGTTCACCATTGAAACCATCTGAGCCTGGAGTTTCCTTCTTTGTGGGAAGGTCTTAACTATGTATTTAATTTCTTAATGCACATAGAGCTGATACTATTAATCTTATTGACAATATTTTGTATGTGATGAGTCACTTCTTTCTTGCTGTGTTTAAGTTTTCTCTTCTTGAGCTTTCAACAGTGTCATTATCTTATGTCTAGGTTGGAGTCTCTTTGAGTTTATCCATTTTGTAACTCATTGAGCTTAGATGTATAATGTTTTTCATAAAATTTGGGAAGTCTTTGGCCTATTTGTTCAAATGTTTTATGTCTTCTCTCTCTCCTCTCCTTCTGGGACTCCAATTATACATTTCTTGCTCTGCTTGATAGTGTTCCATAAGTCACTGAGCTCTGTTCATTTTTCTTTATTCTTTTTTATTTCTGTTCTTCAGATTGGATAATCTGAATTGACCTATATTTAAGTTTGCAGATTCCTTTATTTTGCCTGCTCAATCTTCTTTTTATTTCTTCTAGTGACTTTTTCATTTGAGTTATTATACTTTTTGACTCTGGCATTTCTATTTAGTTCCTTTCGATAATGTCTGTCTCCTTATTGATATTCTCTATTTGGTGAGGCATTGTTCCCATACTTTCCTTTAGTTCTTTAGACATAGCTTCTTTTAGTTTATTGGATGTGTTTAAAATAGCTGATTTTAAAGTCTCTGTTTAATAATTCCAGTGTATGGGTTTCCTCATGGACAGTTTCCATTAATTTCTTTTTTGTGTGTGTACCAGTCATTTTTTTTTGTGAATGTGTTTTTGAATGTCTCTTTTTGTTTGATAAATTGGACATTTCAAATAATAGTGTGGCAACTCTGGAAATCATATTCTCCCCACTACCTAAGGTTTGTTGTTGTTGCTCCTCATCTCAGTAGTTGTTTCTTTTGTGACTTTTATGAACTAATTCTGTAAAATATGTATTTTTGTTGTATGTGGCCACTGAAGTATCTACTTGCTTACATAGTGACCAGCTAATAATTAGATAAAGATTTCCTTAAAGGCCTGTAACCAATAAGTCTCCTAGTCTCTGTGTAGGTTGAGGCACTCCTTAACACTCAGCCAGGTAGTTGACCACTATGCTTTAGCCTTCACTTCCTGCTTGTGCAGAGCTTCAAGGTCAGTCAGAGGTGAGAGGTTAGAGCTTTTTCGGCTGTTTTCCTAAGCATGTGCACAGTCCTATGTATGAACAATCTTTCTAGATATGCAGGACTATGTTGGAACTTTTCGAAGTCCATATAGACATCTCACTCCTCTGCTGTTTTTTAAGTTTTTTGATTAGTCTATTGTTTGCCCCAACAATTGTGTATCACCTCAGGTAGCTGTGATGTTAAAATATTTGACAAATGCTCCTGGGGAGAAGCAAGTGAGGGCAACACTTTTCCAGTGTGTATCTTTTGGATTGAGGTTTTGAAAGTGCTCCAGCCCTGTAATGTTTCCTCTGGTACTGGGAAAGGGGGCTGTTAATTTTCAAGGTTGCCACTGAGCTGGGGAGTAGGGGATAGACAAGGATATGTTCAATTACCACAAAGCTTGTTGTTCTTTATGAGATTATCCATTTTTCTTGACAAAATGCTCCTTGGTTGCTGCAAGCCTTTGGTTAATTTCTAGACTTTTGAAAAAGTTGATTTTGAGAAATTTTACCATTTTTAAGTGCTTTTATGGAGGGACAAACATTTGGAGTTCCTTTCTATTTGTGCCATCTGCTTTATATTTCTTTTTCTCTCCCTTCTTGCCTTCTTTTGTATTAATCAAATATTTTTATGATTCAATTTCCCTCTTTTGATTAGCTTGTTAGTTTTATATTCTTGGCTAATTACACCCAAATATAAGTGAATGTTTTTACATTTCTCAGACAATGTTATGACCTTTGAACACTTGAACTCTACCCTTCTTGTGCCTTTGTGCTATTATAGTAATCATGGATTTTAATTTTACATATATTTTAGTTCTGTAAGTCATTATTATTGTTTAGTACAATCAATATTTGCTTATCATTACCTACATATGTGCTCTTTTTCTTTCTATGTTGTGAGTTATTTTCTTTTAGCACTTAAAAAATTGTTTCATTGTTTTTGGCTTCCATTGTTTCTATTAGAAAGTTAACCATAAATCTCACTGTTGCTCCTTTGAAGGGAATATGTCTTTTTCTCTCTAGCTGCTCTCAGGATTTTCTTTTGTTTTTGTTTTTTTGAAATTTTACTATAGTATACTGTGGAAGATGCTGTCAATTCTCCACGTGTATGCCCTTAGATCTTTCTATCAGTAGATAGTTATATTGAGATCAAAGCAAGGAAAGACTAAATGAGAAAAAAAGCAACAATTTTTATGATTAATAAATTTGAAATAACAGTAATGAAGTTCATTTTCATATAAACCCTAGATCTTTTTGTTCAAAAGAGTTAATGAACTAGTTCTTGGCATATAATTAGTGCTCTGTAAATGTTTCAAATAGTGAATAAATGAATGAATCAGGCCAAATTAATGATCAGGCCAATTGAAGATAAACGTGCTTCAGTTGTTGATCTGACACTCCTCTCATCTTATTGAACACATCCCTGAAACTCTCGGAGCCACTTTCTTCAGGTCAGTTATTCACCTGTAACAGGAGGGTATTGGTGTGAAATACCTCTAGTTTCTCCTCTAGCTCTACTAGTCTGTGTGATGTCTTGAACATCTTTCTATGGTCAGGAGTGGCAAGGGGTGTGGACTTGGGTTCTAACCCTTTCTTAAGCAGCACACCAACCTTCCATGTGATGTTTTTTCCTGTTGGAGTGGCTGCTGACTTGGGAAACCCCTATTCTAGTTTATGTCAAGTGTTACTAGAACCTAGAAAACCCAAAAGTTCTGAGTAATTTCATAATCAAACAACATAAGCAGACATTCCTGTGAAAAAGTACTGAGGGTCAGTACAACAATGGAGAAGCCAAAGACGGCCAGGATGTCACTACCATGTGCATGTGTGTGTGTGTGTGTGTGTGTGCGCACGCACATGTGCGCATGTGTGTGCCTGTGATGTGCGTGCACTTTAGGGAACTAGCAGTTATTCAGTGGCTCTGTGCTGGGACCTGGGGCCTGGGGAGACGTGTTTGCACAGTGGCTATTAATAGATAACCTCTGGAGTCCATCCAATTTGGGATCCAATCCCAACTCCTCACTCAGTGGCTGTATGACCTTGGGTAGGGACACAGCTTCTCTCTGCCATTGTCTCCCCGTTATGGACTGAATTGTTACATATCCCCCCAGATTCATATGTGAAAATCCTGACCCCTAGTGCCTAAGAATGTAACTGTATTTGGAAACAAGGTCTGTGGGACTTTACTATGACAGCCCTAGACAGCTAATCCACCCCCCTTCCATGAAGCAGAGGTGATGACAGTAGTTACCTGACGGGAATGTCGTGAAGATTAAATACGACCAGGCACGTAAAGCCCTCAGCACAGGCTGCACGCAATGCACACATCGTGGCCATATGTCTTACTTTCTATTGCTGCTATAACAAATTGCCACAAACGTAGTGACATACGACAACACAGATCTACTATCTTACAGCTCTGGAGGTCAGAAGCCCGACGTGGCTCTCACTATGTTATAGTCAAGGCGTTGGCAGCGCTGTGTTCCTTTCCAGAGGCTCTAGGGGAGATGTGCGTCCTCACCCATTTGGGTTATGGGTAGAACTCGGTTCCGTGTGGTTGTAGGACTGAGTTCCTCACTTTCTTGTTGGCTGTAAACTGAGGGCCTTTCCCAGCTTCCAGAGGCCACCAGTTCCTTGGCTTGTGGCTTCCTTCTTCCAGCGTCAGAGACAGAGTGGTGGGTTGAGCCCTTCCAACATCAAATCTCTGACTGAGTCTCCTGCCTCCCTCTTTGGTTTTTAATAACACATGTGATTAAACTGGGTCCACTGGATATTTCAGGATGGCTGCCCTGTCAGCTAACAACCTCATTCCTTCTTCTGCAACCTTAATTTCTTTTTGTCATATAACCTGCAACCTGTAATGTGTTCACAGGTTCCAGGAATTAGGAGGTGGACATCTTTCAGGGGCTGTTATTCTACCTACCACAATCATCATGCTCATCCAGGATGAGTTGACCTTGGGTTTGAGAGCCACCTCACATGCGAAAAGTGTTGCCCTGTAGGCAGGGGTGGGGAGAGGCTGGCTTAAGTCCCTTTCCTTCAGCACTATCCCCGGGGGCATTTCTGGATGTGTGGGTGGTGAGATGCAAAGAGATGTGGGTCCAGAGCTTAGTGGGTAGGTGGCTGGACCCACGCTGGGCTGTGCTCTCAGGCTGGTGCTCTCAGGCTGAGCCTCTTCTCAGCTCTGGGCCACGCTGCGGAAGGAAGAATGAATGGATGCCTCAGCTGCAACTCTGTGTGTGAATGTGGCTCAGTGGAGACACACACACCCCCCTTAGGGCCTTAATTAGAAAACATGAGTCATCTGGAAGAGTTCAAAGACCTGAGATTGTAGAAGATTAATCATTTTTAAATCTACAAAGCATGCTTTTTTCAGGGTGAAACCAATATTGCCTTCCTATTATGTGCCAGGCTCAGCATCAGGTGCTCTCTGTGCATTACTAGCTTACTTAGGATTCCCTGAAACTCTGCCAGGATTCCCCCTTTGACCAGCGAGAAAACTGAGGTATAGAAAGGTCAACGGCGAAGGGTGCTGCTCAAGGCCCTGCCACTTGTGAATGGTGGAGCTGTGGCAGAGCCTTCGCTGAGCACAAGGAATAGATTGTCTTATGGTGCAGCACAAAGGATTTAGGTTAGACATGGGACTAATTTGGGGAAAGTAAAGTTCACTGCAAGGCTTTGCAATGAATTGCTAGGAGGCTTTGAAAATAGGATGGTTTCTCAATAACTAAAAGTTAGAATAACCCAAGTGTCCGTAGACGGATGAATGGATACACAAAAGATGGTATGTCCATACAATGGAATATTTTGCAGGCTTAAAAAGGAAGAAAATTCTAACACATGCTACAGCATGGCTGAACCTGGGGACATTATGGTAAGTGAAATAAGCCAGTCACAAAAGGAAAAATACTGTGTGCTCCAATTATGCAAGGTACCTTGAGTAGTCTAGAGTAGTCTAGAGTCTAGAGTAGGTACAGAAAGTAGAGTGGTGGTTGCCAGGGGCAGGGGAGGGGGAGTGGGGAGTTAGAGTTGAATGGATATGGAGTTTCAGTTGGGGTGGTAAAAAGAGTTCCGCGGATGAATAATGGTGATGGTTGCACAGCAATGTGAATGTACTCAAGGGCTCTCAGCAGTGCACTTAAAAATGGCTCAGATGGTAAATTTTGTGTTATATGTATTTTACCACAATTAAAAAGTAGTATGATTGGCTGGGCATGATGACCCATGCCTGTAATCCCAGTACTTTGGGAGGTTGAGGTGAGAGGATCACTTGAGGCCAGGAGTTCAAGACCAGCCTGGACAACATGGCAAAACCCCATCTCTACAAAAAATAGAAAAATAAGCCAAGTATGGTAACACTACTCAGGAGGCTAAGGCAGGAGGAACACTTGAGGCTAAGGGTTTGAGGTTGCAGTGAGCTACAATTAGACCACTGCACTCTAGCTGGGACAATAACAATGACAACAGCAACAAAATAGTATGACTAAATGTGGTAATTCACGAAGGTGAGTGCTGGTCTCTAGGGGCAGCTGTCATGCCCTCAGATGCTGCATGCCTTGCTTGAGTACTGACATAACTATTATGTTTTCCCCTATCCTGGTCCCTGTTCCATGATGTTCTCTTGATTGCTAGCTAGAGGTTCTGCTTCTTATGCTTAGCTATTAATGTAGCACATGGTTGGGAGCTCTCCACCAGGGCTCAGCTGGCTTGGGCCCCAGGGGCTGGTGTTTTTGTGGGCAAGCCTGGGTCTGTGGTTTCTAAGACCTTGACTAGGTTTTGTGTTGCAAGCCTGGGAAGAAGGAGCGGGTGCTTTTTGCATGGAAAAAACGTTGTGCCCGATTCACATGTGGGTGAATTTTGAAGAGTAATTACACATAAGACTCACTGCAGAATGTGTGATCCAGAAAGAAAAACAAAGCACAATCTTATGTATAATACAGATGGAAGCATAAAAGAGTTTGTGCTGCTTTCAAAATTCCAGAAATTTTGAGGTGCAACTTGTGGTGGATCAAAGAGGCCCTTTAAGTCAAGATTAAGATTTTGGTGGGAGAGATCCTTACATAATGCCTCCTTTTAGCACATCGAAGTTCTTTCTCTCCATTGCTATTTTGCAAATTTCCTGAAAGGGTTCAAGTTCAAGGCTTTGTGATTTCCTCTTCGTTGTGTCTTCCCCACAGCCGGGTGGAGGTGGCAGTCTTTAGTGCAAGAACTAGTGAGGTTGGGAATCCTTTTATATGGAATGCGAGTGCCTGTTTTCTCTCTGTGCAAATTGCCTATCCACATCTCCCTGTTTAAAACTGGGGATTGTGAGATGGACTTGTCCATTTCTTGTCTTTCTCTGAGTTTTTATGGTAAATGCTTTGAGATTAGTTGTTAGGTGCATAAAGGTTGATGATTTTTATATAAATTTTACTTTTTTTATTGATTAGATATTTTTCTTTGTCCCCTTTGATGCTTTTATCCTTGAATTCCATTATCTGAAATTAATATTACTGATCCAGTATCTATTTGTTAGTGTTTGCCTGCTATGCCTTTTGTTTTGTTTTGTTTATCTTTTATTTTTATCCTTTTTGCATTATTTTATTTCTAGAGTGTCCCCCACTCTCAGAATTTCTGTCTCTGTGAAGGAATTCAACCTTGAATGGCTACTGATCACTGATCTGTTTGAATTTATTCCTGCCATGTTACTTTATGTTTTATCTCTAAAAGGCTACTTGTTCCTCTCCTTTTTAATTAAAAAAACCAAACAAGCAACTTCTTGCCCTCTATTGGGTTGTCTTTTTCTTGCTTTCTTTTTTATTCTAATGGTTTGAAAATAATACATCTCAATTCTACATTTTTCTAGTGATTACCCCTAGACTTTAACTTACACATTGACATTATTTTCCCCATCAATGTTGGCTAATTACATCTGCATTCCTCATCCTTTCCTGTACCATCAGAATAAGACAAGAATCTTAACTTCTACTTCTTCTGCCATCACATCTCATTTAAGATGAATGGTATGACACCAAGATTATTGTTAATTTTTTCTTACAATCAATGCCGATTTTGATAAAACTATATATTTTTCTCTTTTCTTAACATTAAAAAAAATTCTCTGATGATTTGTTGGGTAGAACTGTATTTTTTTGAAGGATATCCTCTAGTAATTCTTTTAGAGAAGGTGCCTGAATAGTAAGCTCTGTGTTTCCCTATCTGGTTTTGCTGCATTAGTGCCATGAAACAATTACCTCATGGCCCTGTGACCTGTAATGACAAACACATATTTTCCTTGCCAGTGGGTCTGTGGGTTACTCTGAATTTGTCTGCTTCTTGTTAGGCTTGGCTGGGCTCGTCTCCAGCTGTAAGTTGAATTTGAGTCTGCTCCATGTGTCTAGTTTGGGCAGCAGTGGCTCCCTGGGGCACGTTCTTCTTATGGCAAATCACAGGCACTGAAGGGGCCCAAGTAAAACCATGCAGACACCCCCCAAGTTTTTGCTCCCATGGCATTGGCCAAAGCAAGTCACATGGCCAACCCCAAAGCCAATGAGGGTGGAGGTGGTATCTTCCTTTCTGAGAGACTTCTGGATCCCATAGCCGAAGGAGGCAGTGAAGAACTGGAAATAGTAATCCAATTTACTATGACAGTTGTGGAAATATTTTTTGTTTTTCCTTACACTTGAATGATAGTTTGATTGGGTATAGGATTTTATGCTCTTTTAATTTCTCTCCTCTTCCTCCTCCTCTTCTTCCTGTTCCTCCTCCTCCTTCTTCTTTAAATAACACCTATCTACCTTATGCCTGGAAGATTTTGTGTTCTTTTTAGTAGTTTTCACTTTATAAATTTTAAATTTCTATTTGTAAAAGAATGTGTATCTATGATTGGTATCAAACTAATTATATCTATTTTTAAGTCTTCTTCTGTTTCTTATTAATTCTTTTTCTGGACAATTTATTTTTCCACTTATAAATTTGATGGGTTTTTTTTTTTGATGATAGTTTTCTTTAAGTACTTATGCCTTTATGGATGCGTTTTCCAGTTGTGTACTGGAGGTTACTTGAGTGCTGCTTTCCCTTACTGCCGTCTAGTGACAGGGGTGGGGTGGGGCAGGCTGGGCTGCGTGGGGAGGGGCCGTCTATGTGCTGTGGTATGAATGCGTCTCCCAAAGTTCATGTGTTACAACCTTAATCCCCAGTGCAACAGTGTTGCAAGGTGGGACCGTTAAGAGGTGATTAGCTCATGAGAGTTCAGTGCTCATGAGTGGATTACTGTCATTGTCTCAGGAAGGGGTTCATTATCTGGAGACTGAGGTCCTTATAAAGAACAAGTTTGCCCCCCACCACCATTGTGATGCCTTCCCCAACACCACAATGCAGCAAGACGGCCTTTGTCAGATGTGGCCCCTTGATCTTGGATTTCCCAGCCTCCAAAACTGTGAACCAAATAAATTTCTACTGTTTGTAAGTTATCCAGTCTGTGGTATTCAGTTATAAGAGCACGGCATGAACTAAGACACTGCAACTGTGGTCTCTGCCATCCGTCTGATCTCATGGAGCCTTAGGACTTTGTGTCCTGTGAACACCCCTTTCTGGTTATCCAGCCTACGTAAGGACTATTTTCTTTGTAAAGCATCCTTCATTGCTGTCTGGAGATTTGGGGTGAGAAGGCAAGCAGGTGTGTGTGCTCTGGCTAGTTTCCTCTCTCATGCTTTTTTGGGGAGTAAGTTTTAAAAAGGGAGTGAAAGCCTAAGGACCCAGGAGGGAGGGAGCAGGAAAGGGAGTCCCTTTGTGCAGCACAGGCTTGGCTCAGGCTCTGGGACCGCCACCAGGCTGGGGTGCAGATAAGGTTTGCTCTTTCCTTCCTCCTCCTCTGGCCTCTTCCTGCGTCGGCCCCCTGTGCTGTGGCAGGCTGGAGGGAGAAGCTGGCCAAGGCTCTGGCCCTTCTCCCCTGGTCTTTTCTGGTCCTAAGTTCCCCCTGCTGGGTTCCATCCACATGGTGGCCTCTCAGGAGGTACATCTGTGTGTCCTTCGGAGGATCCCGCAGGCTCCCAGTGCAGACTTCCCTGATGTGGAACATCCTCTGGGTTCAAACTTTTCTTTTTAATCTACCCTCTTTCCTGTAAGGGCCTGGAATTCTTTGCCAGCTGAACGATGTGTTCATTTACTTGTCAAACATTTGTCGAGTGCTGTGATGCGCTAGGTACTTTGGTGAAAAGCTGGGCAGACACAGACGATTTGCAGAGTTCCTGCCTCGAAGGGGCTTTTTGTTCAATAGAGAAAGAATGTCACGTAGGATTGGAGTACTTACAAAATAGATGACGTGGTGTCGTTTCTGCTTGCTGAGGTGGGGAGATGGATGGATTGGCTGGGAAATGTTCTTAGAAGATAGGAGTTACGGGCCCTGAGTGGGAAGTGGGCACTGCAAAGGCAGAGAGGCATGAGAAAAGCGAGGCTGCGAGGTGGGTGACGGGTCCAGACCCCCACTCCAGGCAGTGAGGCAGTGAGTTCTCAGAAGGTTCTGAACAGGGGAGATGTGGCTCCCCTTGGCTTGGGTTTCAGAAAGGCCCATGGGGTGGGTGTGATGAGGCCGGATTGTGGGGGCCTGGTCAGATTGGTGGAGGCACCGTTAAGAGGCTATTCAGAGCTCTGAGAGCTGGTCAAGAAGAAGGGACTCTCAAGGGTGTTTCTCTATTGGAATCCGTGTCCCCTGTGCACTTTTTGCACATACACACATGTGCACACACACTCACACACAATCAGATGCAGAAGCTGCTGGCCCCCAATCATTGCTTAGGCTGGTGCCAGGCCACATTTGCTATGAAGGATAGAGTCTACAGAAACAACAGCTCCTGAGAGCCAATCTCCTTGTAAAGTTACTCTTCTCTGAGCCCTGGGGAGGGAGGACTGAGCCTGAGAAGGGAAGCTGGGCCCCACGATGATGTAATTGCCCACATTATTCAGCGGCAAGGTGGGGAAGGGAAGCGTTAGCACAGTCCTATCGTGATCTGACGGTTCAGGGTGGGGAGGGGGTTGCTGAATCATCTAAATAACTCTTTTCACTACTGTGCATCCGAGGGAGACAGAAGCAAGAGAAGAAAGGGTGTTTTGTCTGGTCCTTATGTGTGTGTTGTTAATAAAGGTTTAGCAGTCTTGGCAACAGGCCATCAGGAAATCAGGGTATGTGATTATTTTAGGAACCCATCTTGACAGCAAACAAGTGAGGTTAGACGTCTTTGGCACTCTACCACGTTTGTCCCGTGCAGTCACACATGTCCATGTACCAGCTGGGCCGAATTCCAGGGCCTGTACTGGAGACTTCCAGGTTTGCTTCTCAATGATGGATAGTCCCTGGCGCTGGGCCTCGCAGTGAAAATCTGGGTCTAGGATAGGAGTGTTCTACATTTTGGAAGCGGCGTTATCCAGCACACAGTTAATACTAATTATGATTGGATTTAATTTCCAACAAAGCTCAGCCGAAACCCCCTTTCGCCTCCATATTATTTTCTTGTAGAAGAGCTGTAATTAAGTTACCCATGGCATTGTCAGATTTCATTTTGGGTTGAAATGTCTCATGCTTAATTTTGGCACAAAAACCATTTCTTTTGGAAAGCATTGTAAAATATCCTTTCAGTTATTTTCTTGTAATAGAAAAGTCGAAAGAATTATCCTCACTTTTGTGTATTCTTCCCCAACAGGACTTGAGTCATGAGCTTAAAACTGTTAGGTGCTGTTTTGGGTGGGGGGAAGGGGTGTTTCCAAAGTAGATGCAAAAATGCTTCATTTATCTAGAGGCCACTTTTCTAGCAGCCTTGATTACCTGGAACACAACCAAAAACAAGAATGTAGTAAAAATAGCCACCGAACTGCCAAAATATTATCAAAACTTCAAGTACCCATGCTCTGGCTCACAACACACATGTCTCTTAGGTGCTCCTTCATAGTCAATTTACTCTTAATTTAGATGCAATAAAACAATCCCGGTTATATGATTTCCTTGACCCTCAGCAAATTAGAAGTAAGGATTGAAATGGGAGCCTTCCAGGAATAGGTGCCCTGACATCAGAGTGATAGCTGGCAGGCTGACAGCGGGGCTGGAGGGGGGAGCGGTACAAAACGCAGGCGGAAAAGAGACCTGCTCGCTGAGCTGGACCACGGGCAGGAGACAGGAGAGCAGCGAAGGCTGGAGGGTGCCCAGAGGAGTTTAGATTTTGACCCATTTAGGGACTGTGCAATACACTGAGAAAACTTTACATCCTATAAAATTAAAATAAAAGCAACTTCAAAACGTTGTGTTAAAGGAACATTTTCTTCTGTGAAACTTCATCTTTTTCGAAGGCTGCCACTGAGAAGTCAATAGCCTCATAGCAGAGGCTATTGTCACCCACTGTCACCACCCAGGCAGTCATCAAAGTCCATGAGGGTCTTCCTCGGTCTGGTTAGCTGTGGAAGCTGAGTGCAGTGCCTTGTGCAGAGTGGACACCTAAGATATATACAGGCTCTTCCAGTTCCAGAATAAGTTGGTGTAGACTCAGTTTCCCCTCTCTAAGTATATCTAAATGTGGTGGAATTTATTCAACACACAGTTATAAAAGGACTCTGAAAACTGCAGAGAAGGAGCAGTGGATATGGACCTCAGGATTTGAGGAACAACAATGCAGTGAGTTCTTGGGTTTTCTTTTTCTTTCTCAGATTGGGTGCAGGTGAGGTCTGCAACCTGGGACTGACAACAGGTGTAAATGTTTTCTTTCTTTTTTCTTTGTCAGAATTGCTAGAAGTTTTCCAGTTTTATTGATCATTTAAAGAACCTGCTCTTTGTTTTATTGATTTTTTCTCTGTCATTTTTCTGTTTTAATTGCATTGATTTCTGCTCTTGTACTTACTATTTCTTTTTTCCGGTTTGTTTTGAGTAAATATTTTAATCTTCTTTTCCTAGTTTCTTGAAGTGGAAGCTTAGATTGATTTGCGACTTTTTCGTCCTTGTAATGTGTGCAGTTAAGGCTATAAATTTCCCTATTAGCACTGCTTTAGCTGAGTCTCACAGCTTTTGATATGTTGTATTTTCATTTTCATTCAGTTAAATGTATTTTTAAACAATTCCATTAAATGGCATCTTTGACCTACGGGTTATTTAGATGTGTTTTGTTTAGTTTCCAGGTGTTTTGAGATTTTTCTTATTGATTTCTTGTTTGATTCCATTGTGGCTAGAGAATACACTGTATGGTTTCAAGTCTTTCAAATTTATTGAAGTTTGTTTTATGGCTCAGGATATGGTCTGTCTTGGTATATGTTCTATAGGCAATTGTAAAGAATGTATATTCTGCTTTTGTTGGCTGGAGGACTGTCCTATAAATATTGATTAGATCCTGTTGGTTGATAGTGTTGTTCAATTCTTGCTAAATCTGATTTAGCAATCATAAATGGGTATATAATAGAGCTGCAAAATATGTATGTTACTATATTATATATAGAGAGTCTCCATTTGTTTCCTTTCAACCTGCCTATATTATGTTTTAAATAGTTTCTCATAGACATTATATAGTTGGATCATGTTTTTTTAAACTCACTCTGCCAATATCTGTATTATATCTTTTTTTTTTGAGACAGTCTTGCTCTGTTGCCTGTGGCGTCAGCCTAGCTCACAGCAACCTCAAACTCCTGGGCGCAAGTGATCTTCCTGCCTCAGCCTCCCGAGTAGCTGGGACTACAGGCATGCATCACCATGCTCGGCTAATTTTTTTTTCTATATATATTTTTAGCTGTCCAAATAATTTCTTTCTATTTTTAGTAGAGACGGGGTCTCGCTCTTGCTCAGTCTGGTCTCGAACTCCTAACCTCTAGCGATCCTCCCGCTTCGGCCTCCCAGAGTGCTAGGATTACAGGCGTGAGCCACTGCGCCCGGCTATGTATTTTAATTGGCATATTGTAACCATTTACACTTTGTGTCATTATTGATATAACTTAAGTCTGACATTTTGTTTTTTGTTTTCTCTTTGTTCTCTCTGTTTGCATTTCTCTCTTCTTTCCCTGCTTTTCTGTGAGTTATTTAAACATTTTTTTAGAATTCAGTTTTGGTTTATCTACAGAATTTTTGAGTGTATCTCTTTATATGGCATTTTAGTGGTTGTTCTAGGTTTTACATTATATATACATAAATTATTACAGTTTACAGGTGTTACCAATTTTAGTGAAGTGTTGAAATTTATCTGCCTTTTTATCCCTTTACTATCCCCACTTATAATATAATTGTCTTAAATATCTCTGTCACATATTTAGAACCATATCAGAGAGTGCCATAATTCTTGCTTCAAATGTCAAACACAATTTAGAAAACTCAAGAGGAGAAGGGAAGTGTGTTGTGTTTATCATATTTTTGCTTGCCATTTTCTTTCTTCCTTCACAATTTTCTAAGATTTCTTCTTTTGTCATTTCTTTTGTATTTATAGAATTTTCTTTAGTTTTTCTTTTATTATTGATCTGCTTGCTACAAATTCTCTTAGTTTTCTTTCACCTGGGAATGCCTTAATTTCCTCTTAATTTCTCATATTTTTGTTAGATGTAGGCTTCTAGGTAGACAGTTCCTTTCTTTCAATACTTGAAAAATATGCCACTTCCTTCTAAACTCTATGGTCTCTGATGAGAAATAGGCTGTCATCTCAATTGGTTTTTACTTGTAGGAATGGTGTCTTTTCTCCCTTATTATTCCAACGTTTTTTTTTCCTTCATTCTAATTTTCAGAAGTTTGACTATAATAGATTTTTGTATGGATTGCTTTGGTTTTGTCCTGCTTTTGGTTTGCTCAGCTTCCTGAATCTGTAGGTTTTGCCAAATTCAGGAATTTTTTAGCCACTATTTGCTTGGATAGTCTGTCAGCTCTGTCTCCTTTCTCCTCTCCTTCCAGAACTCTGATAACACAAAAGATGTATCTTTTGTTGTAGTCCCACAGATCTCTATGGCTCTGTTTGTTATTTTTTTCAGTCTACTTTCTCTCTATGCCAGATTGTTCAATATCTATCGTTCTACCTTCCAACTCACTGCTTCTTTCCTCTGTCCCCTCCATTCTGCTCTTGAGCCTATCTACTGAGTTTTTAATTTCAATAATTATATTTTCAGTTCTATAATTTCTATTTGTTTCCTTTTTTGTATCTTCTCTTTCTTTGCTGAGAGTTTCTAGTTTTTCACTGGTTTCTAGTGTGTTTGTAATTGCTCATTGAAGTATTTTTAGGATGGCTACTTTAAAATCTTTTAAAAATAATTCCAACATCTCTGTCATCTCAGTGTTGCTATCTACTGACACCTCCTTGGCTGAGAGGGATAGGAGTGACTCATTATTGCTTCCCATGAAGCCTCAACGAACACCCCTGGTTGAGGGGTGTGTGGCTTCATTACTGCTAGGCTGTGGCAAAATTCCAATTCTCCACTCCCCTTTGAGACACCTTCGTACGAAGAGGGAGTCCTGATCATTGAGAGTTGGGCTAGAAACCCAGACTTCCCAGGTGGTCTCCAATGGCACCATGTAGGGACCAGGGGGTGTTTCTTACTGCTTGGTGGGGATGGAAGCCCTGGCTCCCTGCTCAGCCTTCTCTGACACCCCCTGACAGGGGATTAGAGCATCTCCCTATGGCCTGGTGAGGGTGGAAGTCTAGGCTCCCCCGTTGGTCCCTGCTGGTGTAGGTAGTGGCTGGGCCACAGTTTTTTCTATGGTGTTGGCTGGAGTAGGGTGGTCATTGTCTGAAACTCTTCTGTCTTGCTAGGCTGTCTTTTCCTGGCCCTTTGGCTATGTTGGGGTTGTTTTTGTCTGTGGCCATTGGTGTTTCCAGTTTGCTGGCTTCTTCAGCTCCGAGTCTGGGATATATGAGGCAAAAAGTTAACTCAGGGAACTTTTATTGTTTTGTTACTTGAGCCCTGAGGTCCCTAGCCTGTCTGCCTTCTCTCTGCATCTTGGAATCTTCTTACATATTTACTTATTTTACTCATAATGTCCAAGATTTTTAGTTGTACTTAGTGGGAGGAATAAGGAAAAGTACATCTTCATCTTCCCATAAGGTCAAATTCTGGCATCACATTTTTAATTATAAGAAACTTGTTTGTTTTAGCTAACTTGTGACAGATTCCAGCCTGATGGATTATTAATTTTGCAAACACGATCAAGATCCAAAGACAACAAAAGCCTCACCGAAGGGACTGTGTTCTATATACCATGCACCAAGTATACTGATTTTTACCACTGTGACTGGCTTCTGTGAGCAAATCCTGTAATTGGAACCCTCGCTGTAGCTTTCTTCTTAGAAATCAGTGTTGAGAAATGCTCTGCTGTACTGGGCTTAAGTGAGATTAGCATCTGAACATGTTGCTTAACATAGCTACTATTTCTACGCAAACTGTGATTTATATCAGGAAATCGACTCTTGAGAGTTCTTAAAGGAACACAACCAGCAAATTCATGGCAAACACACACTTGGCAGACTTGGGTTATTGGAGGGGTAAAAAATCATTCTGTAACAATGGTAGGTATAATAGGTGTGAGGGGGATGGAATGTGCTGGAAGATGGAACAGAAGAAGTAGTCTCTGATCCGAGCATTCACTGTCTAGTGGGAGAAAGATGTGCAAAGAAATGACCTGAGGGCAGCGGGGTAGGAGGAAGGAAAGAGTTCTGGAGGTGCCGTGGAGGGAGAAGCTGCCTGGCAGGGCAGGGTACTGGGGTGCAGACAGATGCTGGTGTGGCCGAGGTGAGAAGCAGTGTCTGAACTGAGATGGTGGGGGTGATGATGAGGTGGGGGAACATGCACACACAAGACTCATGGGAAAGAATTGATTTCTGCTGATGAAGATATCAGATATGGGCAATGTCAGAAGACGTGACCAGAAGCACAGGCAGAGACAGGTTGCAAAAGATCTGGATTGGGCGAAAAAATACGTTTAAAAAGGTTTTTTAAGAAAAAAAATTGATTTTGAGGGAAAAATGCTCTTCAGGCCTTGTTTTGTAGCTCTGAAATAGTTAAAAATGCAGAGGCAAGACTGGGAGGACAAAGAAGCGGGAAATTTGCTACAAGTGGAAGACATGAAGGTGAGAGCCTCCGAAGGCATCGCTGAGCCTAGAAAAGGGGAGGGCGGGGCAGGTGGCAGGTGTTCCCACGTATGACGGGGAATGTTCCGTGGCAGAGGAGTCTTCTGATGTTGGGTGGCCCCGAGGCATAGGCCCAGGCTTAGCGGGGAGCCGCAGTCAGGCTGATTTCTCTTTCCTATGGGAATGTTTTCACAGAGCTGTGCACAGACGCTACAGGCTGCCCCATGGCCCCATGAAAGAATGTGTTCCCTGTTCCTGGCACGTGTTGTCCAACGTGTCCAACATGTTGGCTGCTCACGTTTGAGAACTTACAGCATCCAGTGGGCAATTGCATGAGATGGTTTCCGGGGCCCCTTTCAGTCCCAAGAATCTATGACTCATATTGACTAATAGACTGGGTAGAAATCACATTGGGATCAAAGTGTGAAACACTCTCTCACTGTCCACTCTGAGGGGAATGGAAACTGTAGTTTTCATTGCTTATGTTTTCCCTGTGGATCTTTCTTGGTGCAAGGTGCTTTTCAAAGACCTCCTTAGAATTTTAGGTAGCTGTAACACAATGGTAAGTATGTATGTATCTAAACATATCTGAACAGAAAAAAGGTACAGTAAAAAAACAGTATAAAAGGTAAAACACCTGCATAGGGCACTTCCGTGGATGGAGCTTGCAGGACGGGCAGTTGCTCTGGGAGAGTGAGTGAGTGAGTGGGGAGTGAATGTGAAGGCCTAGGACATTCCTGTGCACTACTGCAGACTTTAGAAACACTGCACACTTAGGCTACACTGAATTTATTAAAAAAATTTCTGTATTCAGTAATAAATTAAGCTTAATGTACTGTAACTTTTTTCTTTATAAACTTTTTAATTTTTTTACTCTTTTGTAAGAACAGCTTAAAACACAAATACATGAGACAGATGTACAAAATATTTTCTTTCTGTATATCCTTCTCCTGTAAGATTTTTTCTATTTAAATTTTTAAAAATACTTTTTAAACTTTTTTGTTAAAAACTAAAACGCAAATATACACATTAGCCTAGGCCTGCACAGGGTCAGGATCATCTATATCTCTGTCTTCCACCTCCACATCCTGTCCCACTGGAAGGTCTTCAGGGGCGTTAACAGGCATAAAGCTGACATCTCCCACGATAACAATGCCTCCTTCTGGAATATGTCCTGAAGCACCTGCCTAAGGCTGTTTTCCCATTAACTTTTTTTAAAAAATGAGTAAGAGTACATTAACGATAAAAAGTATAGCATAACAAATACACAACCCAGTAACATAGTCATTTCTTACCATTATCGAGTATTGCGTACTGTCCATAACTGTGTGTGCCTGACTTTTATACAGCTGGCAGCTGTATACAGCTCAGCGGGTTTGTTTACACCAGCATCCCCACAGACACGTGAGCAATGCGTTGCACGATGACGTTAGGACGGCTATTATGTCACTAGGTGATAGGAATTTTTCAGCTCCATCATAATCTTATGGGACCCCGGTGGTAACATGCATTCCATCATTGACCGAAATGTCGTCGAGTGGGCATGGCTGTCGATCATCGCAACCCAGCGTCCTCTGGAGAGACACCCCATCTCTGGGGACCATGAAAAGAAACTCAGAGATAAGCTGTCAAAAGACCAAAGAATGACAGTCTGCGAAGACACATTTGTTTCAGGGTAAAGTGAAGACTTGGCTGCAGAAGGGAAGCAGGGCAGAGCGAGCCCACTGACACCAGTCTGGCCACCTGTCGGGGTCGCACGTGCACCAGCACGAGCCCCTCCTGAAGGGAAGGTAAGAAACCTCTTCATGGAGTCGGCCGGAAAGTCATCTCCTGCCTCCTCAACTGTAGAAACATGCCGGCTGTGGCCAAGTGAAACAAAATGCCCCTCCTCGCATGCAAGTTGGAGCCATGTCCCTTTAACAGCCAGCAGTGATGGAGAACAGCATCTCTTTCCAAACCCACGGCTGTTTTCTTTGGATCCCCAGCCAGCACCCCAGTCCCAAGACTTGGGGCCTCCCAGTGAAGGCTGCTGATTTCTGTGACCTCTTGGCTGGACTCCTTGTGTCCCGAGGGCAAAGACCACGTTCAGACTCCCAGCTGGAGCCCTGCTTCTTGGCCGCTGTCCGCAGCTCCTGCTGTTGCTGCCTCCCCAGGGCTTTTTGGAGGATAATCTAGAAAGAGGCAGCATGATATGCACAAGGAGCAGAAAAAGTGATGACTCTGGAACTGCTCAGACCGAATTTAAAATCCTGGCTCTGCAATGTGCTGGCTGGGTGACCTTGGCAGAGGTTAGCTCCCATGGGTCAGGCACAGCGTAAATCCTCCAAGAGCCCTGAAGGTTCAAAATATCACCCCCACTTTCGGGAGTGGGGGAGGGAGGTGGAAGAGCTGCTGAGGCTACCAGCCAAGGCGAGACCGAGCCGGACTTGAGCCAGTGCTAGTCTGACTGCACAGCCACCTTCTGGTGCCAACTGCACACGCCATGCCACAGGCTGGGAATGTGTGTGCGTAACTCCAGGAGTCCCCGGGTGAGTGGGGGTGGGGGGTGCAGGGGAAACCTTTCCTGCCTGGAGAAGGAGCACACGCCTATGTACACGGAATGCACTCTATTCATGGTGGGGCACGTTTATTTAATTACTCCTTTGCAGTTAGACATCAAGATTGCTTCCAATTATTTACTATTCATAAACAAGGCTGACCTTGGAGATCCCAAGCCTTTCTCCATCCCTACTTCCTTATGAGACATATCTAAAAGCTAAATTACTATGTCTGAGTGCAAAAAATTCAGGCTTTGACTACAGTACCTGCTGCCAAATTGCTCTCAATAAGGGCTCTGGTGGCTTATTCTCTCCCCACTCAGAGCCTTTTCCCTTATAGCCGGAGGCTGTTTCTGAATTAAGGTCAAGGCTGTGTTGTTTTGGTCTTTGGTCTTTGCTAGCAAAATACCCCGTGTGTGTATGTGTTTGTGTTGGGGGGTGGGAGGGCTGCAGAGTCAATTTCTGTTAAAAAACTGCGCCCTCGATGCCCTCTCTTCTGTTTTCCTGATCTATTGTTTAAATCCCTTAGTACATAGGCAAATGCACAGAGAATGTAAGGAAACTTAAAAAAAACAAAGAGGAAAAAAGAAAAAAGAAGAAGGACCTTGCCTGGGATGGTGCGTGTATGGGAGGTTTTCTTTTTCTAGTCGAAATGTTTTTACAGTAGAAGTGGGGGCGGGGAACTCATCATTAACCAGGCAGGGGCCAGGAGGAGAGCTGGGAGTGGTGAGGGGGAGGCCAAAGCCTCTCCAAGCCACCCCAGATGGGTATGAAAGGGGAAGAAGAGGCCAGCCAATCGCTGGATTAGAAGGGGATGGGGCAGGGACCCCAGAAGCTCTGGGGGAGCCTCCCAGGCATGAGCGCCCCCTCACTGGATGGGGTATGCTTCTTCACTGTTCCTTCTGGAGTGTCTCATCCAACTGCTACATACGGGAAGGGGAATGGAGGAAAGAAAGGCGCAGCGTGCGTTTAATTCACCCTTCAGTTGTGAGAGCCTCTGTGTTTGTTGATGCAGCTGCCTCTCTCCTGAGATCTGTAAAAGGATTTTTTTTTAAAAAGGTAAGATCATGACTTTTACACAAATGTAAAATACACGTCAAAGATTTTATTTAAGTAATTAATTAATGAGGGAATAAGTAAGATGTTACAACCAGTCCAAAGGAGAATTAAAAATACCACGTATATTAATAGATAGGCAAGTAGGAATGCTGAAATGAATTTACAAATAGATGCAAAATTGATGACAGCCACTGGACAGTTTGTCTGCCTGTGTATGGACAAGGACGATCTGCATTCCCACGGGTATCCTACGACTTACAGAGTTGTCAAAGAGCTCCAAGACCATGACGGGCTCTTCTAGTGAAGACTTTCCTTGTAACGTCTTTCACGGATCCATGGCGCAGTGTCTGGCTGGGGCGGGTGGGGGCAGAGGGGAGCCTGGACATTTACTTCAACGGAAGGAGAGAGCTGTGTCAGGAGACAGGCTGAAGA
>CM052437.1:62744939-62758699 GCA_028533085.1 Varecia variegata
AGAAGGCAGGTGATTGGTGTAGGAGAAGGCAGGTGATTGGTGTAGGAGAAGGCAGGTGATTGGTGTAGGAGAAGGCAGGTGATTGGTGTAGGAGAAGGCAATCTGACAACAGAAGCAAAGACTGGAGTGATGCGGCTACAAGCCAAGGCATGCTGGCAGCTCTAGCATCTGAAAGAGGCACAGAACAGACTCTCCTCTGGAGCCTCCAAAGGAGCTAACCCTGCTGACACCGTGATTTCAGCTGTGAAATCCAAAGACTCATTTTGGACTTCTGAACTCCGGAACTGTAAGGGAATAAATCTGTGTTGTTTGAAGCCACTGAATTTGTGGTAGTTTGTTACAGCAGCCATAGGAAACTAATATACACTCAGAACAATTGAAATGCAGCATGAGTGCAATGTAGAGTATTTTCATGGGGGAAACTGAGGCAGTAGGGAGCCAATGACAGGTGCCCTGGAGGAAGAGTTTTCCTGCTGAGACCTGAGGGCTTTGGAGGAGGTGGCCCACAGAGTGGTGGCCATTGGCAGGGGGTGGTTTCACAGTGTATATGGATGAGGGTTCAGAAGCAATGCTTTCTTACTTACCCCTTGGGGGCAGATGGAGGCTGGAGGCAGGGGCATTAACATGTGGCCATGAGGGTCTTCAGGAAGGGGGAACAAGCCTAACTCCAAGATGATGTACAAATGCAAAGGAGATGAAGTCCTAAGCCTTTTGGGAGGCATTTGCAGGAAGATGGGTGCTATATAAATCCAAGGTGATGTTTTTAGACAAAAAGCTTGAAAACATTAATTAGTCAGCTTGGATGAGTGGCACCATGGAAGTAGCTGGTGGTTTTCCTGTGAAAAAAGCCTCAAACTCCCTTCCCTTAGTGTCCTTAGAAGATGTGAATCGTGTCAAAGTCTGTTTTCAACTGGGTGAAGACTTACCACTGCATCGATGCTGAGCTTTGCCTATAACTCCCTTTAAAAATCTCTGAAGTGTCTTGCTCATCTGTGACCTTCTTAAAGGTCACAAAATTAGAAGCTTAGCAGCCACGTGCCAATTGCACACAGCATTTGAAATCTTTGACAAGGATCCCTCCAGAAGTCATGATCTGCCACGTTGTGTTTCTTGTGACACCGTGGCCTGCACACACACTTGCTGGCTTGTGCATCCAACCACCTGAGGTACTTGGTTTTTGATTGTTTTTCGTTTGCAGTTTAGTGCTCAGATAGACTCCTGTGGCGAATATTTGTGAGCCAAACTATTTGGCAGAAGCCTTTGGTGCTGTGGCCAAATGCGGAGCAGTGGAATCAGCATGTTTTTAAAGCCCTCTTGTCTTATGTGCCATCTCCTCTGTCTGCCCAAGTACCCGCCCTGCGACAGTCCTCATGGCTGCTGCACACACGAAAACCAGCCCGTCCCGCAGGCACCCCCTTCTCCCTTCTGGGCTTGGTCCTGGGTGGGACTATGCGTCTTCCCTGGCTGGTACATGGACTCTGCACAAATTTCCATTTCTTATCAATAGAGCATTTGCAGCACTGGTTCTATTTGGGGGATGCCCTGAAAGGCTGGGTCCAGTCTCACAGTGAGGGATCCACACTGACACTGAGGTCCCCATGCAGGCGAATTTTGGATGATTTGTAACCCAGGAAAGTGGAAGAGTCCAGAATTGAGGGATACCGGCCAACAGGAAAGACCTGCAGTCTTGGTGACCCTCTGCCCAAAGGGCCCTGCATAGCAGGAAGATCCGCTTATCTGTGCTGTGGGAAGTTTGCTCTGAACCTTCTGCTGGACATTAACTTTCTTCTCTTCTGGTACCAATGCCGTGTCCTGCAATATTCACTGAGTGCCCACATGCGTCCTCTCTCTGTGACCTGCTCATACTACCGGCTGACGTCAAGCGTGTTCTGTCCGAAGCCTGGGTCCTTCTCCTTCCTCGTCCATCTGAATGTGTTGCTGGTCACTCAGGGATCAGCCCCCTCTGGGACACCAACTTTCCTTACAAATGTGGCAACTAAAATAATCTCCTGAAATCAGTAGACATGACACTTCTCCCTTTGTTTGCCAGCCCAGCGCGCATCTAGACAATTACGCTTTCCTCTTCCAATAGGAAGGTGGAACAGATTTTCCACCTTTTCTTTCTCCCCCCACGGATGATGATGAGGCATCAGGAAAGGGTGTCTGGCTTTCTGCAGGCATCTGTGTTCTGCTCGACACAGAATAAGGTTTGCTCATGGCAGCCCGTGTTAACACAGGTCTCCTTCCACACAGGGTAACTTTAAGTGAAGCTTGTTGGAAATAGGCCATGCTGTGTAACCTGGATTTGTTGGAGCCCCGATTTAGAAATGATTTCTTGGCAACTCTAGTTCTCTTGTGCTGTGGTTAAGAAGGCACAAGGATTTTAGATCCCTGGAGACTTAAAACCTTCCGTAGAACCAGCACTATTGTCTCTTAAGTAAGGGACATTCTTGGGGATTCAAGAAAGAAAGTGAGTTCCCTAAGGTCAAGGGCTCAGCTCTGGGACTCACAGTAACCAGATGACCCTAATAGAGGGTGGAAGTCAGGAAACCAAATCCAGGAGGGGTCGACTGAGTGTCACTCTGTGGCCTCAAAGAGCCCTTTCCTGACTCTGCTGCCTTTTTCCAGAAGGTCTGTCTGGCTGCGGTTTTGCAAAGCCAGATGCCTTCCACATAGTCACAGGAGGAGTCTGCGTGCTGGGGGCTGTGGCCTGGAAGGGAGGTGGCAGATGCTGCCTCTCCAAGGCCCCGTCCACGTGCTCCACCTCCAGACAGGAGCAGCCTTGGGTAGGCTGCAAATTATGGAAAGCCCAAATAGCAGGGGTTTAAAAGAAATGGGATTTTCTTCTCCTACCCTAAAGAAGTCTGAAAGTTGGAAGTCCAGGGCTGGTTTGGAGGTTCAGGGATGTTGGGGCTGGGGCCTGGATGACTTCTTTGGTCTTCTCCTCAGGGTCACTCAGAAGGTGAGGTGGCCTGGGGCCAGAGGAGGCAGTGGGTGGTGAGGCTGGTGCTCCCTCTTGCTGGTGTTGGGGTGGTTACCAGGAGGGCTCCTCTCCTCTGCCTGGTGGCTGTGTTGCACATGCACTCACTCCCAAGGGGCCAGACTGGAATTCCAGATGAGAAGGGACAGTCCCAGGGCATGTGGGACCCTCGGTGGGACTCCTGTTAGCTCCTCAGTCACCCAGGTTGAAAAGTCCAATACTGTCCCTTTCAACATGGTCACACCTGGTGCTCTGTTAAATACCTAAATGCACCCAGGGCCAAGCCCTTGACCTTATGGAGCTTACCTTCTTTGCGAACAACACAGATGTTGAGATGGAGCGGGAAGTAGTGTTTACCTGGGAGGGCCCAGAACTCCCGACCCTCAGGAGTTTGTCATGGGAAAAGACAGTGGACGTCCCCATCCCCCTTCTTTCCTTACTGCTTTTGTGTGCTTTGCTTTCAAGTCGTTGACTCCCTCTCTTCCCTCCCACCTCTTCCTTGAGCTCCTGGGTGAAGGCCAGGCCGAGGCACTGCACAGTGCTGCCCAGCCCTCTGCCTCCCCAGGTGGATAAGGAGAGCCCACAGCAATTGCACAGCCGTGCGTCTTAGGGCAGGTGTAAACCTCGGACCCAGAAGCCAGGTGGGCAGGAAATGCTTTTCGGTAACATAATCTAACTTTCATGGCTCCCATTCTGCACGAGTAGAGGAAAATGATTCTTGGTCAGCTGGGGTCCCTGATGGGCCAGATGCTGGCGCTGGGCTGGCCACCTGGCCCTGGGTGCAGCGGGCATCACTCTGCTCGGGGCCTGGGACGCTGCCAGGTAACGCCGGGACACTGCGCCAGCGTGGGTCCCTGCAGAAAGGGCAGGAGTGCGAGGGGGTGGGGTGAAGGGGCACCAGCCGAGGACACTTGGGCAGAAAGAGCAGCCAGAGACACTGTGGAACGGCAGTTCCTGGGCCTGTTTCTGAGAACCTTGATTTTGCACATTGTTTCAGGTGGTTTCTTGTCACTGAGCTGGTGTATGTGGGAAGTGAAAGTGTAAAATATGGTGGTTTCAGAAATAGGGTGTTTATGCACCTAAAAAGTTTTGAAAACTCCTTGATAGGCTACCAAACAACTGTAAATGTTAAAAAAAAAGTAAAGTAAAATAATATAACTAAGTTTCATAACTTCTGATCATTTCAAAGAAGCCCCAAGAGCATTGAAAGGTGAGTTTATTTTTGCTAATATATTTTGGAATTGGCTGTCACATAAAGGACTAAATATAGAAAAAGAACTGATCTAAAATTTAATCTGTGTCATAGTAAAAGGGAAAAAAAATCTCTCTTCGTCCTTCTTTCTCTTTTCTTCCCCTTAAGGACACATGGTGGGATTTCTTGAGGCATTACCTGGGTTCTCTGTCCCCCCCAGGTCCTCTTCCGGGTCATGTAGCATGGTCACTCCCTGTTCCCTGCTTCAGCCACAGGTGACTGAGCAGAGGGCAGAAGAAATGGACGCCTTCGCCTTTACCTTTGGGTGCAAAACCTAGGCCCTGAATAAGACAGGCCTCAGGAGGAGTACGTGGCCTTTCAAGTAGAGTCTTTGTCCTCTGCTGCACAGAGGTCTCCTGAGTGGGGCAGAGGGTCGTGCAGAGGCTGCAGGGTCCCGGGAAGGGCCGGGGCCCTGAAGCGTGCCCCATGCCCACTTTGTGCAGTTTCAGGATCAATGAGCAGAAGGGAACCCTCAGATCCCCAGGCAAAGGCCAGGGTGGGAGTAAAACCCTAAAGTTCCCCAGGAGAGGCAGGCAGACCAAATACCTATTTGGCGATTCAGAATCAATAAGCTAGACCCAATTTCACATGGATTCTCTCTGGGACAGGTGGGAGCTCCCGAGAGCTTCCCTGGAACTCCAAGTGGGTGACGCGTGGCCCAGAGAGAGTAGGTTCGGAGCAGAGGTGTTTGGGGGGTGAGAACAAACAACAGCAGCAGCTACCAGCAGGGCCCGGAATTTCCTTCCTGAGCCACATTCTATTTATTTCTCTATCCCCAGGGCTAGTGCGGTGCTGGACACAGAATGCTTCGGGTTGAACTGTGTATCTCCCAAATCCATATGTTCAGGTCTTAACCCCTAGTACCTCAGAATGGGACGTTATTTGGAGGCAGGGCTTGTATAGAGATAATCAAGTTAAAAAAAGGCCTTTAGGGTAGGCCCTAATTCAGTACGACCGGTGTCCTTATAAAAAGGGGGAATTTGGAAACAGACATGCGGAGAGAAAGCATGTCATGTGAAGGTGAAGGTGGAGATCAGCGTGGTGAATCTACAAGCCAAGGAGTGCCAAAGGCTGCCAGCAACCTGCCAGGAGGTGGGAAAGAGGCAGGAGCAGATTCTCCCTCACGGCCTTTGTTAGGCCTTAACCCTGCTGACACCTTGATCTCTGATTTCTGGCCTCCAGAACTGTGAGACAATAAATTTCTGTTGATTAAGTCACTCAGTTAACCCTAGCAAACTAATATAATGGTATATGTTCTGGGTTAAATATTAATCAAGTGAACAAATGAATGGATGGACCTTTCCAGTGGTGGACATCCACTGGATAGCATCTCCTGCCAATCTGGACTCATGGACCAATCCTGATCATTGGATGACCTTGACACTGGGAGAGCAAAGCCCCTTGGTAACTGGTTGCATTACGTGATATGGATGCTATCTGGTATTGTAGAAGCCTGGTGACAATTAGTAGGGGTAAATTGTGGGGTAGCTGGGAGAAGTTATACTTCTAGGAGAGTCTTGGATTTAAAAAAAATAGGTGAAAGGAAGAAGTGAGAAATCCTTCTCACAGTCTGTGATGTGTGAACATGAATTTACTTTTAAATCTTTTACTCTTTTAGGGAAGATATTTGATCTTTCAGGAGAAATTAATTAAGGAACTTACACTTCAGGGCCTGAGTTACGTGAGGAGAGCTCCCCTGCTCTGGCTGTCTGGCTTTGCTCTGAGCCTCCAAGTTTTGACAGTGGCAGTTGTGGGACCAGAGACGGGTGGGGTGTGCATGGCTGCGGACCAAGGCGGGGTCTCACACCTAAGCCTCCATCCTTCGGGCTCTTTAGCTGTTGTTCATCCAACTTTTCCTGCTTGTGCCCAGATCCAGGGGAAATGAACGGCTGTTGGAGGAGCCCTTATTATCTGATTTTTTTTTCTTTCTAATTTTCAACAGAGGTGATTTTTTTCTTTCTTTTTTTTTTATTTCAGGAAATTATGGGGGTACAAACATTTTGGTTACGTTATGACTTTGCCACATCCCAACCATGATTTGAGACCTGCCTTTCCGCCCCCCTCCTTACAACGCTCACCACATCCATTAGTTGTGAGTTTACCCAACCCCAAACCCCCCTAGCCCCAAAGAATATTATTACTGTGTGAGCACCTTAGTGTTGATCAGTCAGTGCCAGTTTGATGGTGAGTACATGTGGAGCCTATTCTTCCATGCTTGTGATACCTCACTTCGGAGGATGGGCTCAAGCTCTATCCAGGAAAACATAAGAGGTGCTAGATCACCATCGTTTTTTATAATTGAGTAGTATTCCATTATATACATATACCATATTTTATTAATCCACTCATGTATTGACGGGAACTTGGGTTGTTTCCACATCTTTGCTATAGTGAATTGTGCTGCCATAAACATTCGAGTGGAGATGTCTTTATTATAGAATGACTTTTGTTCCTTTGGGTAGATGCCTAATAGTGCTATTGCTGGATCAAATGGTAGTTCTACTTGTAGCTCTTTGAAGTATCTCCAAATTCTTTTTCACAGAGGTTGCACTAATTTGCAGTCCCACCAGCAGTGTAAGAGCGTTCCTATCTCTCCACATCCTTGCCAGCATTTGTTGCTTTGGGATTTTTTGATAAAGGCCAGTCTCACTGGGGTTAGATGATATCTCATTGTGGTTTTGATTTGCATTTCCCTAATGATTAGAGATGTTGAGCATTTTTTTATACATTTGTTGGCCATTATTCTGTCTTCTTTTGAAAAGTTTCTGTTCATGTCCTTTGCCCATTTATTGATGGGGTTGTTTGATTTTTTCTTGTTGATTTTTTTGAGTTCTAAATAGACTCTTGTCATCAGCCCTTTATCAGATATGTAGAGAGCAAATATTTTCTCCCATTCTGTAGGTTGTCTGTTCGCTCTAATGATAGTTTCCTTGGCTGTACAAAAGCTTTTTAATTTGATCAGGTCCCATTTATTTATTTTTGTAGCTGCCGTGTATGATCTGATTTTATTTGTGCCTCTTGTCAAGTAATACCATCAGTGATAGCATCCACGTAAACCTTTTATGTTCGTGAGGTGTCAGGAGTTGAACTGTGTCCCCGCAAAAGATGCTGAATTCCTTATCCCCATACCCATAAATGTGATCTTCTTTGGGAATAATCTTTGCGGATTATCAAGTTAGGGTGAGGTCATTAGGCTGGGCCCCAATCCAATATGACTGGTGTCCTTATAAAAAGAAAAAATCTGGACACAGAGAGGGATGCACACAGGGAGGATGCATGTGAAGAGGAAGGCAGAGATCTGGGCGATGCACCCACCAGCCGGGGGACGCCAAGGATCACCAGGACACCACCAGGAACCGGACGAGAAGCAGGGAACAGATTCTCCCTCACAGCCTCAGAAGGAACCAACCTTGCTAACACCTTGTTCTTGGACTTCTAGCCTGCAGACTGTGAAACAATACATTCCTTTTGTCTAAGCCACCTAGTCTATGGTAGTTTGTTATGGCCCTAGCAAACTCACACAAGAGGCAATCGGAAAGTTCCATATCTAGAACAGAGTGTCGTTTGGAGCAGAGAAGGCCAACTGGGCCTTGCACGTTTGTGAGGATCTCACATTTAAAGACACGATTCCAGGCTGTCTGAGGACACTTGCAAGTGCCCGTGAGAGCCACCTGAGTCAAGAATTTCTTTAAGTCTCGTGGAGTATATGTTTTTAATTGCAGGTTTTCCTTTATGGTCTCCTTGCCTTCTCTTTTTGTTTCCTTGGTGCGTCCCTCATTCCTCCTGGCAAGCAGACAGCCTGCTATTTAGGATGAGAGCAAGCTCCTGATGCCCCGCTGCCAGGAGTCTTTGCTGTCTGGGAGTTGGGAGGCGTGGAGTGTGCTCACAGGCGCTCTGACTCCTCAGAGATGAAAGTGGAGACAGACATGTTTCTGGCTCTATTTTCAGCTTGCCCTGTGGGGCCCCGAGGCCCTGGTGACAGATGAAGGGGAAGCACAGAGCCAAAGGAGGTTTTACTTTTCCACTCCAAAAGGGCTGGCCCTTGGGGACTGAGCAGAGTGAGCTGTGAATACTGGCTTTTAAATCTGGCCACTGAAGATTGGCTCACTGAATCCGAGAAGGAGCAAACCAACTCTACCTAAAAGAAACAGGGTGTTTCCCAGCCGGGCTGAATGATTTTAGAAATGCAAATCTAGCATGCATTCTCATTAGCCCACGGACTGCAGCTTCACCTCCGTTAGCCAACCGCAGTGGGCTGCCTGCCTTCCCCTCGCTCTTGTGGAGCTCATGGTATGTGCCGGGCGGTTCCAGAACCTCACAGATATATTACCACAGAGACCCTGCACATGATACCCTTTGGTGAGGTGATCACAATTCCACACTATCGTGACTTACATTAACATGTATGAACTCTTCACAGAATTCTATGAAGTGAATGAGTTTGCATTACTTTTTCTAGCTTATTGCCTGAGTATTTTATATTTGCAGATGAATTTAGTTGTGTCTTTCCAAACCTGTTTGGAAAGTTTTCAGGAACTACTCTTTGTAAGCACCGGGCTGGATCCCAGGGAGGATAATTATGTGTGGGCCACGGTACCTGTCCTCAGGTGTTCAAGCTCGTGAAGGAGATGTGTCACATACAGAATGACCAAATACAGCGTGAGGTTCAGCGGCCAACATAGGTTAGGGAGGGTGGAGCTCCGGGGTGGGGGGGCTGGTGCCCAGAGGATGGCCACGCTGCCACAGGCCTGCATGTCTGTGGGGGTCTACAGGAGTCGGGAAAGCTTGTCCAGGCTCCTCCAAATCTGGGCAGGTGAGGAGAGTTGAGGAAGGACTGGGGCATTCTGGTCACGGAGATGCCGTAAGCAAAGTCTGAGGGCAGTTGTGTGTTGGGTTCACCGGGCCACGGGGAGTGGCTGTCTCCTGCTGTGAGTGATGGGAGGTGAGACCAGAGACATACACAGAGGGCTGATTTCTGCCCTGCGGTAGACAAACAGGTTTCAACTTTGACTTCTGGGCTAGGCAGTGAGAAGCCTACAAGGTGTTTGAGCCTGGAGGTGACGTCATAGAGCCAACTTTAGGGAAGGTTGATTGAGTGGCAGAGTACACTGAGCCCAGGGACAGGAGAAGGAGAAGAGAAATGCACAGAGGAAGGACCCAGGACTCCGGGCACACAGGCCTGAAAGAAGAGAGGGGTGAAGGGAGAACCAATCAAGGCTTCTGCATTCTGGACTGAACTTGACACGGATTACATTAGAACGTACTGAGTTTGAGGCCTGTAGGTGCTCATTCTTTTTCAACAAGTTATGGTTTTTTAATTTAATTTAATTTATTTTTATTTCAAAATATTAAGTGGGTACAAATGTTTTGGTTACACAGTATATTGTATAATGCTGAAGTCAGAGCTTTAGTGTGCCTGTCACCAGAATAGTGTTCATTGTACCCGATAGGTAATTTTTATCCCTCACCCCCCTCCTAGCCTCCCCCTTCTTGGATTCCAATGTCCTTTACATCTCTTTGTGCCCACGTGTGCCCATCATTTAGCTCTCACTTATTAGTGAGAACATGTGGCGTTTACTTTTCCATTCTGGAGATAACTTCACTTAGGATAATGGTCTCTAGTGCCACCCAAGTTGCTGCAAAAGACATTATTTCATTCCTTTTTATGGTGGAGTAGTACTCCATGGTATATATACACCACATTTTCTTTATCCACTCACCAACTGATGGACACTTAGGTTGATTCCACATCTTTGCAATTGTGAATTGTGCTGCAATAAACATTGTAGTGCAGATGTCTTTTTGATAAAATGACTTCTTTTCCTTAGGGTTATTTTTTTAAATTTTTGTTTAAAATTTTTTTCCATTATTATGGATATATATTAGTTGTCTGTATTTACGGGGTACAGGCGATGTTTGGATACAGGCATACAATATATAATAATCAAATCAGGAAGATAGGGGTAACCATCACCTCAAGCATTTATCAAGGATTTCTTTGTGTTGGGAACATTCCAATTACACACTTTTAGTTATTTTAAAATACACAATAAGTTATTGTTGACGATAGTCACCGTGTCGTGCTACCAAATATCAGACCTTGTTCATTCTAACTATATTTTTGCACCCGTTGACCATCCCGTCCCCACTGTGTCCCCTTCCCTGCTACTCTTCCCAGCCTCTGGTAACCATCACTCTACTCTCTGTCTCCATGAGATCAATTGTTTTAATTTTTAGCTCCCACATATGAGTGAGAACATTGGAAATTTGTCTCTCTGTTCTTGGCTTGCTTTACTTAACATAATGTTCTCCAGTTCCAAGTGATGATATTTTTAAAATCATCTCTTGGTTGTTAATGAACAGAGGTGAATTCCATACACAGCAAGGACTATTTCGTTTATTTATACTTGTTGAACAGTAAACAGCATTAAAGGCCATTTTTAAAGAAACCTAAACTTCCTTTTCCATTTATCAGTATTAACTTTTTCTTTAGCACATAGGGGCACCATTGAATGCTATTTTCTTAAACAGAGCAGATGTGACCCCAGGGAGCGTGGGAACCTCTCTCTGGCAAGAGGGAACCTCTCCTGTTATTCCCATAGGAAAGAGACATAAATTCGGGAAGAGTTTATGCCTTCCCTTCATTTCTGTGGTCCACGGTTAACAATCTCCTCAAGCGAATTTCAGATTCTCTTTCCAATGAGCTGCAAAAGTACTTAAACCATTTATTTGTTCTGGTCCTGAAATGAAAGTTACTCGGTAAACTCCCAAAGTGTCCCAAACCAGGAGAAGTCCAAGGTAAGATGCCATGTTTAAAAGTTGCCATAAATGCTGGCAACTGGACACGATGATAAATCTGAGCCATTTCACATGGTCAGTCGGGTCAGTCGTAAAAGACACGAGCTTAAAATATATTTCTTCTTGCCTTTCATGGCTATAAAGATTAATAAATTTTGTAAAATTTCAAGATAAAGTGTGAGACATTTTGAATTTTATGTGAATGACTTGCATGGTGACAGTAACCATGTCCTGGCCCTTGGAGCAGGAGGTAATTTACTGTTGATGGTTTCTTGGCATGATATATATATGTGTTTGGGGAATAATATTTTAAAATCACCCAGCACATGGTCTCTGATAAGGTGCATAACTCAGGTACTCAAGAGTTTTTTTCGTAGGAAAGAAGATGCGCACATATTGTGCAGTTACGATCTGGGCACGTTGCTCCTCCCTGGGGAATTACAAGGGCTGGAGACCTGGCCTCCTGCGGGGAACCATAAAGTGTGCCTGTGAAAAATGGATCCCGGGCTCGAGCTCAGGGCCAGAGTGCTCTGAAATTCAGGGCTCTCCCAGGACTCAGTGCACATTTGTTTCTGTCCAGGCCAGTGACTCCCTGAAGCTGCGGAGGCCGGCAGGGGAGGGGACGGATAGCCCCTTTCCTGGAAGAAGGGAGCTGTGAGACGTGGCTGTCACTGATGCCAGTGGGCACCTCTCTGCCTCCAACCTCTAACCCTGTGTGAAGGCTTGCATGGCTGCTATTGCCGGCCTGCCCTTATCCTAAGCATCTTGTACATATTTTCTCATCTTAGGAAAGACCCATAAGATAGGAGTGCTAACAATACTCACTTTGCAGCTGAAGAAATGGAGGCGCAGATGGCTCAAGGAACCTAGATTCATCTAGAGAGTGCATATGAGACACTTGGAGGCCTTGCCAGAGCCAACACCAGCAGGCTCTGGACAGGGACGGCGAAGGAGGAAGTGGCGGTGAGGGAGGAGGGACACGTGGGAAGGAGGCAGGTGTATAAGGAAGGAGACCATGAGTGCATTGAAAGTCCCAGCAGCTGGAGGAAGATGAGGGACCAAGGCCCTGCAGTGGGCCTCATGACCTTGGGAAGGACAAGTCCTCTTGCCTGTGATGCACAATGAGTCCCTAGAAAGCACATACGCACAGGGTTTCAGAATGCAGAGTGTGCAGATGTCGCCCACAGCTGCACACTGTGATTAGACGGGGCTTATGGCTAGAAGTGGTGCTGTCTCGACTGCTGATGTGTCAGCTGTTGATGCCACTTTAGTTTTTTCGAATGGAAAAGATGTGAACCCAGAGTCCAGAAAATGGGGCTGGGTTGCTTGTGGAAACTGGGGAAAAACATGTGACCTCTCAAAGCCTTTATTCCTTGTTCTCAGCTTCTTGTGAAACAGGTCCAGTACTGCCAGACTGGGGAGGTGAGCAGATGGCTCTAAGAAAGTACAAAATCAGTCTGACAGCTGTAAACGTGGGTCAGTGCTACAAACGCAAATTCTTGTGAGTGTCAATGTTTTTCTGAGCCAGCAGTTGGTAGTAACAAACATTTCTTTCATGTTAATGACATAATGTAAGCATCTCCTTCATGTTTAAGCCTTCACTGTTTACTGAATTTACAGTAAAAAAAGATACTTATATACAGGCATGCCTCAGATGTGTTACAAGTTTGGTTCTAGACCACTGCAATAAAGTGAATATTGCAATAAAGTAAGCCACACAAATTCTGTGGTTTCCCAGTGCATATAAAAATTATCCTTACACTATGATTGTAGTCTATTAAGTGTGCAATAGCATTATGTCTAAAAAGACAGTGTGTATATCTTAATTTAAAAATACTTTAGTGCTTAAAAAATGCTAGTGATCATCTGAGCCTTCAGCAAGTCATAATCTCTTTTCTGGCAGAGGGTCTTGCCTTGATGTTGATGGCTGCTGACTGATCAGGGTGGTGGTTGCTGAAGGTTGGGGTGGCGGTGGCAATTTTTTAAAATAAGACAATGATGAATTTTGTTGCATTGATTGACTCTTCCTTTCATGAAAGATTTCTCTGTAGCACGCAATGCTGTTTCATGGCATTTGACCCACAGTAAACTTCTTTCAAAATTGGATCCAATCCTCTCAAACCCTGCCACTGCTTTATCAACTAAGTTTATGTAATATTCTAAATCCTTTGTTGTCATTTCAACAATGCTCACAGCATCTTCATCAGGAGTAGGTTCCATCTCAAGAAACCACTTTCTTTGCTCATCTGTGAGAAGCAACTCCTCATCCATTCGAGTTTCATTATGAGATTTCAGCAATTCAGTCCCATTTTCAGGCTCCACTTCTAATTCTAGTCCTCTTGTTATTTCCACCATGTCTGCAGTCATTTCTTCCACAGAAGTCTGGAACCCCTCAAAGTCAACCATAAGGGTTGGAATCAACTTCTTCTAAATTCCTGTTAATGTTGATATTTGACCTTCTCCCATGAATCACAAATGTTCTTAACAGTATCTAGAATGATGAATACCTTCCAGAAGATTTTCAATTTACTTTTCTCAGATCTACCAGAGGAATCACTATCTGTGGCAGCTATTGCCTTACAAAATATATTTCTTAAATAATAAGACTTGAAAGTCAAACTTATTGCTTGATCCATGGGTTACAGAATGGATGTTGTGTTAGCAGGCATGGAAACATTCATTTCCTTATACATCTCCATCAGAGCTCTAGATACACTGTCAATGAACAGT
>CM052437.1:62758799-62772633 GCA_028533085.1 Varecia variegata
GAAGAGTGCGATGTGCACTGTCTGGGGAATGGACACGCTTGAGGCTCGGACTCGGGGGATTGGGAGGGACATGGGCAATATATCTAACCAGAACTTTTGTACCCCCATAATAAGCTGAAATAAAAAAAAAATTAAAAAAATAAAATAAAATATTCAGTAAACCATGCTATAAGTAAATTTACTGTCATTCAGACTTTTTTTTTTACATTTATAGAGCACAGGCAGAGTAGACTCAGCATAATTCTTAAGGGTTCTAGGATTTTTGGAATAGTAAATGATCATTGGCTTCAATTTAAAGTCACCAGCTGCATTAGCCCCTAACAAGAAAGTCAGTCTCTCCCTTGAGGCTTGAAGCCAGGCGTTAACATCTCTTCTTTAGCTATGAAAGCCCTAGATGGCATCTTATTCCAATAGAAGGCTGCTTCAGCCACATTGAAAATCTGTTGTTCAGTGTAGCCACCTTCATCACTGATCCTAGCTAGATCTTCTGGATAACTTGCTGCAGCTTCTCCATCAGCACTTGCTGCTTCACCTTATACAGTTATGTTATGGAGACAGCTTCTTTCCTTAAACCTCATGCACCAACCTCTGCTAGCTTCCAACTTTTCTTCTGCAGCTTCCTCACCTCTCTTGGCCTTCAGAGAATTGAGGAGAGCTAGGGCCTTGCTCTGGATTAGGCTTTAGTTTGAGGGAATGTTGTGGCTAGTTTGATCTTCTATCCAGACCTCTACAACTTTCTCCACATCGGCAATAAGACTGTTTCACTTTATCATTCGTGTGTTCACTAGAGTAACACTTTTAATTTTCTTCAAGAACTTTTCCTTTGCCCCATGACCTGGCTAACTGTTTGTGACAAGAGGCATAGCCTTCAGCCTATCTCAACTTTCAACATGCCTTACTCACTTAGCTTAATCATTTCCAGCTTTTGATTTACAGTGAGAGACATGTGACTCTTCCTTTCTCTTGAACGCTTAGAGGCTATTACAGGGATATTACTTGGCCCTAATTTCAATACTGTTGTGTCTCAGAAAATGGGGAGGCCCGAGGAGAGGGAGAGAGATGAGGAATGGCCAGTTGGTGGAGCAGTCAGAACACATATGACATTTATTAATTAAGTTTGCCATCCCATCTTGGCACAGGTTGTGACACTCCAAAGCAATTACTATAGTAACATCACAGATCACCATAACAGATATAATACTAGTGAAAAAATTTGAAGTATTGTGCGAATTACCAAAATGTGACAGAGACACGACACAGTGAGCACGTGCTGTTGGGAAAACGGCAGCGGTGGACTCGCTCAAACCTTTAATTTGAAAAAAAACCTCGCAGCATCTGTGAAGCGCAATAAAGTGAGATATACCTGTGCTAACTTTAATTTTATTAACTGACTTCAGGTGGAAAAGGAAAAAATGTCATCGTGGGTCACCGTGTTTGTATCCACTGGGTGTTTTTGGTGATGCGGCCAAGTGCTGCACTGGGGCACTATTTAAAATTCTTGCCATGTCTTTAAAATTCACGTTTTTTTTCAACTTAGGTAAAATAATACATTCTTATTAGTTACTGTAATAGAATTCTTATTCAGTCTCCACTTGCCGCATAGGTTTGGGAGTCAAGAGAGCCCTTGGGTTTTTACTCCCAACGCTGCCAGCAGGAGCCGGGCAGGCTTCCTTCCCTCTTGAAGCCTCTGATGTTCTGTATGTGAAATGGGTGTCATTGCTTCTCTTTCTTCCAGAAATAACACACGTGGAAGCACTGAGATCATTAAATATCTCTTTGTACTGTTTTTTGTTTGTTTCTACCTTATCTGATTTCCTAGGTTAAAAGTTTGCTTGGCTAATGGGAAAAAGGAGACGCAGCTTTTTCAAGTGGGGCGGATTCCTTAGCCGTGACTTGTATGTTAGATTTGCTCCTCATCATTTGGCTGTGGTCTGTGTGAGTGCTGAAAAAGGGAAGATAGATTCATGCACAAAGGAAATGGGAAAAGACTCATGCTTGGCAGGCTCCAGGGCAGCGAGAGAACCCGGGATGCTGACCGTGCACCGGCTTGATGACTACCTCTCTCGGCTGCCTTTGAGAGGCAAGTGGAAGTGTTGTGTGGGAAGTCTGGAAATGTCACCTTAGCAAGGCTGATTTAGCTGGGTAGGGAAATTCCCTTTTTGCCTCTCCTCTGCCCCCTTTCTGGAAGGTGGATAGGGTGGCAGGAACCACAGATGACCTTCTGTAAGGAGCCAGGAGCTAGGATGGCAGAGCAGAAAGACAGAAGGAGCACAGTCCCTGACGACCATATTGGACCTGGACTGCCCACTTGCTGTCCCCTATGGCGAGGACAAACCCTCTTCTCTTTAAATTGCCTCCCTTTTTTGTGATCCCTCTTACTATAGACTGAATTTAATTCCTCATGGATATATCTGCCACATGGCTTATATCAGAGACAACAGGAACAAATCCATTTACATTTCTCTTCCTCTCTGAGCCCCACCTGGTCCTGGAGGCGGTGGGCTTCTTTACCGCTATTCCAGGCAGGAGCTACCCGGGTTATGAGTGGCAAAGGCCAAAACTGCTGTTAGCCCATGTGCAGCCTTTGTGCAAATCAGAAAAAGGCATCCCAATCCTAAGACACTTCCCCGTCCTCTGCCAGAAATTGACACGTGGTGTGATGGGAATGGACTGTGTCCTTAGGAGTGGCCCCTGCACACGATGCCACCTGCTCCACCACAGGTTGGCCCCTAAGATAGTGGTTGCTGCTCACTTTTGGGTCAATGTTCAGGACGGTCCTTGACCTTGAACTTCTTCTCTAGGTCTTGCAACTGTGCCTAGGATAGGCCTCAGAAAAGCCCAGCCAGGGACCTGGGAGAGAAAGTGACCAAGACTGCGTGATGGGGCAGGGAATGGGTTTTGGTGGGTTTATGGCTCTTAACTCCTTTTTATGGGAGTAGCTCATTTTTGTGCCAACTATTTGGACTCATAACTGGCAGAAGTCTCATCTGTTACTCTGGCTGCCGCGTGGCAGGCTGTGTGCAAAGGCTATCTCCCAGAGTCCCGCCCCAGAGCTGTCTGTGGGGTCCTGAGCCCCCACATAACCCATGTTGCCTTTGTGTGAATAGGGTGGGCAGGGTCGCAGGCAGTTCCTGCTCACATGAAATATGATCTCTGCCACAGAAGGGCAGACCCAGGCCTTGCTTTTGTGCTGGCTTGAGAGTGATCCTTCCTTCCCTTTTTGGCAATTTCCCCATACTCCTGCCTGCCCACCCACGGAGGGTTAAAGGGAATTGAGAAAAAGGCCCTAAGCCTCAGAGGGAAAAGAGCCAGAGCTGTGATATTGCTGCTCTGGACTTTATAAAATGGCCAGTATTGGCCCAAAGAAATATGACCTGATATAGAAGGAGCTCATGTGACTTCAAAAATTACCAAATTTGTTATGGGAAAGTCACTTGCCCTAAAAAGAATTGGGCCCCTACTCTGTCATAGTTTAATTTTTTTTTTGATTTCCTTTCTGTTTTCTTTATTTTTATTTTTAGTGGCTTTAACTTGTTCTGCCAACAATGAATATGGCAGAAGGATGTGAGTTCCTTTGGGATGGCACCACTAATCGCGGTGGCGAGTTGCTTATTCTGCAGGATGTATATCTCTAGGTGCTGCATGGGACCGACCCCAGGTGACTTCATTCAGATCCCTTCTCTAGCTTTCCCAATTTCATCTTACTGCTTATTTGAGAGCTGCGATTTCCCAGTGTTAGGTTTTTAAGAGGACAGCAGCCTAGAGGCCAAAGCTAAAGTGTCTTTATAGCTAGATGCATGTAAGATATTAGAAAGCAAGGAAATTAAACACACTGTTAATAAATGTACCTAAATGTATATGATAAAATAATGCCGTTTTCTTCAAATAGCCCCCTGGGGGATCTGAAGCTCTCCTCCCAAACTCCCCAGAACACCAGGGCCTCCCTATGTGCCCACAAGAATCCCAGCCGACTCAGGGCAAAGAGGCACTTTATTTCTGTCCCCTTCAGTTCACCACTTCACTTCAAATGACTTCAGGCTGGTTCCAGAAAGCTACTCAAATGACAGTGCACCACCATTTAGGATACTCATGAGGGAGGCCACAGGCTTGAAGCACTCACCACAGTAAAGCTAAAAAATTGTTCTGAGCGACGGCGGCTTCATCTGAATGAGCGCATGGCCTCCCATAGCCAGGATGCAGATGGGGAGCACACACCGAAAATCCAAGTTCAGCTCTGTTTTCAAGAAGCAGCTTCAAAATGTGTGCCTGACCTGACCCTAGTCATAGTCTGTCCTCTCACCCCAACCGGGAAGACAGAACCGGCCTCCTGAGCTGTAGGACTCGGACCGTGACACGGGAGATGTGGTTCCCTGCTATGTTCATTCTAAACAGAACTGGAATCAGAGTTGGAAAAGGAACTTCAAACTTCTGTCAGTAGTGAAAGCCTTCTTATGAATCAAGTGCTTTGTAAATACTTTGATTTTGTAGACGGAGAGTGAGTCGTATATTGAAAGGATTGTATTTTCATTAAAATGCAGGTGTGTAAAAGTCAAGGCAGGCGGGAAACATTTGGCCCGAGACTTTGTGAGTTTGATTGGACCCACATGCTGGCATCATTTCTGGCAATCAGTTCGTGCTGTGACGTCTCAGCCTGTGTGAGGTCCGGGGATTTAGGGTTCTGATGTTTATAAGAATGAGCAAAGACAAGAGATTGGGAATGAGACACATGTGAGGGCCTCCCAGAGACCTGGAGCAGGAGGGACCAGTATCCTAGTTGCGTCCATCTGTCTGGAGATCAGGATGTTTTCTGGGGCCCTTTAATGCTCTGTTGGCTGGGGGGTCCCATGAGCTGCCAGAGGCTTCACGTGTTTTCAGCCCTAAGGTGCAGTACGCAGAGAAACACCTCCCGAGGGAGTGAGTCCGGGAGACGGAAGCCCTTGAAGAAAGACAAAGACCCTTTGCGACCCTTGACCACAGTGACTGCTGGACACGGCCCCAGGCCTTCCTGGATGTCTTCCTCACACATTCTCAACCATTGGATTCCCTCTAGTCCTGTCCCTTTCTCTCTCTCTTTTTGAAATAATTTAGCAAACATTTATTGGAGATACATTATTTGCAAAACAAAACAACAAAAAAAGACACAAGCCATAGGGAAAGGGGTGTATAGTGGGGGATGGGATGAAAATATTATCAAGATTACAAGTTCCCAAATTTTAGGATGTTCAGACAGTATTTTCCAAAACGAGTTTCCCACAGTATAAACAGGTGTTCTCAAAGAAATGGTCTGGAGTTCATATGAGACGTTGGTTTAAACAAAATTAAACGTTTCTTATTACTATACTACTTCTCAAAACTTTTATTAATAATAGGCTGCTGTGCCACATAAACCTCCAAATGGAGCAGTATAATAGGCTGGATTTCCAAAACTTATTTGATTATGAAATTTTCTCTTTCACTGAACCCAGATGGAAGAATTAATCTTGAAGGGCAGAGATGCATTCTGCACACTTTCCCTGCACCGTGGCTGGCTTTAGACCGAGGATGTGCCTGCACTGGCGCGTCAGAGCTGGAGGAGGACGTGGCAGGCAGAGCCACACCCCACGCGGGGCGACTCTGCTACTCTCTGCACCCGTCCCCCCCCTGAAGTGCCGCCTTGGCTTCCTGGCAGCATCGTTCATTGCCACAGCCAAAGGTGCAGTCAGCACCAGGTCAGAGAAAGCGAGGGGCCCAGGGGCCGTCCGTGCTTTCAGATGGAGTCGGTGGTCAGTGTGCGATGCATCATCTCACACATGTTAAAAGGAAAAGCAGTTGTCAGTGCCTATTCATAGAGATTATTAGAATGATAGAAAAAGAGGATTTTGCATTTAGACAGTGAGCCATAGAATTTTAGAAGGAGCGCCAGAAATCATTTTAGCACGTGTTACATTCGATTATCACCTGTACCTCATAAAGACATACAATTATAATATATCAATCAAATGGTTCTTTTAAAAAAAGGCCTTAGAGACTGTTCCTCTGGGCTGGTTGGTGAGTCTCTCTGCGGTCATCCTCTGGCCCACGCACACCCTGCTCTGCCCAAGAACAGTTCCTCCTCCCCCCAGTTTGCCTCTCAGGCCCTCCCGGACCGATGCGCCCGTGCTGTGTACTCATCCACCCCGGGTTTCGCTGTGCGATGCCTGCAAGGGGACGTAGGTGGTATGCATGGCTAAGCCGGAAAGCTGGGTGGCTGCAGCCTCACAGCCACGTCTCAGATTCGGGTCATACCTGCCTGGATTTTCTGAACACCTGTGAGGGTACAGCCCAGGCTTGGACTTCTCACCCAGCAAATGGGGGAATATGGAGAAGGCGCTGCTTCCTTTGAGGCTCCTCCCCTCCAGCCGTACTCTAGTCTATTACATCCCTCTGGACTCAGATGGCACTTCCCCCAGGGCTCTCCTAACTCCCTGCCGCCCACGGGGCTTGGGACCTTCCTGTAGAACTGGATCCCTGTTCTCACCTCAAGGTCCTAAAGTGCCTGTTTCTGTGCCTTCCCCTCTCATTTCTCCTGCTGCCTTTGCACACCTGACTTTCAGGAGGGGGTGGCCACTCAGCTCTGCTGTCTCACCTGACCTGTCTTCCTCAACAGATTCCGCCTTTGTCCTCGAGTCACGGGCAATGGAACCCGTCTTTGGCATTTTGGCAAGAAACGGCCTTTATGACCTCATGGCCCAGCTGCGGTGCTGGCCTTCTGGCTCTGTCCTAGCAGCATCACGACACTGTAAGTGTTGCCTATGCACATATTCAATGCCGCGTTGCCCAGGATTGCAATGAGTAACCAGCATGACTCAATTTCTTCTTCTCTCGTCCCTGTTCTTATTCCTTTTCTTTCTTCTTTCTCCTTCTTTCTTAGAATGACCTCTTTTTAAAAACCTCCTCAATGTTTGCATGTATATTACCTACTGGGGTCAATCTAATAAAAAAGCCCCAATAGTCACGTCTCTGCCTGTAAATGCTGGGGGCGGAGACTTCGGAGGGCTGCCAGGACCTGCAAAGATCTCCTGGCCACCATTCTGTCATCTGAGTTCAAGGTCAGACTCCACTCCTTTATTCAGAAGGAAAATAGGCTCCTTCCTCCTTTCAGACACCCTCCTAGAGGAAGCTCTCTGGCCAGGCTTGATGACTCCCTCCAGGTTCACAGCACCAGTGAGTCCAGGTGCTCTGTAAACCAGCGCCCCCAAATGCGCAGGTGAACTGCTCACCTAGCTGAGCCAGTGTGGGTCCTGCTGCGCTGTGAGCCCACGTTGTTTTATGAGTCACATGGAGAGTTGAACCCTGGGGCTTTGCTACTGTCCCTGAAAGAGAAGCTGGCAACTCCTGAGTGCCTTTCCCTGAGATTTCTCCCTCTTCCTCTCAGTTTTGGATTTCACAAGGCAGAAGTTAGATCTTTGACAAGAGACCTTAGCTAATTAGAGGCAGAACACATAAAGCTCATGTTTTTAAGGAAATGAAAGAGCAATTATGAGTGAGCAAAGACTACAATGAAGCTTACTAAGGCACACACACACAAAAAATTAGAAGGCATGAAAATGCTCTCTCCCCTCCCCCATTTCCTAGGTCCGTTAAGAAGGAAATGCCAGTCTGCCGGTCCTTTGGTGGACGAGAGTCCCAGCTATTGTGAGCATATCCAAGCCTATTGTTTCTTTAGGTACAGACACAGGCATTTATACTTCTAGGACAAAGGCTTGAGTAAGAAGCACAAAGAAACTTTTTCCTCTTTTCTCTTTAGCTGCATGGTGTCTGCACCCCACGCCACGTCGGTGGCAGTGATCACGGGAGTGACGAGTAAACCTGCAGCAGCTGTTCACTGAGGACTGACTGTCAGCACCGCTCTGAGTGCTTTGCCTTTGTCTCATCTGGGCCTGTCGCAGCTCCATGGAGAGGTGCTGCCATTCTCCCTCCTTTACCAGCGAGCCAGTGCAAGGGGGCACTGCTTGGTGCTGAGCCAGGGAACCTGACTCCAATGTGTGAGCTTCTAATCCCCATCCTGATTCCTTTCTGCACCTTGTAGTAGTTGCAGCAATAGCAGACATTTAGGGGCCATTTACGTATCCTGGGAACTCTGGTCAAGGTTTTCAGAGCAACCCCTTGTGATGGGCGCTGTTGCTATCCCCTTCAACAAATGGGGACACAGAAGGTAGGTTCCCAGCCCAGGGTTCCCCAGTGTAAGTGGCAGAGCCAGAACATAGGTCTAGGATGCGACTGCAGGCGCCAGCTCTTCCTTCCAGCCCTGCCCCGCCTCCTGCTCAGGACAGAGGATGCAGGCGAGACTGACCTTGCCTGTCTCCTGTTGGCAGCACCTATTTCTGTGCGGTGGAAATATTGGTAGTTAAAGGAAAGGAGAGGAAGTGTTGAGAGGCTAGATAGGGGAGTGCTATGGTCTGAATGTTTATGTCCCCCAAATTCATATGCTGAAATCCTAACGCCCAAGGCAATGGTATCAGGAGGTGGGGCTTTGGGACGTGATTAGGTCGTGAGAGTGGAGCCTCATGAATAGCATTAGTGCCCTGATAAAAACAGGCCAGAGAGACCCCTGACTCCTTCCACTATGTGAGCACACAGGGAGAAGGTGCCATTTATGAACTAGGGAACAGGCCCCATCTAGACACTGAATCTGCTGGTGCCTTGATCTTGCACTTCCAGCCTCCAGAACGTGAGAAATAAATTTTGTTGTTTATAAGCCACCCGGTCTGTGGTGCTTCCTTATAGGAGCTCACACAGACTAAGACAGAGAGGGCTGGGCTAGAGGTGACAAGCTAGAAACAACGACACCATAAAGGGGGAAGAGAAAGAAAGGGAAAGACAGTCAGCACCCATTGTCAATATCAAGATGGCAACAAAGTTGCCAATCGTTTTCAGAACCAAGTCACAGTGGAATGGGGCTGAGGAAGGCGACGAGCCCCCTGGCCACATCATTTTTTGCCCAAACTTCCCTGTAGACATTTTTTTTTCTTCTTCACTTATTAAAAATTGAAACATAATTTACATACAAAAAAATGAACACATTTTAAGTGTGAAGATATTATCAGGACAATTTAATGAAATTTAAATTTGTATTGTATGTGAAATAATAATAATACATAGTTGTTAAATTCCTGAATTTGATCATCATTATATTGTGATTATATAAGATAATTCCTTGTTCTTAGGAAGTACATACTGAGGTATTCAGAAGTGAAGGGTCAACTTTCTCTCAAATGGTTCAGCAAAAATATAAAGAGGCAGACAAAAAGAAAGAAAGAAAAAGAGAGCACAACTATGATCAAATATTAATAAAGAGTGAATCGTTGTGCGAATCTCATATGTACTCACTAGAACCGTCATTCAATGCGTTGCTTAGGGAGCAGGTTTGAAGTTTTGTGGGGGGAATTCATTGGCAGCACCAGGCCTGAGTTTACATGAAGTGAAAAATGTGAGCAGTGTGGTTGGCGGGTCCATACTCCATCTGCTGTTCCAAGTGGGGGGTCTGCATGGCCTGGTTGTGAGTGAAGCCATTTGTCCTTCCCTTTGGGACTACCATGGCCTTAGAGATGATATAGCCCTGGGTATCCAAAAATTACATTTTGAGAATCTCAATGATCCAAAATGGTTGAGCTCAATAATGCATGATGAATTCATGTTGTTTTGAAAAAGAATTACTGAGGTGACCAACAAGAGACTTTAATACTGGTCCCCAAGTAGGTAGGTCACCCAAGAATTCCAACCCTGGGTACACTGCATTGGCAACCAAAATCCCAAAGACTGTTAACTCTGCTGCCATTCTGTAATTTCCTCTGAGAGGATTTATGAGTTCTGGACCTCTTTTTGGATACGATATTGGGTAAAAATACTTTCTATAGGCACTAGTAAACATTTAGCACGTTATCATGAAAAGCAGCACTGTAAGCCCAAGAAATTTAGAGCTTACCATCTTTGTTCCTTCCATCATGGAGTGAAATGACAAAAAATTTGGCAGACAGGATTAAGATCAATCAAATGAGGGCAGCTGGCCACATGAAGTACCATTTCACCCTCACTAGCATGGCTGAAAAAAAGACAGATAATAACATGTTGGTGAGATTGTAGAGCAATTGCTGGTGGAATTTTAAAATAGTGTAGCTGCTTTGGAAAACAGTCTAGCAGTTTCTCAAAAATTTAAATACAGAGTTTCCATATGACCTAGCAATTCCACTCCTAGGTATATAACCAAAAGAAATAAAAACATGTTTTCCCACAAACACAAAACTCGTACACAAATGTTCATAGTAGCATTATTCAGAATAGCCAAAAGTGGAAACAACCTAAATTATTATCAACTGATGAATGGATAAATAACATGTGTTGTATCCATGTATCTGGCAATACAAAGGAATGAAATACTGATACATGTGACAATAGAAGTGAGCTTTGAAAACATGCTAAGTGAAAGAAGCCAGACACAAAAGGCCACGTGTTGTATGATTCTATTTACATGAAACATCTAGAACAGGCAAATCCATAGAGACAGAAAGTAGATTAGTGGTTGTCATCGGCAGGAGGGAGGGAGTTATGGGGAATGACTACTAATGAGTAGGTATAATGTTTCTTTTGGGGATGATGAAAATGTTCTGAAATTTGATAGGAGTGATGGTTACACAACTCTATGAATATACTAAAACTCACTGAATTGTACACTGTGGAAGGGTGAATTTGATGGTATATGCATTGTACCTGAAAAAACTGAAAGTGTGCCCTGAATTGTCCCTTGTTCTTGTGCGTGTGTTTCTGCAGCCCCTTTGAGGAGCCTCACACCTGGCGCATCTGTGCTGGTCTTGACCACTCCTGACGGTTGCCCTCAGCCTTGGAACCACTCAGCGCCGCTGCGGGGCCCGCAAGCCTTCCTGGGAAGACCTAGACCTCCAGGCTGCCTCTGCTTCTGCACTTTCTCCTCCTTCTCAACTAAAAGTGAAGCACCTGTCTGTGTGGCCTCCTCAGTCATGCAGTGACTTCGCCTTCATTTCCTGTCTCCCTCTGAGCCCTGCCTTCCCCTCCCCAATTCTCCTTCTCCATCTGCCCTTGGCCTTCTCCTGGTTTATAAATCTGTAGGGAAATGTCATTTAAAGAGGCCAGAACCCACTACTGGGTCTCCTTTCCTCATTGCTTCTTGGGAAATATTTGCTTCTGTGTTCTTGGTGAAGGAAAGCTCAATTTTGTCTGCCTTTATACCCTTAGTCTTTTCAGATTAAACATTCCCAGTCAATCACCTTCCAAATCAGGTAACTAGTTTTCAGTTGTACCAGTCCATCCTTCAGCGTTCCTTTGCGTAAACATAAAGATGCAAAAATACACTCATGTTTTCCCCCTTTTACACAAAAGGAAGCACACCGTTCTGTGTCTTGCTTTGTTCACTTACTGTGTCTTGGCGATCTTTTTATATCACTATGTTGAAAGCGTCCCCCTTCTTTGTCGTTGCTGCGTAATAATCCAGTGTTGAGGTGGACTCTGGTTTCATCAGCTCCTGTCGAAGGATCCTGGCTGACTCGTGTCTTCTGCTATCGCAAACTCTGCTGGGGGACCTCACAGTCACTTCTATTCAGCTCATGCAGGCAGAGCTGTAGGACGGATTCCCAGGAGGGGAATTGCTGGGTAAGGGGTAAACCCTTTTATAATTTTGGCACGCGTTGCCAGATAGCCTCCCACAGGCAGACAATTGCTGGGCACTTGCATCAGCAGTGAATGAGAGTGGCTTCTTCCCCCAGCCTTTCCAATAAAGTATGTTACTTATATTTGGGATTTCTGCAATGGTGCACTGATAAATGTTTAACAACCATCTCTCAAAAGGAAAAAACAAAACAAAAAAACACAACAATCCCAAAGGAAAAAAAAAAAAGCCCTAATTAATGTCTGCTGATTTCCATTGTGTAAATACTTCCACCCAGGCCAATTTCAAGCTACCAACATAATGACCCCGAACACGGAGTTGGGAAGAGATGAGCCGTCGCACCTGTCCTATAGTATTTCCACCATGTGGATGCAAGGGATGGAAGTAGCATAGCTCATTGTGAAATGCAGTAAAATAATGAGAAATTTAAGAGTTTTATTGCCTTTGTTTTTAGTATAATTTATTTAATTATAAGCTTATATCATTAAAATTTTAGTAATGGCTGCATTTAAGAACCAACTCATAAAACCAGAACATCTAATAATTATTCACTGTGAACTGGCAAGCACCAGCTCCAGTGCACCACTGCTGTTTCACCAGTCTGAAAGGTGGTGAATTCTGTCTCACTATCGCTTTAATTTTTATTATGGCTGTTTTATATGTCTAAGGACTATTTGTGTTTCTTTTTCTGTCTGTGAAATATCTGTTTCTGTCCTTTGCACATTTGTCTGCTGGGTTATGTTCTGTTATTGATTTTTAGGAGCTCCTTATACATATCTTTTGTCTGTGTTATAGATTTGCAATGTTTTATCCTAGTTTGCTATTTATCTTTTGTGTTTGCCCATGTTTTTTTTTCCTTGCCATGAAGCTGTTGTTGTTATTGTTTTTAAATGTAGTTGAGTTTTTAAATTTTTTCTTTGACAGCCTCCAAATGTTAAATAATAATTAGAAACAACAGGATTATATAACTAAAATTTGTTTCTAGTTCTAATCAATTCTTACATATTTAAACAAGTTTCCTATTCTCTAAGCAATCTGTACAATTCCTGAATCTCCTTAGAGTTTATTATACTGGATTTTGTCTTTTTCTTTTGAGTCAAGTCATTATTTAAAAACTCTCTACACTTAGTGTTATAATAAGGATGCATGATACATTAAAGATGGGCCTGGCACACTTCAGCTAAAAAGAAGTGCACATAGAGGTCATAAGATATTTATCAAGCCCTGTATCACTAGTTCAGTGGTGGTTAACCCTAAAGCCTTTCTCTGACTGGTGTTATTTCCTACTGGGGAGTGTCTTCATTATATTTGACTTCCTATGTGAGCATTGTCTTAGTCATTTTGTGTTGCTATAGCAGAATACCAGAGACTGGGTAATTTATAATGAACAGACATTTATTTGGCTCATGGTTCTTGAGACTGGGAAGTCCAAAATCGAGGGACTGCATCTGGTGAGGGCCTTCCTGTTGCAGCATGACATGGCAGAAGGCATCACATGGGTGAGAAAGCTCATGGAAAGGAGCAAGAGGGGGCTGAACTCAGTTTGATAACAAGCACACTCCTGCAATGATGACAAGAGTGATAATGTGATAATGATATCAACCTATTCATGAGGGCAGAGCCCTCATAACCTGATGATCTCGTAAAGGTCCTACCTCTCAATACTGCCCTGGGGTTCAAGTTTCCAATGCATGAACTTTGGGGGACACATTCAAACCATAGTAGGCATGTACTGGCTTAATCCTATGTTTCTCTCTCTGTTGGACCTCAAGGCCCAAAGCTCTAAGAATGGTACTAGATCTTAGTTTGTGTTGAAGAAATATTAGTTGAGTCCCCAACTTCAAAAGTGTGGACCCCTCAGATTTTAATCTGTATCCCCACCATCCCCGACACTGTCCGTTGACATTTAATCAGCAACCACATACTTCCACCACTTGAGAAGCTGTATTTGTGGTCTATATGGCTAGTCTCAGAATACAATCACGTGGAAAGTTCTAACATAGTGTGTCTGAAAGCCACGTGACCATTTACAGTGAACTTTATTTTCAGCATCTCATCTTTGGTCCTGACTTTAGAAATGAGGAAACTAAACCTCAGCTATGATAAGTGATCTGTGCAAAGTTACCCCATTGCCACCCTGGCTTCGAGTAGTGCATCTGGCACATGGTAAACCTTTAA
>CM052437.1:62772733-62854702 GCA_028533085.1 Varecia variegata
TGAGCCAGGTGGAAATATAGGTCTGCAATAACCACAGCACTCTTTACCCCCCAGGCTTGGAGTCGTCCAACACATTATGGTTTTACCATTTTCAGACAGAGTCCTGACTGGACATGAGACATGTGCCTTTATGCTGCAGGAGGTGCACTGAAACTGAACAGCTCTAGGGGAGAGCTCGCAGCCCTCCTTCCGGCCATCCCTGCTCTCGGCCTGTACTGCCTATTTTTGATCAGGACAGCCTTGAAATTGTCTACAAAGAAAGGAGAGGGAGTTTGTTTTTCACTTTTGCTGCCATAATTAATTTTATTTAGGAAAGCATTGTGTCTTCTGAGAGAGTATTGTAGAGAGAGCCGGGAGAATGAATGGACTTCAGAGTGAGCTGTGTGTGCTCCAGACTTCCCCAGGATGACTGACAGCTTCCTGATCAGCAGACTGGCGGTCCCCAGGCCCATGGGATGGACACTGGCTGGGGGCCAGTGTCTGAGTTGAATGGCGCGGGCTGGACAGTGCTTTTCCTCAGCCAGTGTGGCAATGAGCCCACTCTTGAGAAGGCGCTTTGGCTTGGGAAAACACCACGCATTAGGCGTTGGCTTCCGCAGCAGGGGTCCGGGGCCAGAGACACTGCCAGGCACCTTCTGGGAGGCCGGCTTTCCAGCCGGGCCTGCTGCCCGTGCTCAGGAGAACCGGGCCCAGCTTAGGAAGTGTCCCATTGCCCAAGAGGAAAGCCAACGTTTAAGAATTGATAAAATTAGGAGACTGTAGACATTAGAATGAGGTGTGGACGGCCTAAATGAGGAGCCATGCTGTGTACTTTTCCTTTATAATACCTTCTTCCCGCCCTTCTCCCATCATGACTATACTACGTGCTCATCCAAGAAAACTATGAAAAGTATACAAAAATCTCTCACGATGAATCATTCAACCCAGAGATTTAATGTCTACAATTCTTTTAGGAGCATCTTTTGTAAGCTAAACTTCTACTATTATTAAAGAATGTATCATGCCAATCATTTTATTTTGTAAACAGGACCTCAGGTACATGACATTGGGTTAATTGTGATCCCTGATTTATGATCTACTCTCACCATTTGACTATGCAGTGCACGTTTTTAATAATGAGCATTTCTACCCAATATGAAATATTGGGCCTTTAACCATCATGTATAAAATCTTTTGGCTCAATTTTTTCCTATAATTACACATCTCCTTATCTACATATTTTTCTTTTGCTCACTTGAGCACATGCTGTGTATGCACTTTGTAGGCCTCTCAGGAGGTTTTCGGTGGTGGAATTTTGTCACTCAGGTAGCCTTCCACTGCACTGCCCTTTGGATCTCAGAATGTGCTGCCCATTTATCTCTTTCTGTGTAAGAGCAATCGGGGTTAGAGGTCACCTATATATGCCCCCTCATTTATCTCTGGGGCTTTAGCAAAACTACCCCCAAGCCCAGGCGGGTGTCAGGTCTTCTCCTCCTTGAGGGTCTCCGTGGTAAAAGAGAGGCCCCAGTGTCTGCCGCAGCCTCCATAAACCACTGCGGTCCAGAGTGCATGTTGCCATCCCAGCAACCACCACCTGGTTTATGAAATTCATGTTTGTTAATTATCTGGTAGAAATCTAAGCAGCTGTTATTCATTGTCATGTAGTTGAAAACCCTTCTCAGCCTTCTCCAGAATTCACTTTTCTTTCTATCTTGCCTCTTATCATTGGTTTTAGCCTTTAACTGTTCTTTATAGCCCTTCTCTATATTCTTGAATTTCTCTTAAGTTTCAGACCAGGACCCTGAGGGTGTCCACACCCCAGACTTCACCAGGAAGACAACGCGTGATCTCCAAGAGCCAGCAGCACTGTGCGTGGAGCGGGAAGGAGAATTTCCCCTTTCTCCCCCCACCCTGATTTCTCCTCTCACAGGTTCCCCAGCTCTTCTCTGCCCCACATCCCGTCTGTCTCTCCATCCTTCCTAGGGTTTTCAGTTGAGGACTGTCCCGTTGTTGACGGGTCATACGCCTTATCTTATGGATAAGGCGGAAGTCTTGTCTTATGGATGCCAAGAACTTCTCATAAATGTACAAATGACTTGTGATGTTCATTTGAGACTGATAGTGATCAAACAAATAGTAAAACTTTCACAGGATTGCTACAAATAAATGATTTTTTAAAACAGAATAAAACCAACCAAAGCAAGAAACAAAAAAACCAACCTTTTCTATTTAACATTTTTGCTAAACTCCATTTGGCCTGTTGACTTTCCAGACACTCTTGCTACAGGCACACGGGGCTCAGTTTTGTTCCGCCTTGTCTATGTGCTGTCCTCATCCCCACCTTTCGTACCTGTGCTGTCCTTGTCTGAAACTGCCCAGAGCTCCCTACACGCTACGTCAAGGTCAGGCCAGGTCAAGGCTGGCACAGAGAAAGGAGCTGCTGTAGGAGGCCCATGGGAGTCTTGCCGGATCTGTGAGCTCACGGCGCACTCCAGCCCCCCTGACATATCCAGAGGAGGCAGATCTGAGTTCTGGCCCAGCCCTGCCACTCATCAGCTGTGTGACCTTGGAAAAGTCAAATAACCTGTTGAAGCCTCCATTTCACATCAGTCTAGTGGAGTGAGTAATAGTCTCCATGTCACTGCATTGTGATGGATTAAATGGGATCAGGTATGTTACGCATCACCATGGTAATGGGCAAAAATAAGTGCTCAGTAAATGTTGACCATTTTTTTCATTATTATCAACAACAGCAACAGTACCTGGGGCCAGCAGGTACTGTGTAGGGTGCACAGACCATTGGCCCATCTGGAAACTGGTTTCCTGTCTGCTCCTGTCTTTGGTCCTGGCCTGCTTTCTACCTGCCCCTGCACTGAACTCTGACTCTGCCTGTCCCTTCCTCTCAAGGTTGGCCCCTGGATGCTGCCCCATAGCTGGTACCTCCCAGCTGCCCCTCCCAACACCCCTGTGCAGTTTGGACTCTGGTGACCTGCCCTGCCCTGGGCTCCCAGGTGCACCTCCCACCCCTCCCCCACCCCCTGGCCCCGGGCCACCAAGGCACATGCTCCTGTCCTTGTACTCACCATGGGTTCAGATGGCGAGTGCCTTGAAGGCAGAAATAGGGTGCTCTCAACCCATTCCCTGGCCCCTGGCAGGCAGCTGGCTGCAGGACAGCCTCCAATGCTTGTTAGCCAAATACATGAAACATTGAATGAAGGCGAGGAGAGGAGGTAGACAGGAAACTTCTTCCCTTGTTGAATCCAGCTTTGGTAGTATGCTCCTTTCTACTGGAAGTCCAGAGCAATGCATGTTGAACACTTAATTTTAACAGCTTTGTTTCTCTTGAATGCCCGCCTCATGCTGAAAATATATCCACCTCTTAATAGCTTCATTAATTACCTTCGAAATCACTTCAGTCGAATTCAACACAGCTCATCTGAACAGATATTGCACAGTGCTCATGATGTGTTGGACATTGCTATGGGCACATGGCTGCAAAGAGGATGGTCAGAGTTCCCGCCTGACAGAACTAAAATTCTACCAGGAAGAGAGATACTGAGCACCTAACCAACACACACACAGGGTAATTTCATTTTGATAAGAGCTACCAAAGCAACACCACCACCACAAAAGAATTAGGATAATGAGCCTCAACTAATGTGGGCATATGTGTGTGTATATGTGTGTGTGTGTTGGGGAGGGGATGGGGTCTCTGAATGATGAGGGAAAGCTGCCCTGTTGAGATCTGGAGAAGCACATTCTAGTAGAGGAATGGGAAGTGCAAAGGCCCTGGGGTAGTAGCAGAGGCATTGTGTTTCAGGGGCATAAGGGAGGCCAATGTACCAGGCCACTGAGGGAAGGATGCAGGGCAAAAAAGTAGGCATCTCAAGTGCACGGAGGCCACCTTTTCTGTTGCCCAGTACAGGGCATCCTCTTTGGACCCTGTATGTGGGTGAAGATGGCTGTCATGAACCTCGGGTCCATTAGCATTCACAACAAAGGGCATTTCCAGTCTAGAATCTAAGTAATCACCCCCCAAAACAAAGAAGACACCATTTTAAAATATGTGAAGATGGATTACAAATAGGGAAAATGTAAACACAAGCACTGTGGGAAAGCATGTTTCCTTCATTTGCCTTTTGTCACAATATCTGAAAAACTGCAAAAGGACATTAAAGATCTGGGAGGGAGAGCTGAAAAACTCTGATAAGATAGAGTTATCTTATTTCAAATAAGAAAGGAAGCAAAAGTGGCGCAAACCTTGGGTCGAATTTCTCCTGTACCAAGTGCAGGACCAGCAGTTACTGCTGGACAGACTGTACCTCATCCCAGATGTACTGGGCATTCTTTTAAGGCTCCAGACTCAGGGTGTGCAAACAGAGTGAAATTATAGGTGAAAAGAATCATTGAGGACCAGGGATTCGATACTATCTTGAACAGCAGCAGCAACAACCACAAAGGGTTGCGTTTGCTCCAGAAGCCAAACACTTCTGGGGAAGCTGTGGGGAAGAGTTGGTACGTGCAAAGCAAGTTGTAAACTCAAAAAAGCCTTTAATAAAGGGGCAAGGCACGGGCCAGCTCTGGGGCACTGCAGCATCAGCTGAGCAAGTGCTTTTGATAGACTACTCTTTTCTGGAGCTCTGCACTTTTTCTATAGTGGATAAGCTATCAAGCTTCCAAAGTAAACTCAACTTAAACCAAAACCTCAAACAAATGGTGAGAAAGATGATATTATGGAATCCAAATTTCACTCTATTTGAAAGAGATGAACAAAAGAAAATGGTAGATGTTGCTTGCAGGAGCATGGTGAGTTTAAGTTGCTCTTCTACATTGGCAACATTATGAGTAGACTGTCACAGTCAAGGTATTTCACTGTGTAAAATAGGATCACACCTAAGAGAAAGAATGCAATCTAGCTAGCATTGGATCTTTTCTGTCCGTCATTGAAAATGTTTTCCAAAGACTGAACCAAAAGGAGAGCTGCTCCTCAGAAGGAACTCTGGACAATTAATGCAGTGGAGGTGGTAGGACAAGACTTGCAACACAAAGAAGCCTAGGAACTGAGCAAAAGCATGTATTCATTTTAAAATCACCCTATAACTTCTAAGTGTTACATGTTGAATGTAGCTGAAAAAGGGCATAAAACAGAATATTATATAGCTATGACAAACAGGGTACACTCCTGATGTTTCTGAATATAAAGTAATTATAAATACCGATGACTTAGAAGAGCTATAGACATTAGTGCAAGTTTCTACTTTCAATACCGATAATAGGCGGGGCGCAGTGGCTCACGCCAGTAATCCTAGCACTCTGGGAGGCCAAGGCAGGAGGATCGCTCGAGGTCAGGAGTTCGAGACCAGCCTGAGCAAGAGTGAGACCCTGTCTGTACAAAAAATAGAAAAAATTAGCTGGGCATAGTGGCGAGCACCTATAGTCCCAGCTACTCGGGAGGCTGAGGTAGGAGGATAGCTTGAGCCCAGGAGTTTGAGGTTGCTGTGAGCTGGACGCCATGGCACTCTAGCTCGGGTGACAGAGCGAGACTGTCTCAAAAACAAAAACAAAACAAAACAAAAAAATGACAGTAGCACATCTCACCACAAACAAAAGGCAGATACTCTGTTTTCTCCAGAAAAGAAACTGAAGAAAAAGGGCCTTTATTCTACACTTGCTTGTGGTGCTGGTCTAAAGACAAAAACAGGTTACAGAAGAACACCTAAAAATTCTAGCAAAGACTCTGCCCGACATCCCTCCTGGGGAGCCCAGTGAATGTGGCACCAATAATATGGATGGTTTACCTTCCATGAGATTGCACTGAGAGAGGAAAATATTCTTTTTTTTTTTTTTTCTGATACAGACTCTCACTCTGTTGTCCTAGGTAGAGCACAGTGGCGTTATTGTAGCTCACTCCAACCTCAGACTCCTGGATTCAAGCAATTCTCTTGCCTCAGCCTCCTGAGTAGCTGGGACTTACAGGCTCATACCATGATGCCTAGCTAATTTTTCTATTTTTAGTAGAGACAGGCTGCTCAGGCTGGTCTCGAACTCCTGGGCTCGAACTCCTCCCGCTTCAGCCTCCCAGAGTGCTAGGATTACAGGCGGGAGTCCGGTCAGAGGGGAAAATATTCTTAGAAATAAAAAATGAAAATATGAAACCAACTGTGAAATTACACACAAATAAAAGAATTCATTATCATAAAAGAAGAAAAAAGATTGGTAGTTCATCAGTCCATTCCTTACTGGAACTAATTCAAACTAGTTATGAGAAATCAGAATTTTGGGATTTCACATATTATGCTGAAAATAATTCTGCATGTGATGTTTTAGACATAAAAAAATTAAAATAGTCTGTTGGAAAAATTATTTTTTCCTTTTTGCTTCAAGGTTTGTTGGTTTTTAATGTTTAAAAAAAATGTGTATTTGAACTTGTAGTTCTGGCCAAGTTGGAGCAGTGCTGTTCCTCCAAGATCTCTCTCTTACAATGAAAAACAACCCTGGATATAGCACAGCAAACCTAGAAAGGCTCTAAATAGGGCAAAGAAGAAGGCAGATTGATAGGGACATTAAGACTTGAGGAATGGCGTGGTAGGGAATTGCCATGCTTGATTTTTTTTTATCCCCTCCTAAATGGGACAAAGTGCTGAAGAAGTCTGTAATTCAGAACTACCAACAGATATAAAAAACAAAAACAAACAAAAAAACTTCAAGAAAAGCCTAGTCCCTCTAGCCAAAAAACTAGGAAAGGGGCAGCCTAGCAGAACAGAAAACTTTTACATAGTACCTACCAGTCAAACACCAGTGGAAAAACTGTCCCCATCCTCAGACAAGAGGGGAACTAATTTTCTGTATACTCCCATCCCCCTTTGGTGGCAGGAGGGGATAGCACACTGACTCCCCTGCTGGAAGTTGCTCTTCCAGCCTAAATCCCCACTTGATAGAAGCAGGCAGCACTCCAATTTCCCCACTGGGGTGGTGTCAGAGGGCCATGTGTGGAGCAGATCTTCCACTCTTGCACTCAGAATAAGCAAATGGTGCTCTGATTTTCTGACTAACATAGTGTCAGTGGCGTGCAGCAGGCACCTGAGCCTCCGTCTCCACCTGGCAATGATGACACTAATGAGGCTGTGTGAGCAGGGCCAGTGGGGCTCTGCTCTCCTTGCCTGCTGTTAGTGGGGAGCTGGTCCTCTAACCTCACCCAGCACCAATGAGGTGGAACAACTATGTGCAAAGTGGAATGATTTGGTTCATCAGTTTTCACCCCATCCCCATCCCACTTTATGTCAGTGGAGCCCAACTGACCTCCTAGCCCACTGAGTCAGTGCCCTGCTTTGGCGAGGGTGGTGTCAGTAGGGTCCAGCAAAAAGCTGAATATTTACTCCCACTCAGACCTGTGTGCTACACGTAAACAGGATGCCCACTTAAAAAAAATTAAACAGTATCCAGGGTCTCAGAAAATAATACTTAAATGTCTAGAATACCATTGAAAATTACTTTTTATATCAAGAACTAGGAAAATGACAACTTGAATGAGAAAAGACAATTAAATGCCAGTACTCAGATGAATTAGATGCTGGAATTATCTGACAAGGATTTTAAAGCAGCCATCATAAAAATGCTTCAATAAGCAATTATAAATACTCTTGAAACAAATAAAAACAGAAAATCTTTGCAAAGAAATAGAAGCTATAAAGAGAATCAAATACAAATTATAGAATGGAAAAATGCAATAACCAAAATAAAATGCTTACTGGAAAGACTGAATAGTAGATTGGAGAAAATGGAGAGAAGAATCAGTGAATATGAAGACAGATCAATAAAATTACCCAAACTGAACAATAGTATGAAAACAGATAGGAAAAAAAAGTGAACAGAGCCAGGAGAGAAAAAGAATGTGGGGATACAAAAAAGAAATAATGGCTAGAAATTCTCCAAATTTGGCAAAAGTCATAAACCTACAATCAAGAAGCTGAGCAAACACTCAGTGGGATACACACAAAGAAATCCATGGCAAGACACATCATAATCGAACTTCTGAGAACAAAGGACAAATATCTTCAAAAAAGTTAGAGAGAAAGGATGCATTACCCATGGGGGAACAGCAACCTGAATAATAGTGGTTCCTCCTGGGAAAGCATGGAAGTCAGAAACAAGTGGCACAATATTATTTAAGTGTTGGGGGAAAAAAAGAACTGTCAATCTCATATTTTATACCAGCAAACATATCATTTAGGAATGAATAAGAAATTAAGACATTCTCAGAAGAAAGGAAAATAAGAAAAGTTGTCACCAGCAGGCTGTTCTTAAAGAATAACTAAAGAAATTTCTCTAAATGGAAAGCAAATGATAACAAAAGGAGGGTTGGATTTCAGGAAGGAAATAAAACAATGTAATGGGTAAAACTTCTCCTCAAGAGTTTTAAATTATGTTGAGGCAAATAATATTACACCATCTGAAGTGATGCTTAATGTTTATAGTGGAAATATTTAATATATTTGTATTTTAAAAGGAGGGAGAGTAAAAGGACCTAAATGAAAATAAGTTTTCTATACTTTACTTGAAGGGATAAAATGTTGACATCATTAACTGTGACATATTGTGTATATATGTTGTAATATCTAGAGAAATAAATAAAAATATATATTCAAAAATGTATTATAGATATATGAAAACATGGATTAGTATACACACATGGGTTAGTATACACACGTATATTTCCATGCTCTGTCACCTGGGAGAGTCCACAAGCATTGACACTCCTACAGCAATGAGCACACCTACCATACAGATCTTGGTTTCTCATACCATTCTCCAATAAAGCAAATCAGGGTTCCTTGGCTGATTCTAGGACTGGGGAAGGAAATATATGAGATGAGCCTGGAGTATCTTGTAGTGCCAAAATGTAAGAAAATGCTTTTAAAAAGTACACACACACACACATATGTATTTATACATACCATGTATTTATACACACACATATATATGTATTTATACACACACATACACACCATATATGTTTGTGTGTGTATGTGTGTCTGTGAAGGGACACAGGAGCCAATTGAAAGAGCTCTCAATGCCCAAAGTTGGAATAATTTGAACAGGAAAATAAATAAAGTAGTATTGGATTATAACCCAAAATGTAAAATAACGGGCCCATACTAATATAAATGATTGAATAAATAAATGGGAGAGAAGAGATGAATCCCCCTCATGAAGAATTCAAAATAATTTATATAGATACTATATACACAAGGAGAGGAAGGGGGCATAAATCCCCAATGATTAAGAATGGGCTATATGTAATGATTTTCTTCCAAAGAGTACAGATTAGAAAGGGGGAAAAGAGTAGCTTTACAGCAGAGAGACCTGGCAAACACTACCTCAGCCAGGTGATCAAGGTCACCACCAGCTGTGATAAATCATGGTGATAGCATGTACCCTTGGTATGATATGAAGAAAATGACACTTTACCTCTGTGTTCTTCTTTCCCAAAAGAAGAACATACCTTAATATAACCTTAATATAATCAGGAGAAAAGCCTCAGACAAATTTCAATAAAAAGGCATCTTAGAATACACTTGACCAGAACTTCTCAAAATTGTCAGTCATAAAAATCAAGACAAGTTTGAGAAACTGTCACAACCAAGAGGAGCCTAGCAGACATCATGACCAAATGCAGTGTAGTATCCTGGATGAGATCCTGGAACATAAAAAGACATTAAGTAAAACTAAGGAAATTTGAATAAAATATAGGCTTTTGTTAATAATTATGTATTGATATTGGTTTATTAACTGTGAGACTATGATATTGTTATAACATAAGATATTAATAATGGGTAACACTGAGTGAGGAGGTATGGGGAACCCTCTGTATTATATTCCCAATGTTTTATGTTAATTTAATACTATTATAAAAATAAAGTCTATTAAAAACATTATAGATAAATCAAAATAGAAATCTAAAAAGTATTCAAGAAGGCAAGAAAAGAGAAACACAGAAATGAGAAACAATGAACAAACAGAAAATAAATAATGAAGTGTCAGACTTAAGTACTAATATCAATAATTGCTTTAAATCTTGTGGTATAAGGCTGAAAAATAAGATCCAATATTGTCTAAGCCTATTTGGGGAAGCTGAGAGGGCCTCAGTCTGATTATAAATTCCATCCTCTTAAAGCCCTTGTAGATAAGGTCCCTTAGCCAAACCATGCTCCTGATCATGGGAACCAGTAACTATGCGTGCTTGTCCATGAATAGCAGGTTTCAGATCCTTGCAAGCCCCCAGGGTTATTCAAACAAGCCAACACATCCTTCTGCAGAAACCAGGGGTTATCTCATCTCCTTGTTACTACAAAGACTGCTTCCCACAGCCCTTGCTTGTTCATTCTCTTCCTGAGTGGACTTCCATGGCATAGAGTCACCCTTCCCCAGACTGTGAATGTATATGATTAATAAACCACAGTTGACCTCATCTGTCCAGTATTGAATGTCATACGTTCAACTATCCTCATGATCCTAGGATAGGAATCCTTCACCAACACCACCATTAAATATAAATGGTCTAAATTCAACAATTAAAAGACAGAAATTGGCAGGATAAAGAACAAAAAACATAAAACAACTATGTGCTGTTTATAAGAGAATCATATTAAATTTAACCATATAGGTAGGTTGAAAGTAAAAGGATGAAAAAAATATACCATGGAAACATTAAATTAAAAAAAGAGGAATATGTTAATACCAGATAAAGTAGACTTCAGAGCAAAGAAGATTACCAGAGATAAAGAGGAACATCACATAATGAGAAAAGGGTCAATACACCAAGAACATAGAAATTATAAATGTTAATGCACCAAACAATACAGCTTCAAAATAAACAAAGCAAAACTGATAAAACTGAAAGAATAAATAGATAAATTCATGACTATAGCAGGGGACTTCAACATTTTACTCTTAGTAATTTATAGAATTAATATACAGACATTCAACAAGAATACAGAGAACTGAACAAGACCATAAACCAATAGAATCTATTGACATTTAATACACAAGTTTTTTGTTTTGTTTTGTTTTGTTTGTTTTTAAGACAGGGTCTTACTCTGTTGCCCAGGCTAGAGTGCAGTGATGTCATCATAGCTCACAGCAACCTCAAACTCCTGAGCTCAAGTGGTCCTCTGAGTAGCTGGCACTACAGGCATGAGCCACCACACCTGGCTAATTTTTTAAAAAATATTTTGTAGAGATGGGATCTTGCTGTTGCCCAGGGTAGTCTTAAACTCCTGGACTCAAGTGATTCTCCCCCCTTGGCCTCTGAAAGTGCCAGGATTACAGGTGTGATCCACTGTGCCCAGCTAATACACATTTTTTCCAAGGCAACCATGGAACATCCACCAAGATAAACCATATTCTGGGTCATAAAACAAACCTCAACAAATTTAAAACTATTGAGATCATACAGACTGTGTTTTCTGACCACAGTGGAATAAAACTAGAAATGAATTACAGAAAATTAACAGTAAAATCCCCAAACACTTGGAAACTCACTGGTCAAAGAGGTAGACTAAAGGGAAATTAAAAAAAACAACAACTTTTGAATGAAGATGAAAAATAAATCAAAATTTGTGGGATGCAACTAAAGCAGTACTAAGAAGGAAATTTATAGCACTAAAATGCTTATCATAGAAAAGAGGAAATATTTCAAATCAATAATCTAAGCTCTTACCATCCATAGGAAAAAGAACAGCAAAATAAACTAAAGCAAGCAGAAAAAAGGAAATAATAAAGATAATATCAGAAATTTTAAAAATTGAAAATGGAGAAACAATAAAAAAATCAGTGAAACAAAAGATAGTTCTTTGCAAAGATCAATAAAATTGTTAAACTTCTAGCAAAACCGACAAAGAAATAAAGAAGAGTCATATTACTGATATCAGAAATGAAATAGTGAATTTAACTACAGATATTACAGTCATTAAAGGACAAGAAAGGGACACTAAGAACAACTTTATACAGAATCAATTCAACAACTTAGATGAAATGGACTGATTCTTCAAAACACATGGACTACTTCAACTCAGCAGTATGAAATAGATAATCTGAATATTCCTGTAACTATTAGAGAAATTGAATCTATAGTTAAAAAGCTTCCAAAAAAAAAAAAAAGAAAGAAATTTCCAGGCTCAGATGACTCTACTCAAGAATTCTACCAAATATTTAAACATAAAAATATAAAATGTTTAAAAGGAAACATGGGAGAAAACCTGTGGGACCTAAGGCTAGGCAAAGCATTCTTAGACATGGCAAAAAAAAAAGCATCATCCATAAAGAAAAACAAAACAATCCACTGGAGTCCATCATAATTAAAAACTTGTGCAATAAAATACCCTGTTAAGAGGATGAAAAGATAAGCTGCAGACTAGGAGAAAATATTTTTTTTTTTTTTTTTTTTTTGAGACAGAGTCTCGCTTTGTTGCCCAGGCTAGAGTGAGTGCCGTGGCGTCAGCCTAGCTCACAGCAACCTCAAACTCCTGGGCTTAAGCGATCCTACTGCCTCAGCCTCCCGAGTAGCTGGGACTACAGGCATGTGCCACCATGCCCGGCTAATTTTTTCTGTATATATTTTTAGTTGGCCAGATCATTTCTTTCTATTTTTAGTAGAGACGGGGTCTCGCTCTTGCTCAGGCTGGTCTCGAACTCCTGACCTCGAGTGATCCACCCGCCTCGGCCTCCCAGAGTGCTAGGATTACAGGTGTGAGCCACCGCGCCCAGCCAGGAGAAAATATTTTTAAACCCATATCTTACAAAGACCTTATATCTATTATCTACAATCTGTAAAAATCTCTTAGAGTCAACAATAAAAAACAAGAACAAAAGCAAAGAATCCGATTCAAAAATGGGGAAAAGACATGCCCATGCATTTCACCAAAGAGACTATACAGATGGCAAACAAGTACAGGAAAAGATGCTCAATATTATTAGCCTTCAGGGAAATGCACATTAAAACCACAGTGAGATATCACAACATCGCTATCAGAATTGCTAAAATAAAAAATAATGACAACACCAAATGCTGGCAAGGATGTGGAGAAACTGGATCCCTCCTACACTGCTGGTGGAAATAAAAACTATTATAGTCAGTTGGAGAACTGTTTAGTAGTTTCTTAAAAAAACAAATATGCATCTACCATATGACCTAGTAATTGCACTCCTGGGCATTTGTTGTAGAGAAATGAAAATGTATGTTTACACAAAAACATAAACGAGAATGTTTATAGCAGCTCTTTTTAAAATAGCCCCAAACTGGAAAGAAGCCAGATGTCTTTCAGTGAGTTAAGCAAACTGTGATACATCCATATTATGTAATACTACCCAACAATAAAAAGGAATGAACTGTTGATATACCCAAAACCTGAAGGAATCTTCAGAGAATTAATTATTCTGAGTGAAAAAAGCCAATCCCAATCCCAAAGGTATGTAACCCTTATCCCATTGCAGATATTTCCATCTATTTTGGTTATATTTCTTTGGTATTGAATTCCATATTTTTATGTAGTATGTTTTGATTGCTAATCCTTAATTTATTAATCAAAGATAATTTTATATAAATCAGTATCTATTGACACCCTATGGTAGTAAAAAAATGTACTTATTGTGGCAGAGTTTTCATTTAAAATGTGATTACTGTTGATTTAGATGTTTCCTTCTGCTTTCTGCATGATGTCTATTTCTTCCATATCTCTTGTGCTCTGTTTGTTTTGGAGTTTCTCACATTGAGAGATTTTTCTCAATGTTGGGTAACCATGACTCTATTTTCTTATTTAAGAATTAAGGACAGCCAGGCGCGGTGGCTCACGCCTGTCATCCTAGCACTCTGGGAAGCCAAGGCGGGTGGATCGCTCGAGGTCAGGAGTTCGAGACCAGCCTGAGCAAGAGTGAGACCCCTGTCTCTACTAAAAATAGAAAGAAATTATCTGGCCAACTAAAATATATACATATACAAAAAATTAGCTGGGCATGGTGGCGCATGCCTGTAGTCCCAGCTACTCGGGAGGCTGAGGCAGTAGGATCGCTTAAGCCCAGGAGTTTGAGGTTGCTGTGAGCTAGGCTGACGCCATGGCACTCACTCTAGCCCGGGCAACAAAGCGAGACTCTGTCTCAAAAAACAAAAACAAAAACAAAACAAAACAAAACAAAAGAATTAGGGACCACACTTTTGACTGGAAGCCGTGTGTGTTTGTGTGGGGTGGGGAGTGCTTGTTGGTGCTTGTTGACTGGCAGGCTGCTCTGTAAGGTAAGTAGGCAGTACGTTGGCCTTTCAATAGTGGAACTCCCATGTGTGAGAATCGGACTTTTCCAGCCTGGTCAGGGATGGGCTTGGGGAGCATAAGACAGACATATTCTGGCTGCTCTATATTGAGTCATTGTCAGGAAAAGGTTGTACTATTTTCACCCATGTGTCCCACATCTCATCTGATCATATCTAAACACAGTGGGCCATTTTCCATCTCTTGGTTGGGGGGTGTTGTGGATTAAGGAGAAGATCTGGGGGGCGTCTGTAGCTCTATACACAGACTACCATCAGCCTTCTTTTTGTCAACATCCCCCCTTCCTCGGGCCCCTGGGGCCCCTGGAGAGTCCATGAAGGATCTGTGTCCTTCCTGATGACACCCGCTTCCTGCAGGCACACAAATGTGTAGAAGACCAGAATATGGCACCCCAAAATATGCCTCTTTGGCATAAGGATAAGTTTGAGCAGATTATTTTGAGAAACTGCAGACACAGGACAAACTCTAAAAACAGAGAGCAGGAGTTACCCTTTTGTAAGGGAGTTACCCTCTCTGTATCAGGAAGAGAAGGAAGACTACATCACGGAGACTCTTGTCACTGGAGAAGGCACCCACTTAAATTCCCATAGTAAATCTTACCCTTGTTCACTGTGTTTTTCCGGGCTATCCCCATAACTGGACTTTTCCACACCTGTCTTTCTTTGTTTCAGTGGTTGATGGTATTTAAGCCTGAATTCAGACACCTGTTTGAGATACCCATTTCTCTGGGTATCTCGCCTGTATACATGAGTTATACATGTTATTTAACCTCTGTTTGTATTCTTCTTGTCAATCTATATTTTATTACAGGAGATTCCAGCTAAGAACTCAGAAACGGTAAAGAGAAAATTATTTCTTCCCTCTGACAGGTGACAACTTCCTTTCAGAAACTTCCCCCCATTATCTTTGTCATTTAATAGGTAACATCTTGTTTTTTGTTTGTGTGGTTTTCATCATTTTAGTGAGATTTGGGGAAGGAGAGGAGATAAATGTATGATTCATAATTTCTGCCTATTAGTAAGGTGAACAGCAATCACATATCCTGGATTCTAAGATGCCATTACTCATTTAATGACAGCATTTTCAGGGCTCTAGGAACCATTACCACATCGATGTTCACATCCATTATAAAATGCATTCTGATTTTGAAACAACAAAATGCTTCTCTTAAACTGGAGAAAACATGGTGAGCTTGCACTTTTCTCTGTCTCTGAATTTCCCATTTCTTTTGTCTTCCTTGGAGATTGGGAGAAATGGCACTTCTCTAAAAGGGAGGTAAACAAAGGAGCAGAAGATAGAATTCAAAGGAATAAAGAAGGCAGCTGAATTTCTGCTCACACCACCATTCCCCTCTACCTTTATTGTGTTGCTCTTTATTCCTCCTGTTTTCCCTAAAACAGCAATCAACCAAGCTTTTAGGAATTGATTTCAAATACAGAGAATTGAGAGTCAGCATTGCACCAAAGCCAGATGGGCTAGCATCTTCTAGCTATGCAGCAACAAGCAGAAGAGGATTGCTCTGTGCGCACGCTGTCTGGGGACTTTAATCCATGGAGATCAACAGTATGACCCCCACACATGGGACCTTGTGCAAGACTGTCCTTGGGAGGATCAGCCCAATCCTCAGGTATCACAAGTGGAATGCTTAACATGTCGAGTGAATCTTTACAATGAAGCAGCACAAAGGGCCAGGGGGAGGCTCCACTAGACCAGGATCCCTCACTGGCTTATTACAGCCATGGGAGCAAGGCCAGGCTGCAGGGTTTGCACAGAGAAAAGAGATGTGAATCAACTAGATGGGACTCATGTCAGCTTTCTTGTAGATAATGTGATGTGAGAGACCAAACTATTAATGGATGTCCCTTTATCAACTAAGATGGACCCTAAGTTGAAGGAAACAAAAGTTACCTACAGGTTGAGAGTCCAGGCCTCGGCTGGCAGGCCAACTTTCTAAATTCCTATGGCTACAAGAAAAACCACACTCTTTCTGAACTCCCTAACAATTGGAGCTATCAGGCAAATTATCAGACCCCCTCTTAACTGTGATTTACAACTGAGATCACTATAACTCTGATTGGACAGAGTGCTGGCCTTGCAAACATTTTCTCCTTCTGAGCAACTGCACACCTTAAGCCAGTTTCAGCCAGCTTATGGAGACGGCACACAAACTGTCTTTGTGTCCTATAGTTCACCTTTTGATGTAAAGAGCCACATTCCACCTCATTTTAATGCTATAACCCCCCCCCCCCAACAAATGACTATGGGATTTATGTTGCTTACATGTTTACTCATTACGCATGTGCTCCACTCGCCTCATAATGTGCACAGCTTTCCTCCCATACCTGCTGAATATGTATGACTGCATTGTGTGAAGCATAAAAACCAGGCTGCTCTTTCCTTCTTCAAAGAGAGAGCGTCTTCAATACATGCCAGAGACTCTCTCTTCCTGGTTTGCAAACTAATATTGTCAATAAAGCTTTCTTCTCTACTATTTAGTCATCTTGGTGGTCTTTTGGATGACAATAAGGTGGAGGGCAGGCTGCAATGGCCTGTGGGCAACTTTTAGGGAAGAGAGTGATGTTACATCCTGCATGGAAGGAGATGCAGGAGATGTCTGTCTTGTGATGTAGAAGAAAGTATTCCCAAGGAAGAAAAGCAGCACATCTTTCTTTTCAAAGTAGAGATGACTGGAAATATTGATTTCAGTGTCTTCATAGCAGTAATTTCCTGTAGGAGAGGGATTGCAGGTGCCATTTTTTTGCTTCATTTTTATTTATATGTATTTTCCATATTTTATATCATAAGCATGGGATTCTTTGATTACAAAAGAGCAAAGCAATGCAAAAACAAATTTCAAATCTTGCATATTTTGCCTTGGTTTGGCCCTTGACACCCAGTTCTCTTGTCCGCAAAATAGAGATGGTAACAATGATATCAAAATCACAAGCCTAGTGACAGTTGAACAAAGGCACCTGGAACAATCCCTGCCCAGGCAGAAACTTGTATTACAGTTTCACATGGACATTGGTTGTCATGGTGGCATGTCCTGAGTTTTGAAATGTGCCTAGGGATATGTGGGGTGGCAAGAAAGCCATGAGGCTTAGTCATAAAATGATTGTCTGGCCTTTGAGGGAAAAATTGTGGCTAAATTTCAGACAGGCATGGTCCCAGAGTGGAAAAATCATACTCAAAGTGGTTTTTCTATTCTCTCACTCAAGAACAATCAACACAGAAGTCTTCTTCTGTGACCTAATCTGTTTGGGGTTTCCCTCTACACACCAAGAAAACAATAAATTCTGCAACAGACATGAGCTGGGTGTCCTCCAGTTCAATTCTGACACTATCTGCCTGGATATAGTGTCAAATCTCACAGGTTGAGGGCTCTGTCCCACAAGACCCCTTCCCCACTTTCAAAGCCAGTTGCAAGTTGGCCTCTGGAACTTTTGACTGACTGACACTCCTTCTTTGAGTTCAACTGATTTGCTACAGTGGCTCACGGAACTCAGAGAAACTGATTTATGTTTACTGGTTTATTGTAAAGGATATTACAAAAGATGCAGATGAACAGATGCACAGGGGCTGTATGGGGGAAGGGGTGTGGGCCTTCCACACCCTTCCTGGGTGTGCCACCCTCCAGGAACCTCCACGTGTTCAGCTGTCTGAAGCTCTCCAAACTCTGTCCTTTTGGAGTTTTATGGGAGCTTCATTATGTAGACATGATTGATTAACCACTGGCCATTGGTGATAGACTCAACCTTCAGCTCCTCTCCCTTTTCCGGAGATTGGGGGTGGGGTGGGGCTGAAAGTCTCAACCCTCTACTCCTGCCTTGGTCTTTCCAGTGACCAGCCCCATCTGAAGCTTCCTCGGGGCTGCCAGCCACTGATCGTCAGCACACAAAAAGACATCGCTCTGGAGAGTATAAGCATTTTAGGAGTTGTACGCCAGGACACCAGGTCAAAGACCAAATATATATTTCACAATATCACACATGGTTATTAGGGGACAAAATAGGCCTATTTTGAGGATTGTCAGATTAAGCAAAAACAGACAGACAAACAGGATGTCCAGTTTAATCTGGATTCTAGATAAACAACAAACAATATTTTAGCATAAAATATGTCCCATGCAATATTTTGGGACATACTGACACTAAGCATTATTTGTTGTTTATCTGTGTCAAAAGACAAAATTACAGCAAATTTAGCTTAAAAGCCTCAGTTGGCTTTATTACAATTCTAGACTTGGGTATCACTTCAGTCCCTGAAACAGAATAAGTGCTCCAGTGAGTTGAGCAGAGGGGGTTGGTTTTATTGACAGAAAGGGCCGAAGACAGCAGAAACAAAGAACAAAAAGCGGATTGGGCATTTCCAAGTTACTTTCCAGGTAACTCAGGGACAGAGAGACTGAATAATGGAAAGATGACTGAGTGGCTAACCACAGGTTACTTCGGGTTAAGGATTAAAACTGCAGGAACTTCATTATCATGCCTATTGCAGACCGAAACTGGCCTGTGGGGGAAATTGGCTGTTTACCTCATCTTGATTTCTTGGAAGGTCAGATAACAATTTACTTTCAGTCTGGTGGAACTTTAGCATGGGTGACTCTGTTTTGATTTTCAGTCTGGTCAGTTGGGCTCAATGCAGGAACTCAGTCCGAAACAATGGCCTCCTATGCTTTCTGTTTAACATCCTGTATTTTATCTGGTGACCCTCTTGTTTTTCAGTGCCATGCATTTGCTTGTCCCAGCCTCTGCTGTCACCTTCTGTGCTGGCTTCAGCTGTATGAGAAGCTTGCAAACTCTCAGGGGTGATGTAGCCTGGGCCCCTCCAGTACCCACGAGTCTCACAGCAGACCATGGGCAATGCCAGGCTAGAGTGGGCCCCGCTCCACTTGTGCTCTTTTGCAGACCCTGACACCTCTGTAAGCCTTGTTGTGAGTCCTCCTTTGACTGCTATTGTCCTGAACCTGGGAAGTTTATAAGTTGAGCTTGCCGGGTGAGGGAGAAATGCTACTAAACAGGAGTCTGAGGCCTCCAGGCTCATGTACTCAGCGCTCCTGCTCCATAAAGGTAGGGAGGCTTGTTGGGGAAAGTTCACTCTCAGGAGAGTGGGGAGTGAGGGTCCATGTTGGCCGCCTCTCCTCTTCATCTTTCTTGTCCTGTGCTTCCTGCCACCACTCAATATTTTCAGCCTGTAGAAATTCCAAGGAAGCCCCTTGCTCAGGGCTGGGACTCCAGGTGGAGGCCATGGGAGGCCGCAGGGCCAGAGTTCCTGCCTCTTTCTGGGCCTGTCCAGAGGTTCTGCTGCCCCCCCAGCCTCCCTTGCCTTGTGCTCTGGTGCTGTTCTTCCAGCACATTCCCACAGATTCTTTCATAGCCTGTTGTAGACACATCCCTGAAATTCCCGAGGGGATCCCGCCTGGCCAGTGTACTTCCTTTTCTGAAGTGTACGTGGGAACAGGAGCTGTCTGCCGGGATTAACAGTGCACATGATTTCCCAGTCTCTCTCGGCGTCTGTTTCCTGCTGGGAGGCCCTAAGCTCTGAGCCATATGGTTCTCAAGTGCTTGCAGCTCTGGGGTGATTGAGCCCCAGGCGGGCTCTCGTAGGGGGCGGCCTCTCCTGGGCAGTGGCCACACCCCCTTCCTCTTCTGCAGACCCCTGCCTGCAGACGTGCTGGACCCACCGGCCCTGGCTAGCCAGAGCTGACTATAAGATCTTCAGGAACTTGGGAGCTGGTTGTTAACCACAGCAACTATTAAAAATTACATAAGCCTCCAGGTAAACAAAGGTAATGGATACTGAAAACCTATCACTTCCTATCTTACTACATTTTCATATTACCTGTGTTCTTGAGGTTATTTACATCTATCCTGTCTGTCTGATGGAAGTGCTGTGTGGGACAACAGTATGTGTCTGTGCCTCTCTTCCCAATTCTGACTTAAGTAACGTCGTCACGTTGGTGGCTTGAAATGGGCCATGTGGGAGTATTTACATAGTAGAAATCAGCAAATATTGTAAATCAATACTTAGTTATTTGTAGAGCTGGCTGTTAAACATATACCAGCACTTTACTGCCCGAGTGCTATCAGTTTGCTTGCTTATCGAAGCAAAAATAAATGAAGTCCTTTACTCACATTGACCGAGCACTGTGCAAATGGACATAAGTGCAGCCTACAACATCTCTGGTTTAAATCTGAGCACTTCCCCTCTGCCCAGCCCTGACTCCCGCATTGCTCTGGAGCTCAGCCCTCTATCAACTCATCCCCCGCCCACTCCCTCCACTCCACTGCTTTCCAGCCTCCCCACCTGGGCAGATTTTCTGCCCCTCTCAGGCATTTATTATTGCATACCTCCCTCTAGCCTCTCAGCTAAGTGCTCTCCCTTTTCTTGCCAAGGCTTGAGTCCCCCCCACCCCCACTCTCCTGATTCTGAATGTATTATCAGATTCCCTGGGCACAGTTTAAATATGTTCATGTGACCTTCCAGGCTGTGCTAACAGCCCTACTGCTATTGCAGCTGCTAAAACTACCTGTACCTGTGCTACCTGTGTGCTGCACCGGAGGCCCCAGAGACCTTCCGCTTGCAGCTCCCATTTAATCCTGCCACCTCCATGAGAAATGAGCTTGCAGGGATACGGCTGAATTTTAGTGCTGGAAGAGAACTTTTCAGACTGCTCTGACAGTGTGTAAAACCTGAGGGTTTTGTGGCTGTACCTTGGGATTCTAAGTAGGGAAGGGGAACAAGAAACATGGGAGAAGATGAGACTTCACCCACAGCCCTTCAAACTCCAGACCAAGCAGAGCATTTCTCTGTACAGAAATAGTAGTTGAGAATGTGGCTTTCGGAGCAACGTTTCAACCCGGTTTCATTGCTTTTACTCGCTGAGTGACCTTGGGCACTCTATGCCTCAGTTTCCTCATCTGAAAAATGGGGATAATATTAGCTCTTACCTCATAGGGGGCATTTGTGAGATTTAAATAAATTAATATACATGAAGCTCTTAAAATGTATCCAAATAATAAATGTTAGCCATTATCATTACTGGGTCTATATGCAAAATTGTATTTGACAAAATAATTCTGCTAATAAGAGGTTGAAAACCATTCATCTAGTGCTATGGCCTTTATTTTATAGGTGAGAAAACTAAAGCTCAGAGCTAGGAACTAGACCCACCTAGTTGGTAGTAGAGTCAGGACTAAATTCCTCTCTGCTCTGAATTTTTTAACAAATGGTGTTGAGATACGGAAGGAGCCAGCAGGGAATCAATCCCCAGCCCTTGGGCTGAGGTCTGGTACCGTTCCTGGAGAGTGAACTCAGGAAATCCCAGAAGGGCTACTGAGGCATGACACCCACAGCATCCAACACCCTTGTTTCTTTGTTATAATTTAAACTGTTGTCTTTTTTTTTTTTTTTTTAACAGACTCTCACTGTGTTGCCTAGGCCAGAGTGTAGTGGTGTCATCATAGCTCACTGCAGCCTCAAACTCCTGGGCTCAAGTGATCCTCCTGCCTCAGCCTCTTGTGTAGCTGGGACTACAGACCTGTGCCACCACACCTGGCTAATTTTTTAGTTTTTGTAGAGATGGGGTCTTGCTATTGCCCAGTCTGGTCTCGAACTTCTGGGCTCATGAGATCCTCTGGCCTTGGCCTCCCAGAGTGTTAGGATTACAGGCGTGAGCCACCACACCCAGGCCAAATTGTGTCTTTGAAGTGAAGAGAATAGTCTCCAAATAAATGCGACAGAATCCATCTTCCATTTTCTGTGGGAAAAAATGGAAGTTCCAATACCTTTGAGCGTCGTCTGAGACCTTGCAGCTGGTAATGATCGTGAACCGTGTTTTATGTCGAGCTGCTCATGCGATCACTCTGGCCACCCCTGTTGGCAGCTCCCTTGACTGTGAAAAATTTTAAGTCAAACTGTGGCCATCCCAGGCTCACAGGAAGTTTTTTTTTATCAAACACGGGAGGGCAGCCTCCCCCATGTCCCCTCTCTGTCCTGATGTCTGTGTACAAATGCCACAATACTCAGGCACAGCCATAATTGTCATGTGGGTTCATTTTTTGTTCTGGGATTTCCTGAGTTCACTCTCCAGGAGCAGCACCAGACCTCAGCCCAAGGGCTGGGGATTCCCTGCTGGCTCCTTCCTTATCATTTGCTCCTGCATCCTCCTCCCTCACCCCTGCCGCACCTCCCCCTCCCCCACGTGTTTGCTAGGTAAAGTGGAGCTCAGGTGCCCCTGCTTACTGTAACCCTGGCCTTCTGTCTGACCCTGGGCGCTGCTGCTACTCCCCCAGGCTTGCGAGGTGCGGAGAACTGAAGCCGTGAGTTGACAGCATCCAAGACTGTGAGGCAGCCACCGTGAGCCGCACCATCCTTTGGGGGCCATCATGTGTCATCTCTGTGGGTGCTGATCAGCGCAGAGAGACACTGGCAATTACCATTTCCCTAAATCCAAGGCGCTTTTTTGCCTTGCAACGCCTTAAACCAAACCTGCTGCCTTTCAGCCCCACCCTCCCTTCCCTTGGGAACTTGGTCCCTGCTGTTGGCACCACATCCATCCAGCCTCCAGGGCTGAAGCTGGGGCCACCCTTCATTCCTCCACACATCCCAGGCAGCCCCAGGCTGGTGCTCTCTGGGGCCACCTCCCCCTTCAAGCCTCACTCCCCCTGGGCTGCCGCTAATTGTCCCCCACAGTGCCCTGGGCTGGACTCCCAGCTCTGCCCCGTAGTGTGTGTGTGCGTGCATGTGTATGTGTGTGGGTGTGTCAGCTTCCTCGCCTCTAAAGTTGGAATGATCACATATACCCAGAGGTTTGCCTTCAGGATTAAAAGAGGCGAGAGACCAAAACATCACCAGAACAGTGGCTGACACAAGGTAGGCCCTGAATTAATGTCAGTTCCCTGCCCCTCTTTCCTTTCTGGGGCACTCTCACCTATGCAAGACGGGGGAAAACTGAGTAGGAGGGAAAAAAGTCTATTTGCTGTCTCCCCCTCTCTTCTTCAGGATTTGCTTGCTCTGCCGGGTGGGAGGTGTGGGATGCAGTGGGCTGAGTGGGGTGTATGGGGTGCAGGTGGGTAGGGGGGCCAGAGTGGTCAAGAGGCAGCTTGAGGGGAGAGCAGTGGCACCTCATTGGGATCTTTCTACAGTTGTGGGGGTGCCGTGCCCACCCTCCTGTACCCTTAGAAACCCTCAAGAATATCCACATCACTCAGTAAAAACTGGGCTTGTATCCTAGTTCAGCTTCTTCCCAGGTGTGTGACCTGGAAGTCTCCATCTGTAACTCAGGGTGACAGGGTGACAGTCACTCAGAGCACAGGGTTGTGAGAGACTAGGAGAGTACCCCTGTGGGAAGGGGGGCACAGTGCACAGGTCCGTGACCATGGCGATGATTGTGGGACTAACGAAGCCTGCCCTGTGGGGTGCTGATCGGTATGAGCGTGAGGCTCTGTCCTCACTGAACTGAGATTCTAGTAGGACACAGAGACAATAAATGAACAATCTTGATAGAACAGAATATCAGGCAGCAATAAGGGATATGAAGAAAAATTACACCTGGGCCAGAGCTGGAGAGTGGCAGATGGTTGGGCCCAGCATACCCGAGGAGCCCGTCTCACCCAGGAGTAGCACCTGCAGAAGGGACCAGTAACTTCGGGCTTGTTGGCTGGTCTCTGGCCTATTCCGCCCCCTGCCCTAGAAACGTCTCATTCAGCTCTGGTCATAGCACTTTCCTGGACAGGAAGTTAAATGTCCTTTTAAGGTTGCAAGCCCGTCAGTCCTGGTCAGTTCTTTCTTGTATGCCAGCCCCTCCAGCCTGACACTATGCATGCTAGTGTCAAAAAAAACAAAATTACAACAAAGTTATAGGTCTAATTGGTGTGTTCCTGATTCATTTGTTGGGGCAGCCTCCATTCTACAAAATAGAATGAGAGCTCCCACTGGGCAATGGCAGAACAGTGAGTTTTGTAAGGTGGGAATAAGGGAATAGAACACTAGAGAAAAACCTGATCAGTTAACACCAGGTTACATTTTTTGTAGGGATTAAAGCAAGAGGGACTTCCTTATTAGGCTGACTCAGGTAGACTGAAAATCTCCTGTTTTCAGGAAAAACTGGTCTGTTTTGGGATCTATCTGTTTCTTTAATGTTTCAATTACGTGATGGGTAGCATGGGTGACTCCATTTTGGTTTGGTGTGATCTGTTGGGGTCTTGTGCAGGAGCTCAGTCTAAAACAATGGACTCCATAATTTTCATTTAACACTAGTATGCATTTCCTTGGGCTATCCTTATGGAATGTAGAATATTCCCCACCCCCTCTGAGTGATGTGATAATTTGCAATGATATTTGTAAAGTTCAGTACCATAATTTTTAAAGGAAGTGCTGATTTATACTATTTTTTTTCAGTCATTCATTGGTACTGAAAGATCTTCCTGATATTATAAAAAAAAGTGTGATAATATGGTTCTGGCAAAGAAAAAGATACATTTTGCAAGTTTAGGGGGAGGCTTGCAGTACATTTTTGCACATCGTATGATGCTATTTCTTTCTCCCTCAAATGACTCTGACACTATGTGAGGACCGGTTTTATCCAAGAGATTATCAAATGTGAAAGCTTGTGCTGTTAGGGGCAGTTGTTGTGGCTGTGACAAGAGGAGGCACTTGCCCTGCTGGCTCTGGCTCTTCCGCCTGTGGTGCTGGATGGCTGTGATGGATTGTGCAGTGCCCAAACTCAGACCCTGCCAAGGGCTCCTTAGGGTGGCATAAATCACCTCAACTGTGAGTGACCCTCCTGCCCAGGCCTCCCCGTCACCAGCTGTTTCCTGGACACCCTGCTGGCTCCAGTACTCAAGTGTTATCTTCAGAACCCCCCTGCCCACTCATGGGTCCCCCTACACCTGCTCCCTGCCACCTCCTTCTCCCCTCACTTACTCCTCCCTTGTCCCCCACCCCCAGGTGGCACACCTTTCCCGCTCAGCATCACCACCTCCACCCCACCCCAGGCTCCTGCCTGCTAAACCACTTTGCCAGTTCTTCCTGCTGTTTGCCCTACCCGGGAGCTGCCAACAGGCCTCTATTGGGCAGAGGCACCGGCCTCAGCTCGAGGCAGTGAGAGGTTCCGGTGGCTGCACGCGTGCTCCACTCCGGACAGAGAGCCTCAGGGCTGCCCATCAGAGCACAAAGGGCTGCCTCCCGAAGGGGTGCCGTTGGCCCTGGAGAATTTCTCACGATTGATAAAGTTGTTTGTAGGAAGTTTTAGTGGTAAGATGAAAATATTAAACAAAAAGAAAGAATTAGCCCTCTCCGTGGGCTGTAGCGTGATTCAGGGGAACCAAGAGACAGGCCCCAATTGGAGTGTGTTATTGGAGAGTGATAAGGAAAGTGCAGTTTGAGGTGACTGTGAATGAAAGCTCTCAAAAGGAATTTGGAGGAAAGAGACTTTACTCCAGCGGACAGTTTGCAACACGGGGAGATGCAGCCTTCGGTGTAAGACAACCAAAGGCAGGTTTGGTTTTTATAGTGAAAGTTCCCACCCAGCTTCCCAATCAGGTCCATTTATGCAAATGAAGGATTCAAACTTGCTTCATTCTGATTGGTTGACTTGGCTGAGTGTTGACTGGTCGGTTCAGGTGAGCTCTGAAAGCCCCAAAGTTGAACAGAGGTACGGGTTTTCGGGGAACTGAGTACGTGGGTGACCTCTAGTCAGCAAATGGGGGCTTGGCTCTATTTTAAATTCAGGCCCATTTAGCCACTCAGGATCCATGTTGGAGGACTGGCTCTTTCAGATTCACGTTTGTTCCCATGACCCAGGCAGGACCCATCCTGAAGCTTTTGCCCAGCAGGTATAGGTCTGGGAGGGTATTAAGACGACTTCAGACACTGTTTTACCGCCCAGGGTGGAGGAAGGGCTCTAAACTAAATGTCTGTAGTGTCCCTAGCTACAGCTGCTTGGCACCTGGCGTGCTGGGGGCCGGCAGAAGGAGGTGGGTGGGCTCTGTGGTAATGGTCAGTGTCACTGAGACTACCCGACTTCAGACAGAAGTCACACGCCCGAGAGCGCGGGAGCAGCGCCTCCCCGTCTGAGCTGTACTCTGAGCACCGCCAGGTCTGAGAGAGTGAAATACCTGGTGTGTGGGGTGGGGGGGCGCTCTCTCAAACACCTGGCCACAGTCAGAGAAGTCCCCCGCACTAGACCAAATGAGTGAGGTGGCCTCACTTTGCTCAGACACGTGGGGGCGGCCTTTTGGGGTGAGAATGCAGGGCCACAGGGGGCACCCCTTACTCCCCGGCATTCCGGGAGGTGCGGGGCTACGGGGCCCAGTGATGGAGATCTTGGCAACGAAAGAGAAAGGAGTGCGGGTCCTACCCAGGCAGCACAGGAATATTCTATATGATTTTGAATCATGGGGCTTCGAAACTCTTGAAATAATGTAAAGTGTCCTTCGTTGGAAAACAAAAATCTATAGAATCTCGAAGCTGTGTAGGGGGTGAGGCGGGAAGCATGAATCATTTCCCATTTCAAAGGGTGAGTAGGTAGACAGAAATGCCACCATCCTTTGGCTGTTGTGAACTATGTTGTTTATGTGCCTCCCGACTCTCGTGTTTTTAGTAACTGTGTAGTCATTTCAACTTTTGCTGTGTTATAATCTTTAAAACAAACAGTATATTCCACAGCAAGATCATCCAATTGTCATCAAGGGGTGATTGTGGTGCCAGTGTTAAAAAATATACACCCATATTTGGTAACTTAGGAATGAAAGTTAGGCGAGATCAAATGTCATGAAGAACTAAAAACACCATGAAATACCAGTTTTCTAATATTAGGACAAGCATCCTAAGAAATAGTGATGATAACGCTGAGAAAATAAAAATAGCATTAGAGATCCACAAACAGCCCCCACTGCTCTCTCTCTGCAGTTAATGCAAGTGAAAAATCACTCCTGCATTACACGAGGCTTCAGGAGTCGTCCCTCATCTAGAAAGCCCCACCCTGCATCCTTAGAGAAAACTTGCCAGGGTGGGTCATTTCCTGACAGCTTTGGCTGGATTAGCACCATGTGGGACAGTCACCTCAGAGAAGGGAATGCACAATGTCAGCTTCCTCCAGAGAGGGGCAGATGGGTCTGTGCCCGTCCCCCATTTCCATGCCTCTAGCCATGGCTGCATCCACTGGATGGACACAGAGGACAAGTGGGGGTGCTGCCCACTTGCCTTTGGACTGTGAGCACTTCTGGGGTCTGACTTTTCCCCTATACACTTCTGGAGTTTTTGAATATCTATAATGATTACATACTTGTAATTTTAAAAACAACCTATGAAAAATAAAAAAAAAAAAATGAAGAGCGACTGAATTCTGCTGTGGAAATCGGGCCTATTTAGAAAGCAAAAAAGAGGTCCATGGACAATCCAATATTCGGTGGTCTAGATTCCACCCCACCCCCAGCTGTCCCAGGGCTGCTTTGCAGTAACAATCTATGGGCAAGTGGCAGCATGTGCCTCCCCCTTTCTGCCCTATATGCCTGAGCTCACGGCGGTCCTTCAGGAGCAATGGCACTCACTCTGTGGGGAGGCAGGGGCATGTTAGGTGTCTTAGTTTGTTGGGGCTGCTCTAACAAAATACCATAGACGAGGGGGTTCAAACAGCAGACATTTATCTCTCACAGTTCTGGAGGCTGGAAGCCCAAGATCAAGGTGGCGGCAGATCCAGTGTCTGGTGAGGGCTCTCCTTCTGGTTTGCGGCCGACCACCTTCTCTGCGTCTGCGCGTGGTGGAGCCAGGGAGAGCTCTGATCTCTTCCTTTCCTTACAAGGGCACTAAATCCATCATGATAGCCCCGCCCTCATGACCTCATTTAAACCTAATCACCTACAAAGGTAATTACATTGGGGGTCAGGGCTTCAACATATAAATTTGTCAGGGATGAGGGACACAAACATTCAGTCCATAACAATACAGATGCTCTTCAGGAAATCCCCCCACAAGAGAGTGCTCTGGGCTGTGTGTCCACCCCAACTTGCTGCCCCCACAAGACTGTGGGACTGGGCAGCAACCCTCCAAGCCCAGCATGGCCCTCAGCTTGTGCAGCCCAGGTGTGGCCACCTGTAGAATCTCAGGGGGAAGGGGCAGTCAGGGTCTGGAGGAGAAAGGAAGACAGAAGGATGGGAATGAGAACTGCCCCCCCCCCCCGCCCCCCGCCATTCTGAGGAGAGGTCTCTGGCAGGAGCACTGGCAGACCCTTTGGCACTGGAATTGCTAGAGGAGGCTCAGGATGGCGCTGGCCATTAGACCATTGCCTGGAAAATGGCTATTAGCTGGAAATGTGGGTCCTTTATGTCCCTGTGTCTGGGGGACGCTGAGAGAGAGAGGTGGATATTAAAGTTATTGCAAAGTGGCTTGACTGGGTGAGTCGGTCCTCTACCAGGACAGACTGACCACAGGGACTTGCTAGGCATAACCCAGGGAGGGGCCAGAAAAATCCAGACCCTGCCCTTCATTGCAAGAGGCTCTGGGGTGCCATCTTGTGGGAAAGGGAACTAGGGGGCACGTCCTGAGCATTCAAAACACACAACACATGCCCACTCAGGTGGGGCAGATACGGAGTTAACCTAACTCCAGGGGGACTAGCCCCAGCCGCTCCCTTGGAGGCTCCACATTGTCACATACCATGTGCTCAGCTACAGCTCCACTGAGCGCTGCCCTCTAGAGATGGTGCCACCTCAGTGACAGTGAAGAGACAGAGTGTGCAACCTGGGGACAGAGAGCTCACGGTTAACACTGCCCAGCTCTGACCAGTCCTTCACAGAATGATGCTGCATACAGCCTATCGTAAGTCCACTCATGGCCCAATCTTTCTGAAAGTGACCTTGCCTATGGAATTTAGCAGCTGAGCAATGCAAAATAATGGTGCTAAACTTGGACCAGCCCACCCTCCTCGATCTCGAGCTGAGTATTTCTATTGCACAAGCGGGTCAGACACAGAACAGGATCCTGGTAAATTTGCTGTCTGTGTATGTGGTCTGTGAATTTCCATTCATTAGACAGCAGTTATTTTTAAGAGCCACAGCAAGTTAAAAAGATTATTTGTCAACTTTTTATTTTTTTTGCAAAAGATGTTACAAAAAGAGCTTACCCTGAAGCTGAAAAGAGTGATTCTGTATTACCATGCTTTTGTAGGTATTAGCTCTTGTCTGTGGGCAGTTTGCAAGAATTCCCTCCTCTCCTCCCCATTCATTTATAAAGAAACCTCCTACATGGTGCTATTAAAATAAAAACTTACTCATATGCTTAGTCAATGCTGAGCAGAATTTCTCTCATAGGTTCCCTATGAATGAGTTCTGAAGTAACAGGTTTAGAAAATGAAACTGCTCAAAAAGAATATGAAAATGATTTGAAAAGGTGCCAGAAAATATTTTGCGTGTGTGTGTGTGTGTGTGTGTGTGTGTGTGCATGCGGGGGTGGGGGATTATCGGCTCATGGGAGTGTTCCAAAACCTCCAGGTTATGATGGCAAATGAACAACGTCAAGATGAATGTGGGAATAAATGTTCCAGGACTGAAATAAGAGAGTGTCATTATGGACACCATGGGGTCTTCTTCTAGTCAACAGGCCACCTCTAAATGCATGGCCTATGGCTGCCTCTTGATTATGTGGGTGTAATCAATGCCTTGATTTTGGGTCCCAGATCTGCTATTTTCTAGCTGTACGGCCTGGGGAAAATTGCTGAACCAGCCTGAGCCTCAGTTCCCTTGCCTGTAACATGCAAATGGTAATAGCATTTACTCCACAGGACATAGGGTCTCCCCACTTCCAATTCCTTGGAGCTGAAGAATTACATTAATGTTAATCTTTGGTCATAGCAATCTCCACCACTGGTCTGTGCATGGCTTTGTCTTTTATTTAGTTATGCACTTAGTTATTGCCAATAGTGTAATGAGCACTCACCAATCTACCACCCAAAACAAAAGCCAAGTTAGCACAATAACCTACATCTTACCAGCTAGTCCCCACTGTCTCATTAACCCCTTCTCTCAACTTCTGAAGTTGCCACCATCCTGAACCTTGTGTCCCTATCACAACTACTTCCTTTTTTATTTGGTTTTATGCCTCCATATGTATTGATAGAAAGTATGTATGTTTTAGTCTCAATTATTTTTAACTTTATACAACTTTCGGGGACTTACTTTTTTTCACTTAATGCTGTACTGCTAAAACTCATCCTATGGTAGGTATGTCACTGTGATTTATTTGTTCTGACTTTTGCTAGTTCGAACAGTGCTGTTGTAATCCTACCTGTGCAGTCTGCAATTGTACAAGTGTAAGAGTTTCTCTTGGCTATGGACCTTGACAGGGAATCATGTCAGACAACATGTGAAAGTTCAATTTTAAGAGATAGTGTGAAGCCACTTCCTAAAGACTTTGCACCAATCTACAACTCCACAAGCTTCATCCTGTCCAACACTTAATCGTGTTAGGCTTTCGACTTTTTGCTAATTGATTGAGTATAACGTGATTTCATTATGCTTTTGATTTTCATTTTCCTTCATGAATCTCTTCATAAATTTATGGGGCACATATGTTTTCTCTTCTGTGAAATAGTTGTAGGTGTTTTTTTCCCCCATTATTACTAAACTGGGTGATTTGTGTGTTTTTAACAAAATCGATTTATAGCAGTTTTATATATATTCTTGGTACTAAAGCTCTGTGGTTGATATTATGAATATCGTGTTCCAGTTTCTACTTTGTCTTTTCACTTTTTAAATGTATCTCTTGGTGAACAAAAGTTCTTAATTTTGTTTGCTTTGTTTTGTTTTTTTTTTTTTTTTGAGACAGAGTCTAGCTTTGTTGCCCGGGCTAGAGTGAGTGCCGTGGCGTCAGCCTAGCTCACAGCAACCTCACACTCCTGGGCTCAAGCGATCCTTCTGCCTCAGCCTTCCGAGTAGCTGGGACTACAGGCATGCGCCACCATTCCTGGCTAATTTTTTCTATATATACTTTTAGTTGGCCAGATAATTTGTTTCTATTTTTTAGTAGAGACAGGGTCTCACTTTTGCTTAGGCTGGACTCGAACTCCTGACCTCGAGCGATCCACCTGCCTCAGCCTCCCAGAGTGCTAGGATTACAGGCCTGAGCCACCGCGCCCGGCCGTTAATTTTGATATATTTAAATTTATCATTTTATACTCCTTTCCTCACTGACCTTCTTTATCCTCCGTCATGTACCAAATTTTATATGCACGAGTCTTTTTCTGGGATCTCATTCATAGTCCATGGTCTGTTTTTTTCCATCCAGGCCCCTACTCTGCAGGGTTTTGATTACTTTAGCTTCATAAGTCCACATACCTGATAAGGTGAGTTCCTGATCACTTCTTTTTCAGAAACATTCTGGCTGTTTTTGGTCCTTTACTCTTTCAAATAAGTTTAGGGTCATCTTTTCAGGTTCTATTTTTTAAAAAAAGCATTGGGAATTTGATAGGAATTGCACCTAATGTATAAATCAAATTTTAATTTTCAATCATATGATCCATGTTCTTCTTTAATGTCTCCTAATAGCTTTATACTCTTCCTTCTAAAGGTCTTGAACATTTGTTGTTAGATTTGTTCTAAGAGAGCTGGTATTTTCTAATACTGTTGTAAACAGTGTTGTCTCTTTAATTAAACTTCCTAGCTGTTTGATGTATATATATTTTATGTCTTCACTGAATTTATCATTTTTAATAATTTGTTTATGGATTTGGGGGATTTTCTATGTAAGAAGTTATAACTTATGCAGATGATAATGGTTTTGCTTCCTTCATAAGATTATTTTAAAAATGAACTGGGGTTATGCAAACAAATTAAGTAACACAGTGGTTGGCAGCTAGTAAGTGCTTAATAAATGCTTATGGTTACTGATAGTATTGTCATTATTAATTAATAGGAGAATTTTAGAAATTGTCTTAACCAATTTGCTCATGTGGAAGGAAGAAAGAAACAGAAGCCCAGGACAGTGTCATGATTTACCCCAGATTACACAGGGCTGAGCTAACCCTGGGCCTGAAACCTGGGCCTCCAGGCTGCAAAGTCAAGTGTCCTTTCTCTTAATTTCCAATCAACGTGTGCTTCTGTCTGGCACAAACTTCAGCTAATGGGGATGTTTCCATCAGTGGAGCTTTCTGGCATATCCATGACAAAAATTTATTAAATCAGCAGCATGAATTAAGGTCCTTCTGTGTGCTGGGCTTCCCACGCTGTACATGTTTCTAGCAGAGGAAAAATTTGCACATTGAAACTCAGAGGTACAGAAAATGATAACTTATTTCCTTTTAAAAATTCTGTATATGGATCTCATCATTTCCTGCTGATGGCAGGGAGGGGAGGGAGAACCTTGAACTTGCCTACTGAAAGCCACTTCGACTCTTTTGGTGTAACTCACTTCCTTTTGGGTAAATACAGTTAAATCAAAATTAAGATTTGCCTCTCCAAAGGTGTCTCTTCACCTTCCTCTGTCCCAGCTTGGCAGCTGGAGGAAGGCGATGCTTATAGATTCTTGTGGTGTGTGGTGGGGCCTCTCAACTCAGCCTGCCTCTGAGATAGCAGACGACTGTCCGGTGGGGCTGGGGCTGGGCCTGGGCCTGGTCTTGTCTTTGAGCACCCAGTTCTGGGACCCCTGGATCTGGCTGACTCTCCTGGTCCTTTGGGACCTCCAACTCAGATCTTCTTGGCCCTGAAGATCCTCTAAATCTGTCTTGTCTGTTATCCATTTCCAGGCTCCTCAATGGTGATCTTGCAGCAGGCTAGCTCACAGCTATGCTTTCGGGAGGCAAGGGGCATTGGGCCCCTTTGTAGCTACCAGGAAGCAGAGGGAGAGGCAGGCCACCCTTGCCTCCCCAGTGTGGACATGGAGCAGCATGTGGGATGTTCTCACTCTAGCTCAGCCTCAACTTCCCTCATCTCCTCTTCTCCCCACATCCCTCCCTCAGCACCTTTCCTGCTGGCCAGAGTGCATCTGCTCCCCTCTCTGTTGGGTGGGGCTTCCCTGATCTGATGTCCTCTGTGTTCTCTTGATTCAGGCTGATAGCAAGCTCCACAGTCAAGGTGGCTAGGTGTGGCTCTTTGGAGACCAAGGGAGCTTTTGGAGTCTAGAGTAATGTATGTCCTCTCTTAACAAATCCTGACTTTGGAGACCTATTTCTCCATGGCCTCTAAAAATGTCAGTTTTGACATGCAAATGTTTTCCAAATATTATCCTGATTATCCATGGCAATGGCTGACGTTGGATTGGACTAAGATTGCAATTATGTAGAATAAGTCATGCTTCTCAGTCTCCCCTCAGTATATGAAGGCAACTCTCTTTGGGAATGGACAAGACATCCATTTTCCTCCTTCCTTAGCCCATCTCTTAACTAATGAAAGCCAGATCTGTCTGTTCTCAGCAGCCTTTCTCTACTTAGTCACTGCACAAGATGCTGTAACTAAACACACCCTCAAGGAATGGCGTCTGACTTCCAGCCTGCAAATCCCTGTTTATTCATCCATCCATGTGGTCTCCATTTGACCTTTACTGAGAGCTTATGGTGGGTACAGATCTGTGCCTCGCTCTGTGAGAACCCAGAGAGAGTAAGAGAGAAGAGCTGACTTCAGGTTGCTTGAAAGATAAAACACATGCATAAAGACCCAGCAACAGCTGGGCTTGTTATATTAGCAAAATCCAATACAACCAGAAAGAACAGGTACAGAGAATAGAAGCAAGGCTGTTGGGTCTGATTTTCTTGGATCATACATATGAGAAGGCTGGGAGATATTTACCCTTGGTAAAGTCCATTATGCTTCGGACATAGTAAAAATCTGAGATTCTGCCTCTGTCAACCACTGTTCCACCAGGGCTGGGTGCCAGAGTGTATTTCACAAAGCTGGCTGCGTGACTGCCCTCTGAGGCCGCAGTTTGCAGTTTCTGTTCTATTCTTCTGTGTGCATTAGAGGAGGCAGGTGACTGGAATGAATGTGCTCTAGCCATCAGATGTGGCAGGCCCACTTTCCATTGCCAACAAGAGTTAAGTAAATTAAACAGGGCCCCATAGGAGCTATTTAAGAGTTGGTGTGTTGTGAAATGTGAAGTGGACTTGCCTCTGGACGAATGCTAAGAGAAACACAATTTAATTTTATTTGCTTTTGAGAGCATCTGCCCAGGCAGAGATCTCTGCTGCCAATATGAGATTTCAGTGGAGAGCAGGGTTTCTCAAATCATGTTGAAATGTGACATTGTTTTCCCCAGGCCTGCAGGGCGTTGGCCAGACGCTGAACATGTGCTTGTGTGTGCGTGCGCACAGTTGACCTCTGTCTGCACGTCTCTTACGTGTGCTCCCGCGCCAGCCCGGGTGGTGGGAGCACCGTGCTGCTCTCGAGATGCAGGTGGGCGTCACTTGCTGCTGTCACTGTTCCTGCTGCTGCCGCTTTGGCTTGAGTCCCTGCCGGTTTTAAAAGGTGTGTTAGAGATTTCTCAAGAACCGTTTCTCCAAATTCTGAGGTGTTCATCAGCGGTAACAACGAGGTGGTGTGAATGTAGACACCGGTAAGGAAGCACAGAAATATTTCCTGAGGGTGTTAATTCTGAACTTGGAAAGATGGCACATTCTGAAATACATCTAAGCATTTCTATGTCCACATGTATGCACCACATTTTAAACATTTTTATTAAAATTTTTGTTTTTTGCTGGATTGTGTCAGTAGAATTGACAGCATCCTGCTACCTTACCTTCACTATTAATGCTTTTAAAGTAAAACTCAAGGTCTTAATGTAGCCAAAGGAAAGAATGTCCTTGTGAGAGAATTACCTTTTTCTCATGTTCCTGCTTTTTTTGAAATGTGACCATTTTTCCTGGAGTTTGGTGAGCCTAATTGAGTCTGTGTCTGTCTGGTTACTAGGGTGGGTGACTTTTGGGACCATATATGAATAGAGAGACAAGATCTATATCATCTTCCTGCAAAAATAAATACCTAAATAAAAGGATGCCTCCAAATCCTTTGAGTTACTAAGAATAGCTAACAGTTTTGATTACGCATTGCCTGTCTGCTGCTGTTCTAAGTGCTACTTATGTATTCACTCATTTCTTCCCACAACTCCCCCATGTGCTCCGTGGTTGTGTTATTTTCACTCTCATGTTATAAAGAAATGGAGGCCATGAGTGGGAGAGTAGCCTGCTCGGAGTTGCTTAGCTGGTAGGTGGCTGGGCTGGGTCTGCCCCCCAGCAGTGTGGCGCCAGGTCTGGCTTCTGACTCCCCCTTCCTGGCCTCCACTTTTGCAGAGGAAAGCAAGAGGTAGGTGGGTTTGATGTGATATTTTATATCATGCCTCTTTCTATCTGCTTTCCCTGGAGTTTGCTAAGATTAAGTGGGAGAAAAATTCTCTAGTTCTCTCCTTAGAGTTCTACAGGGAGGGGTTGCTGTTTCCAGTGGGTTCCTTCTGGCCAGCTCAGGCTCCAGGGTGGGGCGTGCACCTGTAACTTCCCCTGGCCTGCTGCCTCCTGGGTGACTGCCTGGGACTGCTGAGTCACGGGACTTGGGCAGGCCACACTTGGGTCAGAGGAGATCAGACACTTCATCTTTTATGCTTCTGGGATTCTGGGTCAGACTTCTGTGTTTTCACTGCTTCTCAAATCCTTTAAGTTACGTTGCATGGGGAAAAGTCTTGTGCTTCTGATCTATCATCTCCTTGGAGACAGGTTTGACTCTCCGATGGGGAGGGGTTCTGCAGGGCCACCCAGGAAGCGGAAACCAGAGGAGATCTCCTTGCCATCCGGCTTCCCTCACCTGAGGTCCAGGAGCAGGCTGGCTGTATCTTTGGCATATAACATTCCAGGGATAGGAGATGCTTGATTTTGTGCAGAAAACTCTGGTACAGGGAGAATACTTATCTTTACCAGGTTTTCTTATGTTTCAAGCAGAGAAGTTTGAATTTACCAGTCTTCCTGTCTTACACCCTAACCCAAAATCTGGTGACACACTCAGCTGTTTTTCAAGGCCCAGCCTCATGCCACCTTCTGGGGGCTCTCTCTAAACTCCTGAGGCTGAGACTTGGCACCAGGCTCTGTGCTCACACAACCCAGGGAACAGAGACCCCCGTGTGTCAGCTGTCCAGGTCAGGACCCGGATTTTTTTCCTACTTGATCCCTGTCGCCTTGCATAGAAGAGGCCTGGACAAATGCTCTTACCATCTTTCCCTGTCTTACCCTGCAATTAATGCCAGAAGTCAGGTGTTCACAATAGCTGCAGGAGGAAAAATGTTTTTTTTTTTTTTAACCACCACCAATGGTTTAAGAATAGAATTGACTCCCTCTGCCGCTGTTTCTCAACGACAATGCTGGCGTTCACGCTGTCCTTCCTCTCACCACAGCTCCCCAGCCCCTGCTGTGCAAGAAGCAAAACCCGCGGATGAACAGCAAAGACCTCACCAGGCCTCAGACCTCACCACTGCACGCCCTAGCACAGGCCGCCAACTCAGAGGAAGAGGTGCTGCGCTTCTGCTTGGCACAAGGTTGCCCCATGGGCCCCCACGACCGGGTCCGGCAGGCAGAGAACCTGAGCACTGGCTGGAGCACTCCAGAGTTGGGAAGGAGATGCTCAGCTTACAAAACTTTTTGGAAATGAATGGAAAAGTCTTAGTGGAATACCTTTTGTTACATAGCATGAAGTCACACTGTATTCACCCAGGAATATTTACTGCGTTCCCACTCTGATTGTGGCACCCTGTGAGGTCACTAATGAAGAATTAGCAGGATGGCCTTTATTAGTTATGTGAGCAAAATCCGAACTTCAAAGTTTGCATTCAGCCAGTTGTTTCTGAGTGGAAATTGCTCACTTCAAATGCTCACTGCGTCACTTCTAGGGAGTGAGACTCCATGGTGGCTCCAGACGTGGAGGGCTGCCAGCGCAGGGAGGGACAGCCCTCGGCACCCCTGTGCATGCCACTGGCAACTGCTCTGGGGACGAAGCAGGGGCACTGGGCAGGGGAAGGGCACAGGCACTGGAGGGGAAAGCGGCTGTGCCTCAGCCTCAAGAGGGCTGCATCTCTCAAACACCATGTAATCAGCCCCTCAAACATGTTAATCACTTAATCCTTACACCAGCCTGGTGAAGTAGGCACTGCTATTCTGCCTGCTTTGTATATGGGGAAACTGGTGCACAGAGAAGTTAGGTAACTTGCCTGAGGCCACACAGCTAACCTGGCAGGTAGTCCTTAAAGGTAACTTGCAACAGACTTTCTCTAAATTAAATTCCATTCAGACATTCAAAATAGAATTCTTTCACAGAATGGATTTCACAGCTTTTTCAGAAGCAAACAATTGCACATAGCGAATAAGCATTCAACAGGTGGGCACTGCTACAGTTTGGATGTCTGTCCTCAGCAAATCTCATGTTGAAATTGGATCCCCAGTGTGGCAGTGCTGGGAGGGGCGGCCCAGTGGGAGGTGTTTGTGTCTAATGCCCTGGGCGGGGGTGAGTGAGGCTGGCTCTGTTAGTTCCCGGGAGAGCTGGTTGTTAAAAAGAGCCCGGCACCTCCCCCTCTTTCTCTTGGTTCCTCTCTTGCCGTGTGGTCTCTGCACACACCAGCTCCACTTCACCTTTTGCCGGGAGTGGAAGCAGCTGAGGCCCTCACCAGAAGCAGGTGCTGGAGCCATGCTTCTTACATCGTCTGCACAGCCGTGAGCCAAGTAAACATCTTTTCTTCATAAATTACCCAGTCAGATCTCCTAGCAGACTTTTTTTCGTATGACCTTTGGCCAACTTTGCTTTTACATCAGCTGTTCAGAAACCTTCCTCGCCCGTTTCTGCACCGAGCCATCCTCCCCGGTCCTGTTAGGCTGACCCAGCAGAGACCCCTTTGCCCTGTCTACCCACAAGGCTGTTATAATGGGGCTAAATCCACGTTCCGAAGGACGTCTGTCTCTGTCCCAGGCAGACGTCAGCCTCTTTCTGCTCAGCTTTATTCTTTAGTAGTGTTTTGTTTTCCAGTTTTCTTCATTCAGTTAATATACTTAAGTGTTTTCTTAATTCAGTAAGTAGATTCCTTTTAGCCGTGCTCATTTGTTTTAGGGAACTGCCTTTTGACTACGGGAAGGATTCAGTGGGGATGGGAGAGGACCACGGAGAAACCTTCCAGTCCCTGTGACTGGCTGCGGTTCAGGTCGGCTCAGGCTGAGGGCACCTGCTGTGTTCAGATCCAGCGTGTCTCACCTTCAAGGAAGGATGGCTGGTCTGTGTGGGGTGGAGACAGAGCTGCAGGAGTTTTTTCTGTGTCTCTCAGTAGCACGGTGGCTTTTTTTTCTCATTCAAGAATCTTACAAATATTTTATAGATTTGTCAATAGTCAGCTTTGCGATCATTTCTTTAAAAGGAGTTTTCAAAGGTGGAGGCCTGGCTGCTTTCCATGGCAATATAACCTGAGACCCATGAGATGGCCAGTGCGTGGTGAGGAGTGGCTTTGATGGTGAGGACAACGTGCAGTGTTTTTGGGGTGCACCTGTTGACTGGGAGGCATCGTACTGAGTGCCTCCTCACTCGGAATCCCTGGGAAGAAAGCAGAACCAAGAAGAAAAGAGAAGCAGCCTAGGTTTAACGCTGTGATTTCTTTTTTACAAGACAAAACTCATGTGATTTATTTATATGCAAATAAATCATGAGTTAAAGGAAACTAAGTTTCAAATTAGATAATTGTCCCTGAAAAAGACATTCATGTCTTATGATATTTAACTTTTAACTCTTTTATCATAGTACATCTTAAACACATACTTAGCTAGAGAGAATATTGTAATGAGCTCCCTCGTATCCATCTCTTGACTTCAACAATGCTCAACTTATAGCCAATTGTGTTTCATTTATAACCCAACCTCACCACCCTCTGAATTTTTTTTAAAGCAAATTCTAAAAATTGTATAATTTTTTTTTTGAGACAGGGTCTCACTCTGTTATCCCAGCTAAAGTGCAGTGGCATGATCAGAGCTCACTGCAATCTCAAACTCCTGGGCTCATATGATCCTCCTGCCTCAGCCTCCCAAGTAGCTGGACCTAAAGGCATGCACCACACTGACCAGCTAATTTTTTTCTGTTTTTGGCAGAGATGGGCTCTCGCTCTTGCTCAGGCTGGTCTCGAACTCCTGACCTCAAACGATCCTCCGGCCTCAGCCTTTCAGAGTGCTAGGGTTACAGGTGTGAGCCACCATGCCCGGCCTAAAATTTGTATAATGTTATCTGTAAATATTTCAGTATATATCTCTAAAATATGTGAACTCTTATTTTTCTTATACATAGTCATAATGATCACGATTTTAAGGAATAATTTTAAGGAAAATCAGATCCTATTCATGGGTTAAAAAAAACTCCCAATATTCACACCTTTCTTATTACCCTTGGTTTTAAATGAACCTGTTGTTTAAAGTCTGCTTTGCAGTCTGGCTCTGATCCTTCTAAAAACTGCCCCTGGAGAAGTTAGAGGTCCCCTCTGAGATTGAACCACTTGGACTTCAAGCCTCTGGATTCTGGAAGGAGAGTCCATCCTCTGATCTAGAGTTTCTGGGCATGGCTTTCTGAATGCACCTGCCCTCTTTCTAGATTTTTGCCTATCTGGCCCTCTTACCTGTGAAGCATCCCCATTCAAGGCTGCAGCTAAGTCTCAGGTGCAATGAAGGCAGCTGTAAAAACAGAGCTGCCATCAAACAGAGCAGCGAGTTGAAGGGCAAATGTCTGTCAACACGATCTCCTTGAAAAAGAGAATAAAGAACTGCCAAAACATGAGATGCATCTGACATCCAGATAGTATTAGCTGACTGTTTCCCTGATGGGTTTGCTGTCTACAGAAACGCCCTGTGCAGCTGATATGAATCACAAATGTGCTGTGACTCGATTAATTTGTAACAGTCAGAAACTCGGTAGTTCGGTGCTAGTCATGATCAAGCTTACTAGCTAGTTTTGTTTTTTGTGGGTCACTGGATATAGCATGATCGTGCACCATTCTGCACGGGTCACAGAGGACATGGTAAGAGCTGCCTTTCTGCAGGTCCTGGACTTGAGGTTGTGGGTGTGGAAGGTGATGCTCTGGGGAGTTGCCTCTTAGCTCACTGGGTCACATATTTCTGAGAAGCTTCTTCCCTGAGGTTTACAGTCAGTTTCAGAGGTGAGTGAACTGTTTCAGATGATCAGAAAGATACACTCGATCAGTATTCCCCAAAGAATAATCTTCCCTTCTGTAGTTACATTAAAGTTAAATTTTGCTGCTAGAGCAGGAGCCAATCCATTACATTATAATCAATGACATGAATGTTTTGCTCAAGTTCAGATGTCTAATAAGAGTCATTTTCTTTCTGAGGGAGTGTTATCAGTTTCATGAATACGTGCTCTGTATTTCATTAGCATTCTTCTAGCAAAACACGGTTCTGAGTCATTTCTGAAATATCTGCTCTCGCCTGCAAGTTGTTTCTCAGTTTTTTTTTTTTTTTTAAATGCCTTTTCTACTTACTGGCAGAAAAGTTTAATACCACACGAGCCTAAAATGGGTATGCTGAGAAGAAAACACAGCACACCTATGGAGGTTGGACTGCAGCAGCGCAGCCTTCTCCGTCCTACGGCTTCCATCGAGGCCGGCCCACGTCCCCAGGGCGGCGCCTTGGGAGGGAAGGGCCAGTCCGAGAGCCGAAGGCAAAGAGTGTTGACATGGACATTCACCATTATGGCTTCCTCAGATTTTAAGCCAGGACGAGGTTTAGACTTAGAGAGCTTGTCTGAGGACGTTGAATGAACAGAAAAGGAAAATTGGGACCAATGTGCAAAGAGAGCGTTTGATTTCCAGCTCAACAGTAGTTTGAACACCACTCACTCGTGTTCAGCCGAGAGCAGCTCTGGCCAGCCTCGTCCTCTGGCCCTGGGGGACATTCTCTAGGATGAACAAGGAAAGATGTGCTCCACTGTACCAGCTATACGTATGTTTCTTTCAGCCCGAGGTGTCTGTGTGTCTCGCTGTATCTGATGACTGTAAAAGTCATCTGGCTTGCCCCCTTGAAGCCAACCAAAGTGGAGACCCACTCTGCAGAGTCTGCCGTGCTCAGTGGCCCTTCCACGGACCGCCACAGCAGCGATGCAGGGTTTGGTCTCTGTCCAAAGTCATCACGTTTGTTTTAATTGCTTGCTTTTCAGGCATACTCCGGGACAGGTACTGTTCCATGACTCTGCTTCCTCCCAGTTCCATGGGAATGTAGATTCTCCATCACCTGTGAGAGCCACTGGCTTTGCAAAGTGTGTGCCTTTGAGGTGGAGGCTCTCGACAGGGTTTGCTCTACCTCTGCAAGTAGGGCTTGAACAACTCAGCCCAGAGCACATCCACAAAAGTCCCCCTTCCCCCCGCCCCAGAGCTTCTGGAAATTTCTGGCTCACAGAGGCCATCAGCGTGGTGTAAATGGAGTTTTTTGGTGGCTCTGTCCTTTGATGGGAGGCTCTGTCTTTTGAGGCCAGGATCAGAGGCAGGATCTGAAGACTGTGTTCCTGGATTGTCTCCAATTCTTTTCAGCCCGAGAGAGTTGTTCTTGCTTCTTCTTGGAATGTTGTGAGAAACTGTGGATGGGCCTGCTTGGACGTGTCAGAGGTTGGCCCTCCTGGTTTAAGTGCCACTGACAGACTCATACCTCTGGGAGTTCAAAGGGAGTCTCTGAGGCCAGCAGGACTGAGCACTGAACGCCCTGTTCCTGCCATTCTGTGGTACCAAGCATGAACTGGAAGTAGGGTGCTGCCTTAGAGGAGGCACAGGTGTCTCAGAGACAAGCTCAGCTCAGGAAGTGGACAGGAGCCCCTTTACCCCACTGTTACTGCTGTGGGCATGGGGCCCCTTCACCCGATGAGGGACACCTCTATCAGCCAGGCTACGTGACGCTCGCAGACACATTTTCAGGGGAATGGGCTTGGGTTCCTCTAGTTGAGCCTGCTTGAATGCATGAGTTGGCACCCGGGTAGAGGCTACAGCCCAAACCAAACAGTGCAGCAGGGACAGCCAGGCTGTGGGACCTGGACAGGAGGACGGCTGGAGGCAGCTGGAGGTGGGAGCTTCTTTTGCCTCCAGAAAGTCTTTTCAGATGCACCTGTCAGGCCAGTTAGGTGACTGGATCCTGGGGCTCCACTCCCAGGCCTGGTCCTTCCTGCTGCCTCTCAGCATAAAGCAGGAAGGCTGCAGGACTGAGGGTGCCAAGCCCTGCTCATGGGCCTGGGATTCAGAGCCCAGAAAGAAAAAGAGACAAATTCCATGGTCAACTCACTTCAACAACACTTTTTTTTTTTTGCACATTTACTAGGGCTAAATGGTGTGCACAGTGTTGCAGGGACATGATCTGACAAATCACATCCTCCCTTGCCCCAGTAGATGGAGATCCAGCAGGAGAGACAGACTCTCACCTAGGCTAGGTCAATGCAGAGACAGGCTGTTCTGGACTTTTATAGATGCCTTTTAAAAATATATACTTTTAATAATAAATACCCTGGAACAGCTTTGGTCACTTAACATCCTGGCACCTATAATAGGAACCAAATTCACACTTTTATTAACTGACGGACCACATTGGTCTAAGGCGGAGCAGAGGAGGAGGAGCACGTGCAGCAGCTGCTTCTGCAGAAAACAGGCGATTCCTAAAAATGGTTGGGTGAATGTAACTCAGAGATAACCCACAGCTCAGATTAGCAATTTGTAGAGGTTAGAAACCAAATGAAATTTGTTTAGCAATAAAAGGCTTCTGAACATAGTATCTCTTTCTTTGGTGTTTGTGCTCAACTGCTGTATTCTCAGGGCCTCTAAGGGTGTTGGGCTTATAGCTATTGCTCAATGGGGGTCCATTAAATGGCTATTTCAGAAGGCACACAAGGGCCATCAGTGTGGTGGCTGCCAGCGAGTGTCCTAGGCATTAAATAGGTGCCTGTGATACCTGAGAGCTATGCACAGAGATCATGGGACTGTTACCTGGGGAGGTTCTGAGGGGACCTGAGCCTGGTGCCAGGAGGGAAGCATCATTGGCACCTTGCAGTGTCAATCAGCCCTATCTTCAGGGAGTGAGTATTTCCAAAGCACTTTTTAAATTATTATCCAATCCTTTATCTCCTGAGCATGCTCAGTACCACGGGGCCTCAGTTTCCAAACTTTCCAGGCAGACTGCATCAGCATGTTTGAGAAAGGACTTGATCCCCCTTTGCTGCCAAAAGTGCCCTTGCTTTAAAGTTCGAACCAAAAAGAAACAGTGTGATTGTTCTTCAAGCTGATCCGGTGCAGGGGAACCGCAAATGCCAGCCCCAGCGATGGTTTCTAATTGAATGTGACTTTCTTTGTTAACGCCTGTCCTTGCCCCCAGCAGCAAACTGACAACTAGGACTTGCCTTTGTGAGCTGAAATGATGTAGCTGATAACCAACAGCTTGTATTAATTTTTCCTGATAATCTTGCAGTGCTTTTAATGAGATCGGTGGCAAACATGCCATTCTGGGGCAAATTAATTTGTCCTTGCAAAACAGAGTGTCAGCAATTTTTATTTCCTTTGTGTCTGACGTGTAACGGGTTGTGTTTTCAATGGCAACTGATATAACCTAGTATTTCAGCTGCACTGCAGGGAGAACAAGATTTTGCCAAGAGCAATAAAATCAGCACAACCACAATTAAAACAGATGATCGACGTTTGGCAAATGGTCTGCTGATGTTTCTCCCTTCATTTTCCATGTTGAAGTAGGTAGTGATTTAGCAAAGGGGCAGAGAGATGAACAAGGCAGCCAGCGACGGCTCAGCCTCCATGAAGCCTGGCCCTGGAGAAGCAGAGTGAATATGAAGTGCGACCCTCTTGCCTTTATGTGCTTTTGCACACTGCAGTCAGGAACCAAGCACTGTATTTGCATTTACTGCACAGGCACTGTGTGGGGACCTGCATTTATGCCACTTTGCATTGCTGAAGCAATGAGGGTCAAAACTGGGTGCAACGTGAGAGGGAAACATTGCCTCCAATGCTCCATTCACTCATTTCCAAAGTATTGCTGCTTTCCTCACCCCGCTCCCCCAAAGAAATCGAATCTAATTTTCTGTCATAATTGGAAGCGTTTGGGCCACCGTATCAGTCATTATGGCAGTTTCCATCTTATTTGCGATACATTTTGTATATTGTCTTTTAAAATCAAAGCTTAAGATGACATTTTAAACTGGGAACCACAGTTCATTGAAAATTAACCATCTCTTTCTCAAGCTAGCAAGAAAGAAACTTGCATGCGGAATTCACTAATGCAGTTTTTAAATGATAACATCCGCCGAATTTTAACTAGGGCATTTTCTGCTTTTAAGGGTTGCATCACAGAAGAGAAAGGGATGCTAATATCTTCTTTGACGACCCACAGGGTACTGGAGGGCAGAATGTGGTCTTTACACTGACACCGGCATAAAGAGCAGGTGGGTTTGGCAGATGTTGTTCCATCCTCTATTTAATTTCATCAAGAAACCAGTTAAGAACAGGGGGAGGCTGCTCCCAGATCTTCTCTATCCGGTTAGGAGTTGAGCTGCTGGCGGGGCTGGCTGTGGATTAGACCATGCCCGCTACAAATCAACAAAGAACGGTGACGTTGGGAACCTGAAACACTACGTACAAGAGGGCATGGACGATCTCTCCTTCCTTTTCAACCTATAATTGGCAGCTTGAAGCAGACAGTGGGTGATAGGTAGGTGTGCACAGGAAGGTAAACATCCTCTCTTGAGCTGAGGTCTCAGTTTTATTATTCCTACCTTGGAGTTAAAAGAAGCAAACTGTACAGGTAAGTGATTATCAGGCAGAGAGGCTTAAAATCCGTCATAATTAAGCAAAAGCAGGGTATTTAGCAGATGTCTTCAATGTTGCCATGAACAGTAGAGCTAAATAGGGTCTTGTAGCCCCACGTGAGCACTCTTCTTTCCTGGGCCACACAGCCTGCTGCCCTGTGCTGACGTTCCTGTGCACTCGATATGGTTGGCCAGGAATTCTGGCTTTCCAGTTCCAACTCATCATGTTCACAACCAACGTGTGGGGCAGCATTCTGAGTCATGAGTCTTACCCCGGAGCTTTGGTTAGAGTGATTTTGGGGAAAATGTGGGTCTTCTTGGATGCCCACAGGCCATGTGGATGTGGGATTCAGTCTTTCATCTAGGTAAGAATAAAAACAAACTTAAAAAATTTTCAGAATAAGCTGACAGCTCTGTCTCAAGAACCGCAGGTGGGAGATTGAGCAGGAAACAGTGCTCAGGTTCCCTGGTGTCACCTCTCGGCCACACCCCATTCTTTATAACATGGAAACCCTCGCTCCCTCAGCCGACGGTTCCCTCGGGCAGAGTGTTTCTTTGCTTCAGTGTGAGCATGCCAGGATCACTCATGATGAGAGCGTTTATCCTTTGGAATGAAAAGTGATTTGTGGTGCTATAAATAGATAGCATCTAATTTTGCTTTTGACCTAAGGCTCTCATGTCACTTCATAACTTCATTTATCTTTGTATTCAAAAACAGGATAAATAAACTGCTTTCCCTGTCCAGTGGCTTGGCCTGCAGAAAACCCAGTATCTGAAATCAATTCCCAGAGGGAGAGGTTGTGCTTTGCTGAATGTATCTAACTCTGTCTCTGATATTCCGGTTCTGACCCGGGATGCTGGCGGTGGCTGCACCTTGCAGGACAGGTCTGCCATGCTAGACTGAGACATGTTTTTCTGGTACACATGGAGTCACATCTGTGACCTAAAAGACACTGTTCTGAAATAACGACAAAGTTCAGAGGCAAAGAATAAAGTTTGCACACCAATGGCATCATCAAATCTGTCCTCTGATGTCATTTGGTTATGCTGAGTGATTTTTGGGATGTCCCCAGTTTCCCCCAAGCAAATCACGTATCTTCACTAGCACATGGATATCAATATACTGAATATAGTAAATATTAATGAATATATAAACACGTACAAATAAATATAATGAACTTAAAATGTGTATGGCTATTTTATATAAATACATAAATATATTTATTATGGATATAAATGTAAATATAAATATCAATAAAACATTGTTGCATGAATGCATAAATCCTTCCTTAAACTATTCCAAACATCTTAAGTAGTCACCACAATTTGTTTACCTCACACAAGCATTCTCTATGTATGTAATTAATGCTTATGACAAATTGATTTTTATTTAGCCTCATGAAATGGGAAAATTGCTTTCTGACATTTTGACTATCCTAAAGTTAAAATAGAAAAATATTATAATTTTAGGGTATGTAATTTTTTCTACCCAGAAAATTGCTACTTCCCTGGTTTCTTATTTAAAAACAAAAAAGATAAAAATTATGACAGATAGTACCAAATTAATATTCAAATTGTATTTAAATACAAAATTAATATTTAAAATAATGTTGGTTCACATTGTCCTATGGGAATAAGGTTCAGGAAATCAAATGCAAAAAAAAAAAAAAAAGAAAAGAAAAAAAAATGCTCATACTTTGGCTACTATTGCTGTGAGTAAAAAATTATCCTTTGTCTCTGACCTAGGAGTCTCACGTCTTCTACCTGCATCCATAAAACTGTAGTTCAGTAACTTGTTAGCTTGTAAGTAGGGTAAAATCTCAAATTTTCACAGTTCTTAACACCCATTTGTTAGCAGATAGTAGATATTTTACAACTGTAGATCACCATAATAATCAACATCTTTCTGAAATACTGTATACAAATTACATAATTAAATCTTGTAGTAAAACTTAATTAAACTGAAGGCTTTTATACTTCAAATTTTTCTTTCTACTTCCTATTCATCTGTACCTCTACCAGAGGATATGACAAAGAAAAAAGGTGAAAGAGTTACCAGCAAATTTTCATTTTACTATTCCCATCCATGTTTATCACACAGATAATCAAAGTTAACTAATATTTTAAGGGAAAAATGTATTGAAAATATATTTTGTCAAGATTGCAACATTTTCTCCAGATTTTCTGGTAAATAGTTATTAACTCAAAAATACAAACCACATTTCCTGATCTACCATATCCTTTTACTCATTTGACCACTGTCTTTGCAACTAGATGAGAGGCTGGTAGAAAAGTTCAATACTGCTTCAGGTTCTATGTGAGAAGACCATAGTCTATGTTAAAAAGTAAAATTTAAATGAAATGTTAAAGATAAAATATGGATATTAATACATCTATGTTTTTCTATATAGTGATAATATTAATAATGATAAGTTTGCCAGTTATCTAGGTGAAAATTAAACAAATCTTGGTTCTTAGGCAAATTTCCCATTTTCCCCACTTTACATGCCTCTAAAAAATTAACTTAAATGTATAGAAATCCAAGTTTACACAGCAATAAGAATATATTATGAATGAGATCTTCTATAATTTCCATGATTAATAAATGCTGTATTTTCCAAAAAAAATAAAAAATAAAAAATAAAATAAAATAATATTGCTAAAACCAATGCCCAGATGGATGGCAAACTTAAATGGGAAAGGTAAAATAATTCAGCTTTTTAAAAATTTATTTTATTTTATTTTTTTCTATAGATACTATTTTTTTCTTGCTAATTGATTCGGCAGGTGAGTTGTTACACACTCCTTAGTGGATTCCAACTTCCATGGCCACTGTCCTGCGATTCGGCTTTTAGTAGAAAACATAGGAGGATAACTTCATGATTTTGGCAAAGGCAAAGATTTCCTAGTTAGGACACAAAAAGCAGCATAAAAGAAAATAACGGATAAAATAAGCCATTGAAGCACTATTGAGTACAGATATTAATTTCCCCCACCCGGGCAGAAAAAAGCTGGTTATGAGAATCAGAAAAGAATAAAACCAGGGGTGGCAGTTTTCCCTCTGGAAAGGCAGGGCTTGGGGGAGCGTCACTTTGCAAACAGGTAAAACGCTCTTTGAGGGAAGGAAGTTTGTGGGCAGCAGCGGCTGTGGCTGTGGTGTGGCACAGGGCGGGACAGCAGTGTGCGGGCCCTTTACCACCACACCTCGTTCCCTCTGGATGGCAGCCCATGAAGTGGCGTGTGATGCTAAGGAGACTGAGGCTGAGTGGGGGCAGGTGCCTTGCCCAAAGTCAGGCTCCTCTGCAAGGGTCTCAGGCTGCCATGTCGGTCCCACGGGGCAAGCTGCGTACACGCCCCAGACATAGGCCATGGCCCAGTGCCCTCGACCACGGCCCAGCACGTCCCAAGCTCGGCATGAGCTGCTCCTTCTCTGTCTTTTCTTCTGGGCAAGGGCTCCAGTTTGGCATATGTTCTGTTTTTTTTTTTTTTTTTTTTTTAATCCAGATCAAGGATTAACTGATAGAAAAATCAGAATGTCATTTAAATTTTAAATAAAACAGATATGCAAAGACAGTGCCCTGTTAACTTCCCTTACTTGCAAGTCCTATTTCCAGTGGAAGTCTATTCAGTTGAAAGATCATATAACACAGCTGGAGTGTCGAGACCCATGAGGACAGCCCTGGCCTGTAAGTTCCAGTGTAACTCAAGAGACTAGCTAACTACAGAGTGATTAGAGAAAGGAATTTTGGAACCTGGCCCTGACCTAGAATCCTCCTCCAAATCCTCCAAATCCCCTCCCTCTCCATAGTGCCTGGTACACTTCGTGTTGCCAGTAGCCAAGAGCTGCCAGGTTCATGAAGAACGAGATAATCACACTTATTTTAGGGTCTCAGGCTGTGAGCACTTGAGCATGTTAATATCAACTAAAAACCCCAACACACACCCATCTGCTGAGGTTAGTGCTATTAAAAGAGTCAGGTGTAAATGCCTGGATATCAGAATATATTTTAGACATTTGCTTTTAAAAGTTACCCTTGTGACGGAGACACAAACAGAAACTTCCAGAATGAATGTCTGAACTTCCAGATTGAATATATTACCCACGTGATACAGGGTATGAATAAAAATCTGTAGCACAGGTTTTGAATAGATTTCTTCGTGTGTGAGCTTGCACATTGTGTGTGTGTGTGTGTGTGTGTGTGTGTGTGTGTTTAAACCTTGATAATCTCAGGGGTGTCAGCAGAGTTCTGTTGATGCCATAATTTCTCTGCATGCTCCAAGCCTCAGATCAGAAGCTATGTCCCTAATGTCTGTAGATCCTTTAGTCCCTAAATTGCTCTAAACCCTTGCAATTCAAAGTGCAGGACTGGGGCCAGCAGCAGTGGCATCCCCAGGAGCTTGTTAAGCATGCAGACCCCAGGCCTTGCTCCAGGCCTGCTGAATCAGAATCTGCATTTTGCTGAGGTCCCCGGGAGAGCTGAACAGGCCACGAACAGCTGAGAAGCTGAAAAGTGCTGCTCTTGATCACAAATACGGACGATGCTCTCTTCTGCCCCCTTTAGAGCACATTCCTAAGGGCCTTTAGATCCTTGCTTTGGGGATTTGGTAATTAAACACGAGTTTAATTAGGAGCTGAGTATTTTGAAACTCTTTTGGTCTCTCTCATGTTGGTTTGACATCATATCTATAATCTGAGGGTCCTCGGTTAGTTGCACTCCCTACCACTCTGTTTACGAAGACCCTCTCTGGAGAGAAGGAAAATTATAGGCAAAATGGATTTTGGTAGACAGAGGAACACAGGGAGCTCGCAGGATCTGGCCCTAGGTGGCTGTCAGAGGGATCCGCTCTGGGGACAAGATGGCCCTGCCCAGTCTGTGCTCAGGCCTAACAGGAAATTTTCACAGAATATTTGGAACTGAGCTATAATCCTGCCTTCAATTCCAGTGGTTGTCTGCACTTGCAACCACTTTTTTGTTTGATAAAACAAACAAACCCCCCACTTCATCTAGGTACAATATATTTTAAAATCATGTCATGACACTTTGACTTTTTATATAAATGACTTAATGGATGTAAAGGCCAGGCTGTTTTTAGGATCCATTTTCCTTCTTGGATTTATCTTGCTATTTCCAGCTTGATTCCTTTGTGTTTTCTTAAAATCTGCTCCTGCCTGGCCCAGTGTGAATTCAATACAAGTGTCACTGTTAGACCTTTCTTTCTCCTCCCCGTCTCTCCTCCTGGCAGCCCCACCTGCTCCCGTCTCGGGCTATGCACACAGCCTTCCTCCCAGACACCTGCACCCATGCCCACAGTGCCCTGTCTGTGCACGGATGGCCTTCCCTGGGTCCTCAGTCTCATGTCCTGGGAGGAGCAACCTTGACTTCACAGCTCACCAACAAAAAGCGAACCCATTGCAACCCACATCCATGCTATTGCTGTTTTCATGACTCGCTCATGGAAACGCCACGCTGTTGGGCACCATGAGAAATAGCCTGGCAGGGATCCAGTGCTGTTTCAGATTGGATTGTGCCACCAGAAGCACAGGGAGTCCTTGTGGAGGAAATCTGCCCCAGCCTCATCCTCTTGGAGGCAGGGGACAAAGAGAGAGGTCTTTGGGGACTCCAGGGTGAGCCAGGACCCTCTGGTGTCCTGCATGGATCATCGTACACATTCACGATGTGGGCAGCATGTTCGCGGGCCGCATTGAAATCTACTTCTTGTAAGCAGAATAATATTCTTACTGGGGGTGGGGGCTATCTTTTTAAAAGACTCCTGCAGAGAATGATTCATACAGTGAGGAACCCTCCTGTGATACCAATGTGGTTAACTTAATAAAAACCTACATTCAGATCTCAGAGTTTCTTAAAACAATGCACACACCACACACGCAGGTATAAATACATTTCTAGACACACAGCTATATTAGATCAAGTAACCCCAGCAGCTAGACAAATAAAACCAGCACAGCAGTGGCCTAACGCTCACGTAACAGTCCTGGTTGGCAGGCCCTCTCCTTTTCCTTGTGATTCAGAGACCCTGGTTCCTTCTGTCTGGGGGCTCTCCACCGCTCCCTGGGACCTGTCCCCTGGCTGGCAGACAGAGGAGGAGTGGAGAAACCCCACTTGCTCTCAGAAGCCTTGGCCTGGATGCAACCTGCATCACTTCCCCTCAGCACGCACTGGTGAGAACTGGAGTCACGGCCATGACAGGCTGCAGGGCGCTGGCCCGTGAAGTTTTCGGCCACAGCTCCACAGCGTGGAGACATTTCAGTCGGCAGATGCCATTTCCACCACCCCATATGTGTTTATGCTTATGTGTGGGTTTAAAAAGCAAATTTCCTCTAAGATGTCCAAACTCCCATGTGGAAGTTTGAGTGACTGGTGTTATCTTTAGTTTATGGAGGGTGAATGGAGGCCCTAGGGAAATTTATTTGCATTTTGGCAGACATGGGAGGAGAAACAAAGATCCCGGGGAATTCCTGTGCTTTGAAAAGCCTGCTGTTTTTTCCTTTATCACTATGATATTGATTTTAATTAAAAAAAAAAAAAAGCAAGCAAGAGAGCAAGAAGTTAACTGCACAGAAGCACCTTTGTGGCCTGTCGTCTAATGAGATGAGGCTGGGGCAGTAGGGTCACGGGGCCACGTCTCTCATCAGGCCCCAGCCTGTGGACCCACATCTGTTTTATCTCAGGCCTGCTTCTGACTTCGCTGGATGCTCTGAGTTCCAGAGGAGTCTCCAGCTTTTGTAGAACTTACCCAGGGCTTAAGCCAGCTTTGCCCTGTTTATACTTCCGTAGATTTCATAGCTTTCCTGGAACCTGGAAATAGTTTTTTTTTTTTTTCCCCCTAAAACACAGATGTACCAAGTTCTTGTGAAACTAAAAGTAATCCAGTAACCAAAACTCACTCCCAAGCTCATTTGTTCTGAGCACAAATGTCACATTTAAGGGCTGGGAGGGACCCAGCCTTTTGCCTGGAGACTCAGGGCCCAGGAAGATCCCAGCTGCAGAGCCCCACAGACCTGGGGCCTTGCCCTTCTGCCACCTGATAGCATCTGAGCTTGGGCGAGAACTGTGGCTTCTTAGGACTCAGTGGCCTCATCTGTAAAATGGGGCAAAATCACTTACTTTGCAGAGCTGCTGTGTGGGCTGGAGACACCGGCACGGGGGTGTACCTTCTCATGGGGGTTCAGGAAGTGGGGGTGGAAGGTGATTTCCACAGAGTCCAACTCTTCCCTCCACAGCTCCTGCTGAAGGAGTCCTCCCAGCTGCTGCTCCTTGCTTTGGACACTTGGCATGAACTGCTCCTGTCCAAACCCCAGACCTGGATCTCTAACCCCAGCCTCCTCTCTCTGCACGTCCCCTCATGTTCACTTACCTAGGGGACAGTATCCCTCTAGGGTCTCGCTGGCCCTGTGAGTACACGAGCCAAATACTGATCTCCTCTTTCCCATCTCCTCCGGACTCCTCCATTCCTGTTTTGTCTACCACGGTTTCTCGGGTGCCTGGGTGGCCACCTCAGTGTGATCTTTTGTTCTTTCCATCTCTGATGATCTCCTTTCTGCTCCCCTGACAGCCCCAACTCCTGCCTCCAGCACCCTCTACAGCTCCCATCCATCTTCTGCATCAGGTCTTCCATGGACAGCCTACGGGGACACTTGCTAAGGGCCACCAGCTCTAAATGTCCTGAGTCTGAAACAAATCCCTACTCTGACGGTCAGGGTCCTCAGTCGAATCCCATCTTGCTGTTCTTCCTGCAGCCCCCTCTCCTCCCCAGCTGGAGTCATCCCCGTTCAACCCAATGGAGCGAAACATCGGCCAGTCGAAGCCACTGACGTTCACTCAAGAACCCTTCTCTATTTTCCCTACTCTGCTCTCTGGATCCATTTCCTTTACCTTTGAACTCCTCTTGCCTAGAATGCGTTCTTCACACCCCACTATTTAACTTTTTAAAGACTTTTTCCCCCAACGCTTATTTACAAAACCTCTCACCTACCTCCAGGGGTTGCCAGTGTGAGTCAGGGTATGTCCCGGAGCGCAGTGAGTGTGCACAGAGACACCAGGTACAACTGGCCAGGACTCAGCACTGAATGTTAGAATTATTAAGATTAAACATTCAAAAACCTAGTTTCTTTAAGCTTTATAGTTTAAATCATGAATTTTATTATTCTACTTACTAATTTAACATTACAACTTATTAATTACACTTCCATAAATATTTTAAACTGCCCTTACACGTAAATATATTTGATTGTCTTCTTAATAGCCTGTAATAAACAAGATCTTTCCAAGCACTTTTTAAAAATCTGATAAATTAAACTTATATTGCATGTTCTATCTATGTAAAACCTTACACAAATCATTTTATACCTTTTGACCAATATCCAGATTCTAAACTGGAATACCCAATTATACATTTTAAGTTTGAGTCACCAGGCTAATCTGTTGGATTTGCCAGTGTTTCCAGAATATTACCAACCTTTAAAGACGAAACACACACCAATTGCTCACTGAAGTTAATATGGTTAATGTATGGGTTTGATTTACTGCCTCATTTCCTTACTTAATTCTGACCTCCCGTGTTGAGACATTTGTGCTCCAGTTACACCAAAGCAAGCAAGTTGGGGTTTCAGTTGCAAGGACCTATCAGAGAGGTCTGAGGCGAAGGCTCAGGATTTCAGTGTGCACAGCCATGTTGATTTCATTGCAACACAGACGTCTCCACTTACCAAAACACTGGTTCGTCTGACCACAGCCCTTATATTGAAGGTGCACATCACCCAGCTCTGGGTCCCTTTGAATCTGCCACAGCCTGGGTTTGCGTTGCTGGTTCTCGTCTTCCTCCCAACTCATCAGGGCTTTAATGACACTCCATTGGCCTCCCATCGGGCCTTCATCTCCTCATGCAATTGGTCAGAACCTCTTTTATCCTCAAAGTTGGTTGCAGTGCAAGGGATTCTGTGTTCTTTTCATAATTTTCTTGTCAGGTAAGCCCCAAACTTTGAGAGACATTAAGATGACATGAACGGAATCTGCATCTCATGCAGGCTCTGCCTCTGGGTTTGCACATCGAAACCCTGTCCTTGGCAGGGGTCTCGGCAGGAAGGAGCGTCCCTCTGTCTGTGCTGTATTAGATTATATGCAGCAGTGTTGCCCATCAGATTTCACATGCCTTTGCAGTTGCAGTGGGTCCTCTGTGATCTACCTCCCTCCTTCCCACCCCCATGGTATCCAGCACATTCTGGGCGAGCGATAACTAACTATTGTCCTACTGAATGCATCTACCCTGTGAGAGGGGGCTGGGTGGGAAGATGATTTGCTTATGGTCATACAGAATGTTGACAACAGGAGAAGAATCGGTGCCCCCACCATCAGCTGTGTCACGGTTGATGGACTTTCTGCTTCTAGTTTAGCTGCTAACGTAAAACTAATGGGTTTGCTCTTATCCACGTATTCTCAAGGTAGCTTTTAGCTATAGAAACACAGATTTATACTCCCTAAGTGAGAGAGATTCTGAGATCGTAAGCCATCATTATAATGTTCCTGGGGTTAACAGTGATCACACACTGCAGTCCTGGGAAATATTTCACTTCTTCGTTCAGTGCAGCTCAGTGAAGTTGTTAAACTTACATAAAATGCTGTGATTTTGTGTGCTGGGTAGCTTAGGTTGCAAAAGGAGGGGTGTCAGATTTTGTATTTGTTGGGCCTTTTTTGTAGAAAGAAAAAGAAAACTCAGAAAACTTGAGGTCACATAAGGAAGAGAGAGAGAGAGAGAGAGAGAGAGAGAGAATTTATGGGAGGATACAGGAGTATCTCATAAAGCCAAAGAGAGCCTTGCAAGGTGGATCCTGGGAAGGAGGCAGATGGGACAGTCCCCTGACCTGGCAGCTCTGGCCCCAGGGCTGCAGGGAGACCAGCAGAAACAGAGTGGATGGGGACACAGGCCTGTAGATGGTGACAGTGGGGGGCATGTCACTTTCTAGATTGCAGTCATTCTCCAAGGTGTCCACACCACGAATACAGACTGAAACAGCCCTAGAGAAAGTGCTGGTGGAGGGGAGGTGTGGTGTTCGTGGAAAGAGTTCTGCCTCTGGAGCACATGAAATGCTAAGTCACAGAGACATTAGGGGAAGAAGTGGGAATGCACTGATGTTTTGAAGGACAGATGTGGGAACCAGTCTCCTTGACCCTTTGAGGAAAGAGACCCATCTAAAACAGAAGAGCTCACAGGTCACACTAGAGAAGCTGAGAAAACAAGTAATTCCCAAGGGGTTGGTGAACTTCTTGCACACCCATCCTCAGAAGTTAAAGTGCATTTTGCTAATCAGTCAGGACAACCCTTGGAAAGAAAGGTGGAAATGTGGCTTGAGTCTTCCTCCCTCCCACGAAAAGGCCTGAAGATTCCTGGCTCAGATCACATGGGCGCTGAAGGCCCAGTAGCAAACCGATCAGCACCGGGAACAGATGAGCGTCAGCCGCGAGAACACTACCTCCAGCAGAAGAGAGATGAGTTGATGTCCGTGAGGAAGGATATAAGGACTAAGAAGATATGAAATATGAGGCAGAAAGGAAAACCTGCTGGAGAGATAGAGGAAATGACGGAGAAACCAGAAATGACAGCGGAGGAGAAGCAAGCATTACTAAAGAGGAGATTGCTTGCATAGCAACTTAAAGAAGTCATTAATAAGTAGTAATTTTAAAAAACAATTTAGCAAAACAGAAATTCAAATTATCTCATAAATTATTTATCCCTTAAACATAAAAGTCGGTGGCTTCCCCCGGACATCAGGGAGGGGCTGGACTACCTGTCACTCACCTCCTCTTAGCAACAAAACTCACTATCTTCCTGCTTTTGACCAGGATTAAGATTTGACTATTTCAAATTAATGAAACTTTGTGCTAAGTTAGTGACTACCACGTTCCCAGGTACTTTCAGAGAGACATACTTTCATGTATTTTTGCAGCGCTCTGGAGATGTCACGTTTAGAAAGCCCCTTTGTTGAGTGCATTTGATCTCAAGTATTCCAGATCTGGGGAAGGACCTGGCTGGATAATGTTCTGACACCAAAGTTTATAAGAACCTGAGACCTGGCACCAAGACCAACAAGATCTCAGTCACTGACTCCCATGGCGGTTCTGATGAATGAAGTGAGCTTTGAGTTTTGGGGCAACCATGGAGCCTGCTCAGGGTTTGATATTCTTCTTTGAAGACTGAGGATGTGACCTGGTTGTCCTCTTTTTTTTTTAACCGCATTTTTTCCTGGCTGGTTCTCACATGGGCTTTCCACGGCCTCTCCCTGGCTATGGGGCCTGGCCATAGTTCCAGGCACAGCACCTTGGCCTGGGGAAACCGTGAGAACTGATGAGTGTCTTTTGAGGGAGGCATGTGGCTTCTGTAATGGAAGAATCCTGGTGCGTGGGGAGTGTGGGAAGTTTTCCTTTTGCTGGTTCACAAATGAAGTTGGACAAACAGCCCAAGGAAAGGGACAGTCCTTTCAGCTGGTGGGTCCTCTCCATTGATGGATCCAAAGCCACAGGATGGAAATGGACCAGGATAAGACTCTGCTCATTTCCTGGAACTAAGCAGCCCATGTGATTGAAGAATTCCTTTTGCAGTGTGTGCCAATAAGGAGCTGGTACAGAAATGTTGGTACTTGTCTCACTGGAGTAAGCCTGGCCTTCCAGACCATTCTGCCTTCCACAAGAAGGACAGTATAAGAGGTTTTTTTTCTCAATGCTATTTCCTTGAGTAATTTTGTGAACTGCCTTTCTCCTCTGAGGCCAGTAGTAGAATGCAGTTATGTTTCCAGGATGTTGCTATGTAGGATAAAATTCTTCCCAAGAAATACAAGAGATGTCACTGGGCAAAGAGAGGGATCTGGTTCTACAGACCTGTAAGGACCTGTCCCGACGGAGCTGGGGGACGCAGCGTGGCGGGATGGGGGCAGGCACTGAGAGGATGGAGGGCATCCAACTGCTGCCAAAGCAAAGACCAGAAAGACTCCTGGGCTCCTTGGTAGGGAGAATCTCCTCTGATCTCTCTGCAAGACCCAGTGACAACCACTCATCTGCTTAATGCATTGAAGCAAATCATGTAAACAACCCAGACAGGTTGTTCTCTGAATGTAAAACTTGATTTAGAGAATAGATTAAAAAAAATTGTTTTTGTAATGTAAATCACTTTGGAGGGAATTTTGACCCCACTGCATGGCAGTGCCGCCAATCCTGGCCACACACATTCAGTGTGTGTCCTTCCTGCTCTCCTGGGGGATCAAGCTTAGGCTGTCCCTGCCCCCCCCCCCCCATTTATCCTCTTGTTGCCCATCCTTCCCCCTGCCATGGCCATTCCCTGCAGCCAACATACTTTCTATCTCTATTTTGCAAAATTCTTTTCCTCTAGCCCTCTCGTATAAAACTAGAATTCGGCAAACAACCACATATGGGCACAAAGCTTTTAAAGAGACCTGCTTTAGATTAAAGTACAATATGGGCTTTACAGTTTGCCTTGGGCTACCATTTAAATGTCTTGCATAATGAAATGAAAAACTGGATGGACTAAAATAAGAGCCCTGTCAGCCTTTGACAGTGAAGAACGATCCTTCATTGCCTCGCAAACAGCTGCGGTCATTGTTCCCACTAGCCTTCAAGCTGATTAATCAGCTCTTATTTCTGCTCTAGTTCATAAATTATCAGGGAATTTGGTGAGTCTTCCCTTTTAATGTCAGTCTGTTCATTTGACTTGTAGCTTCCGGCCTTAACACATCATATTAATGTGTTGTTTAGTTGAGCACAGTAATAAATAAAACTTTTGTTTACTTTTACACCCAAAGATAAATGTTGAGTGCTATTAAATACTCTTCTAACTTAATAAGGCCTCCCAAGAGGAATTTGCCTCTAGTAAATCACAAAACTGGGGCTAGAAGCGTCAACCCAAGTAAAATGACTGATGCTCTAATCGTAGTTGGCTGATACGATGCACTTTTGTTATTTTACCCTCATGTTTACCCACGTGGTTTGTTCAACACTGACTGAGGCTACAGGTGCTGAAGAACAGCTGAGCAAGACACAGCCTCTGTCATGTATTCATTCATTCTTCCATCCATCCATTCATCTTTCTATTCATACATCGAGCATCTGCTATGTGCCAGGTTATGCCAAGAATGCTATTCAGGAGCTGATATTTCAATGAGGATGGTGCAAGCAAGATGTGCAATAGAAGACTCAGAGAATAGACACTAAATTGAATATTAATCAAAGTAAATTTTTGGGTGGAGGATATATTATTTATCTAAAATAAGTTTAAAATAATAAAAATGTATTATCACAGTTTCTGTAGGTTGAGAATCCAGACATGACAGCTAGATGTTTATGGCTGAAGCCCTCTCATGAGGTTGTGGTCAAGCTGTTGGCCAGGGGTGCAGTCTCATCTGAAGGCTCAACTGAAGTGGGGGTGTCTGCTTCCAAACTTGTCGGCAGAACTTGGTTGCTCACCATGTGGGCCTCTCCGTAGGGCTGCCTCATGACCTGGAAGCTAGCTTCTCCCAGGGTGAGCAATCCAAAAGAATGTGAGAGCATTCAAGACAGAAGCTTCAGTCATTTCATTACTTAATCTCAGAAGTGACACTCCATCACTTCGGCCGTATTCTTTGTTATAAGCAAGTCAGTAAATCCAGTTCAGACTCAAGGGGAAGGATTCCCACAACAGTGTGAGTACCAGCAGGTGAGAAACTTGGGGGCTGTCTCAGAGGCTGCCTACCACAGAGGGCGTGTCAGTTAGGAATCAGGTTCAACTGCCAGTAATAGACTTGACCTAAGTGGCTTAAAAACAGTAAGGTTTGTTTTCCTAATAAGAAAACTAGAGGCAGATAGTTGCTGGCCTTGGCTCAAAGACTGAGGGCACTATAGTTCTTATAGCCTTTCACTGATAGCCCCAAGATAGCTGCTGGAACTCCTGCCATCATGTCTGCATTCCAAGCAGCAGGAGAACAAATGAAGAATAGGAGGAGAATGTAAGGTGGGCACTAGCCCACTGACTGTCCCCTTCATTCCAGAAAGTACCACTCAACAAGCTCAATTCACAGTTCCATGGCTATCTCTAGCTGCTCTGGAGATGGGAAATGTAATCGTGTACCATTTTCCCCAAGTGCCCACTGCCTCCAGCATCTTTCCACCTTTCACAGCTAAAAAGACCCAACTGCCCTACTTCTATACCACCATGCCTGCCCCTCAAGCCAACTTTGTACCCTTCAAGCCAGTAATGCCTTTATTAATGGTTGTCCTTGTCTTTTATGAGTTTGTGAGTCTGAGTCTGGGATATTCAACAATGCCCCCCCACCATACCTGCCTGCTCTCAAGCCAACAAGGAAGCCAATATTAGGGTCTTATAGCTGTGAACGGGAACACAGAAATCACAGTGCAACCTCCTAGGTACAGATCAGGAAGCCTAGTTCAAATATTTGAAAACAACTTGGACAAGTTCACAGGGTGAAATGTACTTGATAACCAGGTCATTCACATGCTCACTCAACCACTACCTTCTGAGTGTCTGGAGTGTGCACGGCACTGCCTGGGACCACTGCAGTGATCAGAGAGACTGCCATCAAGGCAGCTCTGAGAGACCCAGTTCCACCCTGCTTTGCTGCCAGGGGCTAGAGATAGTCACTTTCCATTAAAGTCAGAGTCCTGGAGTCCCCTCTGCTTCACTTCTGTCTTCTCTACAACAATGACTAGGTAGGAGTCCAGGTCTTGGAGAAAGACTGTGTGGATGTGGGTCCCGGCCTTGCCACTTCTGTCCTCTTGGGTGAGCTGCTGAGCATTTCTGGGACTCAGTTTCCTCATTTATAAAGTGCCTGTTGGAGGATTACATGAGAAGAGATGCATGTTGCTTAGCATAGTGCCAGGTGCATAGTAATAGTCTAACACATATTAACCACATGCGTAATAGTGATGATGATGATAATGGTGATGATGGTGGTGGTTCGGTCTCTATTTTAGAGTTTGGCTACAGTTTCCTAACTTTTGAGGATATGCTTATCTGCGTGTGTCACTGCAGATTGTCTATTTCTCCTGTTGTAGGGAGAACATCCTCACACTGCAGACAGACCCCTTGGCCGCCCTGTTTCCCAGGATAGGGGAGATCCCAGAACAACTCTCAATTGGTCCAGACACGCATACAATTCTAGAGGCAAGCAACACCCAACTTACGAGCACATATATGGTCCAAAATATTCTTCTAAAGTCAAAACAGTCACTGCATTTTTTCAGAAATAAAATGATATAAACTGTGTGCAAGAATGCCCACTGAAGATGTATTTAACCCTTCACATGCTGGCCTTTAGCATTACCACGATTAACCTGAGCTCTGGGTCCTGGGAACTAGGAGGAAATGAAAGAGTAAGAAACAGGGAAGGAGAAGAGATTGGAAGCCAAATTTTGTTATTATTATGTTGAAGCCAAATTTTGAAATAGGGAAGTTTATCTGTGATCACATGCACCTCTGTCCCTCAGTATAGTGTCCCTCTGTCCATGTCCCCCTGCCCTTCTTTTGTGGAAGCCAGGCCCACTTTCCCCTGGGGAGCAGGGCAGTGAAGAAGCAGCAGGCTGAGAAAGCTGAGCCACACCCAGAAAGAGTGACCGCTAAGCCTGGAGACATTTGCTGCTTCACAAGAAAGTGCTTGTGAACTCAAATTGAGTCCTGATTGTCAACATTCAAGGGAGCTTGCAAAAAGGGTCTTTATTCAGTAAACTACCCCGAATACTACAATATGTGCCAGGCACGTCCTAGATGCTGGGGACACAGAAGTGAACATATAGGCACAGCTCTGCCCTCATGTCACTGCATTTCTGCAGAAAAGATGTTTTGCTTCAGAGAAGCCAAGTCGCCCCAATCCACTCTGGGGCAGTGCCCAGGGCCACTTCACTGACTGTGCCAGTCTCTCCCCATGCCTGTCTGCGGACTTTCTGCAGCCTTGAGTGTGCTCACCAGGTGTCCAAAGCAGGGGTGCAGGTTTCCGGGCAGACTTCTTCGTGTCTGTGAGTTAGGACGGCTCTTTTCTCTTCTGGAAATTAAAATGAACGGTCTCGCTATCTCACTGCACAACCACCGGCATATGTTACTTTTTCTGTTTGTGTCTGGATGTTTTTTATCCCCCTTGAGCTTTTGTGGCACTGGCCTGCGCCCTTGGTTCAAAGCCAGAGTGTTTCTGTGAGAAAGAACTAAATGAGTAGGGCCCTCAGCAGGCCACAAGCTGGCCCCTGGTCATGGGTGGGCAGTGGAACCACTGGGCACATCCTTCCCCTCTGTGACTGTCGTAGTTCTAGTTCCTGTTCGGTAGACGAGGAAGAGCAGCCTGCTGCTTCGGAGGGACCGTCCTTGAGGTCCTTATACTTGTCTTTGTGTGAGTAAGACAGCCACTGAGAACCATCTAAGCTTCATCACGAAAATAGGCCTGGGCTCTGGGTACTAGGGGCTTTTAATAATGCGGGAAAATGCTTATGTTGTAATGTTAAGGGAAATAAAGTAGGGTACAAAGTTATGTATACTGTGTGAATACAACTATGTAAACAGAGAGAAGAGAAGCCGGCAGCAGGAAATACTGCAAAATACTAATCGTGCTTGGGTTTGGGAGGTGGGATCAATATGCTCTACTCTTCTGCATTGTCTAGGTTAGCCCCAGGCAGCATTTATAACTTTTCTAATCATGCACAAATAAACTTTATATTAAAATATACATGCTTTGCAGATTTTAATACTTTCTCCCTAGCTTTAAGAACATCTGATAAAAGAAATTCCTGTTACTCTAACCAGCAGCTGCTATCTTGCTTAATAGGTATTTTCTCACTTTTCACAAGATTCAACTTGGTGGGAGCTAGGGTCCGCTGAGCAGTGGATGAAATTGCCTATGAAGTGAGAGCAAAACAAAAACAATATGAAAACAAAAATAAAAACTCCGCAGACTACATCAGAAATGAATTTCTTCTTTGGGACATGCTAAGAAATACCCAGGGTAAAATTAAAGTACTTTGTGATTGTTTTTCAAGCACATATTGTACAGAAGGATGCGCTGGTCAATGCTGTCTTCCTTTACTACTTTGTTGGTCTGTCTAGAAGCTCCGATGGCCAGGGAGGTGGCCTGCAGGCTCAGGGATAATTGTCTTGCCTGAACTTGGCAAATTTCTCCTTGCAAGTTTCTAATATGAAAACGTGAGAGTGTTCTGTGGGAAACTGCGGGTGCCCTGGTCAATTTTTGAAAGGTCTAAGAGAATGAGGAGGTTCAACAGATCCCAAATGGTGGTGGGGTTAAGACTGCACTGCAAAGTTGAGTATGACGGAGCCCACTGTGTCAACTACACTTAGGGTTGGTCACATATCACAGAAACCTATAATAACAAAGACCCAAATGCAAAATGTTTTATTCTCCCATGCAAAAGAAATCCGTAGGTAGGCTGTCTAGGATTACCTAGTGGCTGCCCATTCTTGCTAACTCAGGCAACTTCCACCTTATCGCCCGCCTTCCCCAGGATGTGGCCACCCCAGCTGCAAGGGTGATAACACATGTGCAATTGTTCTGGAAAGAATTATTTTGTGTCCAGCTGAAAATCAGTGGCTTGATTATTAAGGGCAGAGGGAAGAGCTGATGTGGAGTTAGGAACCAACAGTCACTGCCGTGGCCATAAACGGAGCTGTGTTTGGTAGAGTGTTCTGGGATCTCCAGGCAGTGCATGGCAGTCTCTCAGTAGAGTGTAATGTGGCCTTTCCTGACCCAGAGGCCTATAAACAGATGCTAAAACGGTAAGATGAATTAGCTGCCCTGTGCAGCCCTGTACCCTGCAGCAGGACAGAGATGGGATCATGGCAACAACACTACCATTACGAGAGGGGCAGCAAAAGGCATACAGGGCCCCCCTTTCCAGCAATAAACCTTCTGAGCACACAGGGGGAGTCCCTTGCCCCAAATCTGCAGGTTCCTCTCTGGGGAGCCTCCCCGCCCATTGTTCTGTGGGGCCCCTGGCTGTGCTCAGAGAGCCCTTCCGGCCCCTCCCACTGGGCAGCTGTTTGTGGTGCGGGATGGGGAACGTGCCCTTAGTGGGGGCTGTGCGGCTTCTCCAGCCCACCTCCTGCTGCTGGAAGGTTGGGGGTCCCGTGGTTGAACAGTTAAATGCCTTTGTAAAAAAAATTGAGGTGAAATTCGCAAAACACAAAGTTACCCATTTAAAGATGAACAATTCAGTGGCATTCAGGACGACCACAACATTGCACAACTACCACTTCTATCTGGTTCCAAAACATTTCCATCACCGCAGAAGGAAGCCCTGCGCCCATTAAGCAGTTGCTCCCTGTTGCCACCTCCCCCCAGCACCTGGCGACCACTGATCTACTTTCTCCGTGTGCACCTGCCTACTCTGGATATTTCACAGAGATGGCAGCAGGCAGTGTGTGTCCACCGAGCATAATGTTTCCAAGGTTCATCCACGCTGTAGCATGTGTTAATACTTCATTCCTTTTCATGGCTGGATAATATTCCACTGTATGCATAACACGCTTTTTAGTTCATGGTTTCTTTGCAGCAAATCAGGTTCCATAAAAATGTAGTCGGCTTCTGATCTATTTGCTTCTAGTCAGTTCCACATGGCTGTAGTCATGCCGAGTTCTCGCCGAGACGTAGGTCTTTGATGTACTTAATTTCCTTCCTTTGTGCCCTTCCCTCACTTTCATGCTCTCCTTTGGTGGAATGGAAGCTTCCCTGATTCCTTCTGGAACACCATGGTGAAGGCCAGGCCTTTCCCCTCATCTTGTTCTGAGCCACTTGGGGCCTTGGCACAGCCTCATCTCTTTCTTGCTATTTGGAATTTATAAGCAGTTGACTTTTCTGGCTTTGCAGGGCCTGATTTTTCTGAGCTCTCTTTCTTTCCTGAGAGTAACAGTTCCATTGACTTCTGAACAGCATTGATTGTACCACCAAGAAAAAAACAAACAAACAAGCTCTGCCAATTAAACCATGTCATGCCATATATTGTAAGGGCTGATACCATGGGAAAATGAAATGTGCATCTCAGAGTCGATGGCGTGCAGAAAAACAGTACTGATACGAATGGCCACTGTGCGTAAGCCATTGTGAATTACCCCTTGAGAGAGATGTCATTATTATTATTATTTGTCTTTTACAAAGAAGGCAGTGGAGGCAGAGTGAGGCTCACACCCAACAGAAGACTCCTCAGAAGACTCCAGTTTGGGTCTCATTTGCATCTACCAAACCTCAGTCCGCTTGCTGTTCATTCAGTCACCCAGTGACAAATGCTTACGGTCACCTGTGGGAGTGCGTGTGTGGGCGTGGGTGTGTGTGGAGGGTGGGGATTTTCCCTGCAGGTCCTTTCAGTCCAATGGGAGGGGCACAGGACTGTGTAAAATATGAAAGAGATCATTAAAACATTTAGGGACTCAAACGAATTTAGGGGGGTTGAGGAAAGCTGCACATAGGAGGTGACATTTGAATCCAGTCTTCAAGACTAAGAAGGAGTTTGCTTGGAGAGAAAGGACAGATAAGTGACCAGGTTGGGGGTGGGGGAAGCAGAGGTGTAGGCACAGAGAGGAGAAAGGAGCTTTTGGTCTGAGACCTAGTGAGGAGCCAGCATGGGTGAAGCGGGTGTGGGGAGCTGTAGGGGGAAAGGGTGCAGCTGGAGGAGCCCCTGATGTCACCTGGGTATTGTTAGTATTAATAATAAACGTACATAGAGTAGCCCACTCATTACGATGCACAGTAATAATTATGGCAAGCCATCAACACTCCAGTGCGGGAGATTCTACTTACACACGGTTGGGTCAGGAGGTGATCGGTTTTCCCCCAACCAAAGCTGAAAGGCAGCCTCACTCCTGGTGTACACACACTCCCTTCCCTGGCTCGTGTTCCTCTGTGTGCTGACTGTGTCCTCTGTGTGTTGGGACCCTGCTGCTGCCTGTGACTCACAGGGAACACGGACCGTCTCTCTCCGGTGCCGTAGACCAGATCCCACGGAAGGGCGCTGACGGCCCGCCCTGCCCACCATTCCATGGCGGGTACTGCCAGCTGTCACCCGATATCCCTTCTCCCTTCTCCCTTTCTCGCCTCATTGAGAAGAACCGCTGTATTTCAGTGGCACTGTGTCCCGTGGGAAGACGACACTCCCCGGCCTGGCATGCTGCTAGCTCCATGTGTGCGGCCATATGTGGGAGTGTCAGTCGAGCTCCACAGTGGTGGGGAGGGGGTGCTATGCACTTTTTTGTGCTCCCTCACTTCCTCCACTGCCCATATGGGGAATGTGGACTTGCTGGCTGGAGTTCCAGCAGCCATCTGGACTGTGAAGTCACTTTGAAGATGAAAGCCAGACTCCAGGGTGGTGCATCAGGAAGACGGGAGCCCAGGTTCCTAGTGACACTTGGGGGCTGCCCCGTCAGCCTGTGCTTCCTATGCTGACTGCTTTGATGTGAGAGAGAAATGAAGTCCCGACTGATGCCATTGTGACATTTTTCCAGTAATGTGCAGGCAGACCTGATGACAGGTGGTGTGGGGTGGGAGGCAGAGGTTGACAGAACCACCAGGACCACATGAAAGGGGGAAAGGGAGGGTCCCCCAGCAAAGGGGGCTGTTAGACTGAATGACAACCATGTGCTGGGTGCTGACTAAGGGCCCTCCGCTCTCCACGCCACCTGTATCGTCTCACGCAGTCCACACCAGGATACTGGGACAAGGACTCTCTTAGGACGATGGCTGTCGTTGGCTTCCAAACAAGGAATGAAAGACTGAGGAAGGGCACTTTCTCAAGGCTGCTGAGTTGGGAGCTGGGTTCCAATCTAGGCCTGTTTGCCTAAGGGGCAAACCCTGAAACCACAATGTGGACTCCAAGAAGCTGTGCAGATGTGAAAGCTGGAGGGTGGCCCGATCAGATCTGTGGCTTTGTGTCATCACAAAAGTGAAAGAAGCAGTTCAGAGAAGGGAGTGGAGCGTGGCAGGGGGAGGCAGGAAGGACAGGCAGACCCTGCAGTGACAGGGGCTGCCGGGAGGCGGGCGACGCCCGGGGTGGGGTGGGGGCCGCGCTGGCCCACACCGCCAGTCTGGCAGCCTCTTCTCAGGCCCTTGGTCAAACTGGCCCCGGGAAGTAGGAGGTTTGACTCATGAGTTGCCGTCAAGAGCCACTATGGTAAATTCAACAACCCAGCCATGGCCATTAGGAAGTGTGCTGATTGTTTTTCAATATGGTAAAAGTTTTTAATTATGAGCTTTTCCAGGAGCAAACTCAGATTGCTTAGGGTGTATGTGTTCTTGTGTTTTTGAGGGAATCATGAAATACAAATTAAAAAGTGATTCTGCTATTAAAGGATCACTCTGCTAAGAATCAAAATGGCATATCAGAGAACAGGCTCCTTCTGCTCTTTGGGCAGTATACATTAGACCAGAGAATTATCTGGATATTAAGGGTTTTGCTTGGTTTTGTTTTGCCCGTTGTCAAGCCTAAGAAATTTCCTAGTTATACCAAATCATGCAAAATGATAAAAGCTCCCATCTGCCTTTGTTTACAATGGAAAGAGACCATAAGTTCTTCCTGTTAGTTAAAATGGAGGATTTAAATTGCCTTGGCTCTTTATAATAGCTTTGCTTTATGTTTTTCTTGTTAGCATTTCCAATGTGTAGTCTGTCTTCACCAACTTAGAGACGGCTGATACCAACAATAACCTCAGAATCTATTACTGCTTTTGCCAGGACAGAGTGGTATCGTTGACCACTGACTGACTCATGGGTTGTGGGCTACTTAGCAACGCCCCCAACTCCTGCTGTAACGCCTTCTCCACTTGGCAGAGTAACTGGAATATTGTTGCACTGACTTAACTCAGACGTCACAGGGTGAGCCCAGGCCTCTATCATTTAATTGACATCCCTGTCCTGGTGGGGCCTCAAAGTGCTCCAGATCCCATCTTCCTGCTTTCCTTTTTGAAAGCGTTGTCTGTGGGTGCTGCACCCACTCCCAGGGCTGGTGTTCCCTCCCCAACCCCTGAAGCTGGTCTCCCACGCTCTGCTCACGGATACTGCCCAGGGCCATCTCCCCGTCACCACAGCCTCCCCCTGGCCAGGCCAGCACACCCTGCTCTGTGCTGGTAAGTGGACCTCTTCCGCCCTCTTGAAACCTTCATTTGTTGGCTTCTGAGCACTGATTTTCTTGGATTTTTTCCAACCTCACTGGCTGAGAGGGCTGAACTCCCTTCTATTTTTTTTTCTTTTTTGAGACAGAGTCCTGCTCTGTTGCCCAGGCTAGAGTGCAAAGGCATCAGTCCAGATCATAGCAACCTCAAACTCCTGGGCTTAAGCGATCTTCCTGCCTCAGCCTCCCAAGTATCGGGGACTACGGGGACTACGGGGACTCGCCACCACATCAGGCTAATTTTTTGTTTCTATTTTTAGTTGGCCAGCTAAGGTTTTCTATTTTTAGTAGAGATGGGGGTCTCACTTTTGCTCAGGCTGATCTCGAATTCTTGCCCTCAAGTGATTCTTCCACCTCGGCTTTCCAGAGTGCTAGGATTACAGGCGTGAGTCATTGCCGGCCTGACCTCCCTTCTCATCTCTCTCTGTGTTCTCTCTCTCTCATCCAGGTCAGGTCTTTAATTCCAACTCCAGGACATTAACTCCCAAATCTGCCTCTAACATTGACCTTTCCCCAGAATTCCAGGCCTACTCGACATCTCCACATGGATGTTTGACAGGCGTGTCCTAATTTACGTGGCCGAAACAGAACCCGTGATTTCTTCCCAGCCTAGACTGTCTCCTTTTTCACGCCTCCCATCTCAGTAAATGGAACTCCTCAGTTGCTCAAATCAAAAGTCTAAGGGTTATGCTCCATTACTCTCTTTCCATCACTGCCCCCAAACCCAATCCATCAACTCTACCTCCCACATGTTACTCTACTAGGTTCTCATCTCCCCTTCTCTGGGGCAGTCATCAGATTCCAGCGGGGCCCCTGGGCTCCCTTGTTCCATCTGGTCCTACACAGCAAGTGCTCCATACATAGCAGTAAGAGTTACCCTTGGAAAATTCAAATCAGACCTTGTCGCTCTCCTGTTCAAAATGTTCCAGTGCCTCCTCATTGCACTTGAAACAAAATCCAAGCTCCTTCCCTGCCACCTTCTCCAGCCCCATCTCATCTTCTCTCCCTGCTGCTCTCCAAGCCGTGGCCATGCTGGGCTCTTTTGGGCTCCTTATTACCTTGGGGGTCTTGGCATTAGCTGACCCCACGTCCTGGAATGCTGCTGGCCAGATCATTCAATCTCAGCTTAAATGGCAGCTCTCCAGAGTGGCCTTCCTAGAGGGCCCACCCATCTCAAGAACTTCCCTCTTACCTATGCTAATTTTTGCACAGTTCACATCACTAGTCTGTATTTTTCTCATGTACTTATTTTCTGTCTCGTCCCCCAGAGTGTGAGCTTCATGAGAACAGGAACCTTTTGTGTCTTTTTTCCTGCTGTGTCCCCAGGACCTGAGTCAGAACTTGGCATCTGGTGTGTGTTCGTTAAATATTTGTTGAATGGTTGGGTTCCAAACTTCCTGTCTTTTGCACCACATCTTCTGAAATCTTTATTCTGGTCTGCTGTGTTAAGTAATGTTTTATGATCATGCTGCTTATTCAGGGGCACTGAGTTTTGAAAAGATGATGCGTATTTAGTGTGTGATTCATTCATTTAAAATTCTAGACTTTTGACTGTAGCTGTGACTCAAATACTGTAATGGTGGAAAAACTTTCAAATAATCAACCGCAGAATATCTGGCTTTTACCAGCTCAGTGGCACATGTGAAAAATAACCAACACTTAGATATAGGGCTTATTATATTCTAGGTACTTAATGGATGTCAACTTTTAATTCTCATGTAACTCTATGAGTATGGAACTCTTACTGCTCCTAGTTTGCAAATGGGCTGAGGGTTTAGTGTTCTAATGCTGTGTAACAAATTACTGTAAACTGAGTGGCTTAAAATGAGCCCCATTTATTAGTTCACAGGTCTGTTGGTTACAAGTCTGGTTAGACTCCACCGGGCTCTCTGCTCAGGGTTTCACACACCAAAATCAGCATGTCAAAGGAGCTGAGTTTGTGTCTGGAGAATGTGGGGAAAAAAAATCCACCTGCAAGCTTGTTTGGGTTGTTGGCAGAACCCAGTTCCTTGGTGCTGTAGATCCAAGGTCCCTATTTCATTGCTGGCTGCCAGCTGCAGGTTGCTGTCAGCACTTAAGGACTGCCTGAATTCCTGACCAAGTGACTCCTTCCTGCTTTGAGTCTCTGACTTCCTCTTCTTCCAGCCAGAGAAAACTCTCTGCTTTTAAAGAGCTCATCTGACTGGGTTAGGACCACCCATCTATTCTCCTGATTTTATGGCCAATTGACTTTGATTTTATTACACTTGCAAAATCCCCTCACAACAGTACCTAGATTAGTGTTTGATTGAATAACGAGGAATAGGAATCTTGGGGGAGCATCTTTAGATAGGGATAGGTCATTTGAAAATTAGTATTTTGATTTATTTCTCAAATAAATAGAAAGTACCCCTGCCTCACATATGCCTGCAAAATTTGGGAGAACACATCATGAGTTAAGAGGATGTGTGCATAGAGAGGTTTAAAAAATCATTTGTGGGAATTTGCATGGTCTGCTGGTTCGGTACATGGGCTCTCCAACCAGGCAGCCTGGGCTGACATCCGGGCTCTGCAACCTTGGGCAGGCTCCTGGACCTCTCTGTGCCTCCATTTCTTTGCTAGGAAGTGGACAGGAGGATATCTCTACCTTTGGTATAGACCTATTTTGAGGATCAGAGGACTTAATACTTACGTGTGTTTAGGAGAGTTACTAGCACATGTTAGATACTCTTACATGTAAGCCACCAGTGTTGATGAGAATTCTGTGACATGCTAGGATGCACTGTCTTCAGAGGGTACACTGTCTGTAGAAGTGAAATTTGTTTTGTTTTCCTAATTCAATGAAACTACATTTTTACAGTGCTATTTTCCTTGGGGAAAGAACATGCAGATGTTTACAAAGTGTTTTCAAAGTAGCAATGTTTAAATTGTCATCATTGTTTTCTTTCTGGTGGAATACGTAGAGCCAGCTCAAAGATAATCCACTCCAGAAAATTCCACATTAACAACGGGGGGGTGGGTGGGGAGGGTGGTGCTTTTATGCCTTAATGAATGATTTATTATTAATGTACTGGAATGGCCTCCCCCTTCTCACATGTACATCCTTTTTCCACTTTCCAGCCCAAATGAGAAGAGCTAAGAAGGTGAATCAGGAATTAAGATTTAGCATTTATGGGATTCTCTAATGCAACACTTTATAGGAAGGACACAGTTCCACTGGCCCTCCATGGTGGCAGCTCAAATTGCTGCTTTGGGAGCAGCCCTGGCTATGTCTAAGGCCCTGCCTCTGAAAGTCCCAGAAGGCTCCTTGTAACAGTGTTGCTGTGGAAGAAACCACTGTTAAAGTGGCAGGAGGGTGTGGCCCCACTTGGAGACTATTTCAGATTTCTTTCACCCATCCCTGGTGTTATTTTTTTTTATTAATTTTTTTCAGTTCAGGGATTAATGAGTTGACTTAATAAAAGTCTTCATAAGAAAAGTAAAGGCTGGTTTTCTACATATAGGACAAGCATAACAACCTGTGGCTTCTGCATGGCTCCCAGTCAGTGCATTTTTCTCATGGGGCTGCCACACCCTTGTGGCCGAAAGACATGCCCCTTGTGGGTGCCACGAGATGTGCTGACACCAGTCTCTGGGGCTGCTGCCCAGTCCCCCTAAAGGATACATACCATAATGAATTGCACAATAAAAATATTCCTAAATTCCAGAAAACCAGCAGGCTTTGCACTCTCCTGGAAAAAACATGAAAAACAAAACTGCAAGAATAAGAATATCTGGCCAAATGACCGATACGCTACAACTTTCACAGGGAACTCAGAGTCCTTGGTATTGCCTGATGGAAAATGTCCTGATCTTCCTGATAAAAGATCTGAGATGGGAATATTGAAAGAGTACTCTCTTCCCCAAAATAAATCCAGCTGTAAATGATCTCTCCAGGGCAAAGCCTACAACATAGAGATGTGCCTCTGCACAGCCTGGATTTTCTGTCCTGCTCCAACATGTGATTTCCTTATTTGCTCTATAACCTTTAGGGGTGACAGATCATGGCCTGCAGAGCATCAGGTACTAAGTCAAAAAGAAGCTTTAAGAGCACCAACGTTCATTCATGACCTTGCATGTGTCACCCTCCAGAAACCGTGAGTCGGCCAAATGCAATCACAGCAGCACTTACTTGTGGCTTCCCAAGAGGCCACGGAGCATCACATGGCTTCTGCTCTCTCCCAGTACTTCTCATAATTTAAAAACGCTGGGAGCTGTGGAAGGCTGCCCCGCCCTCTGCATCATTCAAAAGAAAACTGGGAAGCAGAAGCTACTCTTGGTTTTGCATACAAACATTCATCAGCAATTTTTAAAAATTAGATCGATGTACTTTCATTTAATTCCTTGGGGCTTTTCTATTTGAATCTAGCATATTCTTGAAGTCTGAAAGATGGATAGAAAAGATGTAAGCCATTTAAGCCTACAAACAGGGCACAAACCCACCTAAAAAACAGCTTTGAAGAGATGATGATTTCAGATGTGGTGAATTATTGTATCAGAGGAATGCACGCAGAAGAAAACGTGCACTGAAATAGGCATTATCAAGGCAATGTAAACCCAAACACTTTAATGAATAAGACAATATCTCATTCTTCCCCCTTTCCTGACATGCCTAGAAAAGAGCAAGAATTTCATCCATGAACTTGGAATACGTTGCAGAATTTCCGTGTGTATTTGAAATTCAAATGTACACAAGATTCATGCATTTTAATTTCCAGTTGTTCTCAGGACTCCTAAATAAAGCATTTCCCTTGTGTAGGCGATCCCTGGGTCCCATGATGGGACAGAGTGTGGGTGTCTTTGCCAGGGTCAGGAAGGCTGTCCTTCCAGGAAGGCTGCAGGGACCCTGGGAACCGCACCAGCCCGGCTCGCAAGTATGAAGAGAATGTCGGGAGAGGAAGTGGTGGCTGTGAGTCAGCATGAGTCATCTCGTTCCAATGAGAATGAAGGCTGAGGTGTGCGCCCTTTTTTTTTTTTTTTTCTGTCTTAATCGTGTGGACATCACTGGGAATGGAGGGAAATAAGTGACTGTATGGTCACTGCTTTTTTTGAGTTTCAAACTGACATTCCAGGCAAGCCGTGCCTGGGCCAATGCCCGTCTTCAGAGCTTCACGGCACAGTTCCTGGGAAGGTGGCGCCACCAGCTTCTCCCTGGTGAGTATGTTTCTGTCATTTTTATGATCATTTCTGCAGTTTGCCTCGGAGTCTGGGCTGTGGGCAAGGCTGTTGTGCCCTGGAGTGGACACTGCATTTCGTTCAGACTTGAAAAAGCTGTAGTTTTAGAACAGTGGCTCCCTCTGCCTCCCACCCCCGTGGTGACTGCATTTTAGCCTGGCTGTCGGTAGGAGTTTCTCAGGCGTTAGTTGTGAGAATGCAGATGCTGGTTGTGCACTGTGTTGTCTTGGAAGAGGCAGTGTTGCTGCTAGGCTGGAAAATAAGCTGCTTGAGACTCCTCTCAAGAAGCCAAAGTGAAATTCAGAGATGGAAGTGGGTGCACTTGTGCTACCCCAGGGGTGCTGAGGTTGGGTCGGCTTCCGCTTCTCAGAGGTGGAGGAAAGGCAGCCCCTGAGCCATTTCTGGCCGCGTGGTCCCAGCTGCCCAGTTTCAGTGAAAGAAATACAATAGAGAGGCAGAATTTTTGGCTCCCTTCTCTGAAAGCTCATGAATGATTCTGGGAGCTTATTTTATGTCCTTTCCTTTTCCTTAATGCTGAAAGTCACATACTGCGATAGAATCAGAAAGAAAATAAAACTACGGGGGACTGGGGCTGGGGGACTGGGGAGGGTTGAGGATGGGGCCACGGAGCCCTTGAGGCCTGACTTTGATCTTGATAGGTATTTCTCGAACTGTTACTATTCTGATGAATAGCTTTACTGTCAAGTAAAATACAGGAAACATTTTTTTTTTAAATGTCGTTCTAGTTACTGTAAATGAAACGGTTAAAATGTCATAAATACCTTATGATAAACATTTTTCGAATTTGCTTAAAAAGCAGCACATCAGTGGGCAGGGCATGACAGGGAGCTTTTTCAGTACAGTCATTTGAGTGTGTGGGCTTCCTGGGTTAATAATGAGTCAGCACCCAATTTCTAAAATTGGAGCCTCTAAGAGAACTTCGGTCTACCTCCGAGCACAGCACGGTGGCTGACCAGCCCCCTAGAAAGGTTTGGCTGTTTGAACTTTGATTGAGATCAACTTTGGATGCCTCCCCTGGGTAGGTGACCGACTCCCAGTTTAGTTCCCAACTCCTCCAGGTGGCGGCTAGGAGTCCCCTGTGCTAAGGGTCTGTCTCCACATCAGGAACAATGCATTTGGCATCCATCCTTTGGCTGATGTTGGTGACTTTTGGGTTCTGCCTTTAGGGAACAGGTTGAGCATACAGTCTGTTAAATGAAAAATCCAGCATTCATTAAGGGCCCGAGGGCCGAAGCTGCATTTAGTGTCCTGTGATGTTCTGCTTACACGTCACCCTTGCTGGGGGATTGGGCGGGAGTGTCAGTTGTGGCATGAACTTCAAAGTTGGCATTCTGCATGTGACGTGTAGCGTGTAGCGTGGGAAGATTAAGTGATCTTAAAATCAGAGAGCAAGATTCCAAGGAAGAGAACCTCCCCAGAACCTTACTCCTCTTATAAATAAAATGCGATACATGTTGAGAAAAGTTTTAATAAATGAAATCTCTCAGGTGCCGCCTGGTGCAGCCCTGATTGCATCCCTCCCCCATTAGCTCTGTGTGGCCTCCCAGGGTTGTTTTCTGTGTTTAGATAACTCTGGGTGGGGTTCACATTCTCCGGATCACAGGCCCTGACACACCCTGATGCCACAGAGCTTGGATAGCGAGATTAGAGGGGAGGCTTAGCAGCCAGGCTGACTGCCCCAAACCCTGCGGCTCAGCCTCTCGAAGCCTCGGGCTTCCAGATCATGACACCACCTGCCTCAGCGGGCTGCGGCGAGGACCCAGTGCAAGGAACAGGGCCTGATGTAGAAGGGACCCTAGCCATACTAGCTCTGTTGGCTTCTAGTATTTATCTGGCCTCTGCAGGCATTGGGGACTTGCGGCCCTTGAGTTAGCTCCATGGCTTTTTCAAGAAAGATCCTGTAGCTCCGATGCAGGCTGCGGTTGTTCCAAGGCTAAGAATCACAGCGTCAAGACAGATGCCAGGCATTTCCAAGGTGGGAGACAAGCCCTGTTTGTCTCTCTTGGTGAGTAATTTTTCTAAGTGCTCAGAGAAATGCCACCTTTGTGGAGACGAGTGCCTGTAAAAGGCACAGTGCCCTAGACAGTGCATCGGAGGGTTGTGGACGCTAACTCTCTTGTCCCCACTTCAGAGAAGGCTCTGGTCCTGCACGTGGGCTTATCACTGGGCCCCGTGCCTTTCCTTTCAATCCTCCTGTGAGTGCTGTCGGGAAATGGTTTGGGGGGGCTGATTTCTATCCTAGACGTTGAGTGTGTTCTTCATGCAGGAGTCGGGCAGTTGTGTGGATGCTGGGAGTTGAGTCACTTCTTACCTGTGAGAAACAAGCCTGTAGTGCACTGATATTTTCACTTTTGTAATCGGGAGAAAGAGTCATTTAAAAAGGCTGGAAATCAGGCCATGTACACACCTGGAAATAGAGCATTGATCAACATGTGACTTGCTACTTTGTCATATTTTCCTAATCCCAGAAGGGGCTGCTCCTAGATGAGGAAGCAGGCAGGGGGTAAAGAGGGAAGCAATCTATGGTAAAAGGACATCTATTGCAAAAGAAAATGCTGACAGTTTGGTGACATTTGGGAGCTGGCCAGTGTCCTGTTGTCATGGTGCCCTCGGCCTAGGAACTGGGCTGTGGTTTGCTGGCCCTGGCTGTCACTCTCCAACCCTCCTCAGCACCCGGACCTGGGCTCTCACTACCTCCTGCCCAGAGGTTTCCGCAGTGCGTGTCCCGTGTCCCCACCACCGGGTGCCATGTGGTGAGCTCACCCCTGTGTTGGGCAAGTTGCTTAACTTCTTGGTGTCCCACCTTCCTCATTGTGAAGTCAGGATAATAACTGCACCAGTCTTGGGAGTTCTTAGGAAGATTTTATGATAGTACATAAGTTACGAGGAGACACAGTAACTATTAAGTACACATTCATTTATTCAGAAATATGACCAGACACCTGGGTCCCTCTGCTCCGAGGGGATCCATAAAGAATTGACTCTCATGCCCCCAAAGTGACACCCCTCCTGCATCATCAGTTACATGGCATGTCTGCATTCATAGGAAATTTATTTATTAGGTAAACGGGAGATCCGCCTGGGTTCTCTCCAGGAAATCCTGGGGTTCTAGCTGTCATCATCATCATCATTGTCCTCAACATCATCACAATTGGAACAGCTCTGGTTTCATCCAGCCTCAACCATATGGTAGTAACTTTGTGTGCATTTCCTGTAACCTCCACCCGCCTCTCCCCCACCCCACACATACCCACCCTGGAAGCTTGGAAGGATGACAGGTCACTCGACTCCCTCAAGGGCCCAGGATTCCTTAGCAATCCTGGCACAGCTCCAAAGAATGCATCGATGGCAGGAGAGCCCCTTGCACTCGCTCAGGGCGGGAGAATCAGGACAAGCAGGAGATCAGGAGGGTTCTGCGTGTAATCCAACCAGACTGAGGCCACAGGCTAGAAAGCCCAGGACTGCTGGTCTCAGACCTGCCCCGAAGTGGAAGCAGCTGGATTCTGCACTCACGTTTCCTGTCTCAAGCCGGCTACAGTCAACTTCGAGTCATCTAGATTCCGGTTGTTTGAAAATCATCACAGTATATGGAGATGACTCATATTGAAAAAAATTAAATAAGATACACTTAAAACTTAAACCAAGGTGAACATAACATGGCATTTACTTGCCAATTCTAAAGAAAATTCAATATTGTGCAGTGCCTCAGAAACCAGATCCACACACCATTCTGCTAGGTCCAAGAGAAGTACCACTGTGTCCTTTTGATCACTCTGCCTTCTCAGGGATTGACCTGTCAAAGTGAAGCATCGGATGCTTTATATGTCTCCATTGTGAGTGTTTGTTTAAGCTTTGGATGCTGAGAACTGTCTGCACTATGTTTGTCAATTGCAGATGGTGCTAATTTGAAAGGAGTTTTTCCTGCAACTGCCCCTGGTGCCATACATAATCCTCTGCCCACAGTGCTGTGTGCTGGGCAGTGCTGTGCTGTGCTTGGCCCCGGGCTGTGGGGCAGGGACTGGGCTCCCTGCAGATTCTGGAAGGTTCTGTTTAGATCACAGAGCTCAAGCAAGGAAAAGCCAACAACAGATCAGAAGGAAGTTGGGCCCCCAGGAAGGAGGAGTGGGAAGGATGCTTGGCTGGTCTCAAAAGATTCCTTCTGATTAAAAAAATAGATGTTATTGCATTTTGTGTAATATAACCCTCAGAAAAGCTAAGGGTGATGGCAGATCTTATCCATCATGGTTTTCCTGTGTATCTCTTGCTTTCAGGAGTGATGCCCTGCAAGTGAGGGCTTCTGCTACAGGGGCTTTTAGCCTCTCTCTCCATCCTGTCATTTTTCAAATTTAAAAATTTTGGAAATTTTAATGATGGCAGAAAATGTATTATCTTAGCTGTTCTCACTGGATAAATCATTTACAGAGTGTAAGGCGGATGTATGAGTTTCTATCAATTCAGCTATTAATAGATAAAAGGAAAATTTATAAAATAGCAGTGGTTCCACAAAGAGTAGGCTTACTTTCTCTCATCCAGAAAAGGGATTCTCTTCCCCTATCTGTCCTGCTCTCAGACAGGAAGCAGGTTGTCCAGGGCAAGGGTCAATAAGCAGCCGGTTTATCCATCTGCCTGCTCTGCCTTCCTTAGCACTGGCTTCCTTCCTCCAAGTTGTTTTATGGTTTCAAGAAGGCTGCTGGAGCTCCAGCCATCACCTCTGCATTCCAGACAGGAGGAAGGAGGAAAGTGGGGGGAGGGACAAAAGGTTAAGCTCTTTTTCAGACCTTTCCTAGAATCCCCAGCTGACCCTTTCAGCCAAAATCTTTCACTGGCCACCCTGTCTATAAAGTTGCTGGAGGAGGAAGATGGAGGAGTGAGACAAAGCCCTGATATGATGCAGAGCAAGGAAAAGCACAGGAGGGGACTTAGGTCCAAGGCAGAATAGCAGCAAACACCCTCCCCGCAAAACCCATCACCCCCTCATGAGTCCTTTTGGCCTTGATTGTGCCAGGAGATAGCAGGGGAATGTGACAGTTTCAGTTTCTCTGGCTTTTGATCAGATTGAATTATGTGAATAGACTCCATGTCCTTGGAGCTGAACCTTTTCTAAAAATTCTAAGCAAAGAGTCATTTTGCTCTTTGCTGGAAGGTAGCCTAGATTTTGAAGTCAGGTCTGGGCAGTTTCCTTACTGCACCGTTGGGACTGGAAGGGTACGGTCCTGACTCTGGAAAAACTGGCAGAGAGGCAAGGAAGGGGTGAGTCATGAACCCAGACATAGCTGAGATTCCTGGTGTGTCCTCCCCGGTGGGGGAAGGCCACTTATGACAGAGTGGGGGAACTTATGACAGCCTTATATAATTGGGCGTATATCTGTTTCACCAGAAAGACAAAATTAGGAGGGAGCTTATCTGCCAGTTCACCCCCACATCCCTGGGGCCGAAGAGCCAGCCTGTTGGTTCAAAGCTTGGCTCCTCTGTTTGCCAGCAGTGTGACTTTGGACATTGTCCTTAATTCCTCTGTGTTCCAAGTGCTTCCTTTGAGCAAAATGGATGATGATGGTAGAATCCGCCACATGTGGTTCTACGAAGACTGAGTGAGGTCACATGTGCAAAGGATTCTGAACAGTGCCTGGCCCCAAGTAAACACTCAATTAACAGAACAGTGTTTGGATTGTCCCTATTATTTTATCGGATAAATGAGAAATATTCACTAAATGCTTGAATGAAAAAAAAATCCTCTTTGATTATAATACAAAAATCAAACAAGCGATTTCTGTCCTTTTGAATATCCTCCTCCAAATTGTTCAAAGTCCTTGAAGCCACAATCTCTTTGGTACCCTTCCTGATACTTCTGGTGAGAGCCATGTGGTTATTTCACAAAAGAGACCCTGGTCACAGAGGAGCTAAGTGGTTTGTCCCTGGGTCCACTCACAGGGCAGAGAATGCTATAAAATATGAATTGAGTTGTCTTCAGTACTCTGTGGTAGAGACCGCTAGTTATCCATTCTCTTCTGCTTCCTGTGTTGTCAACAACAAACCCTGTGTTGTCAGGGACAGCAATATGCCCCATTAAAAAAATGGTATTTCCTTGACTCCTTTACAGATAGGTTGGCCAATGAAAGCTGAAAGGTTAGTTGGGGATTCTAGGAAAACTCTTTATAGGAGCCTGAAATCTAACAGGCTTAACCTTATACCCCTCCACCTCATTTCCCTCCTTCTTCCTGTCTGGAATGCAGAGGTGATGACTGGAGCTCCAGCAGCCTTCTTGAAGCCGCAAGACAACTTAGAGGAAGGAAGAAAATGGTAGGATGGTAGAACAGGCAGACAGTCACAGGCCTTTGAGTAATCAGGTAATTTTCCTGGAGATATGACTATTTTGGGAGTGGGTGTACCCTGTGTGATGCAGAAGGGAGGTGGGAAAAATATCACTGCTGAAATTCAATCTGTAGGTCAACGAGGAGTGTTTGTCAGGGCATCAGGGTCCCCTCTGTGTGGAGCTGCCATTCAGGTCCCTGGTATAGGGGACAAGAGCTCACAACCTTGTGTTGACTCCCAGGGACCCCAGATGCTTTGGTCTTCATGGACAACTTTCTCATGAAAAAGACATAGTATCATTGCCTTGGCAGAAAGATAAATGTCACCCAGGCTGGATTCCTTATGATGTATTCATTTTCATTTTTTCATGGTTTTCCTCCAATTTTAAAATAAATCAAAATTAACACATTTTCACGGGTCCCTGGAAGTGTCATGGGCCCCATGCTCTATGCCCTCTGTGCCCAGGACAGAAGTAGGCCCAGGAGGGCAGAGAGCAAACACAGAAGGGCCTTGCCATGGGGGATGTGGGCTGGTCTCTCAGGGGTGGCTTCTGAACTGTGGACCCTCCACAGCCGCAGGCAGGGAACGTGACCCTAACTCTGGACTCTGAGGGGGGCGGGCGGGTTTGGCTTGCGTGTGTCGCTGCTGAGCTACAGCATCCTCAGCACCCGCTATAGCTGTGGGACTGACGGGGTGGGTTTCAGAGCAGGCTCGTCTGCCCTGTCTCCATTTGTATGTGATCATCCCGCATTCCCCTGCAATAATTTGCCATCCTCGCTCAATTTATTTGTTTAGTGGGTGTGGATTGCAGTCTATAATGTTAAGATATCAAAAATGTGACATTCCTTTATTCTCTAATTCTCTAAATTATATTAATTCTGCTCCAAGCTCACCTTGCCCTTACTGCACCCTCTCTACCTGGCTCTTGGAAAATTCAGACTCTGTCATTACTGGGCATCCTTGCTTGCCCCAAGGCTCTGGGTGTCATCACCAGTCTTGGGCTTAGGTGGTACCAGGAAACCGGGGAGGGGTGCCCATCATCTGAGGTGGCCGCTACCATTGCCACTTCGGCACCTGGAGACTCAATGTAGGGGGAGCTCCAGGAGCTGCTCCCAGCCTGCTCCAGCCAGGTGGGGACGGCACCTCCCGTGGTCTGTCCCCTGACCGTAGGCTCTGCTGCTGCTGGAAATGAGTCCCTGATCTCTCAGCCACGGCGTGAGCATGTAGCCCAGCAGTGCCTGATGGCGTCACCCTCCACACGCCTTGTCCTGCCTGCTGCCAGCTGCGGCTGGACTTCCCCCAGCCTGGGCCAAGAAACAGCAGTGACAGAGAGAAGGCAGAAACAGAAAACTCTCAGGGGACCTGAGGGGGTGTGGATCATACGGTGTCTCCCTGTGGCTTCCCAGACCCCCTAGGGCAGCGCTGTCCAACAGAACCTTCGCAACGCTGGAAATGTTCTAGATCTGTGCTGTCCAATGCAAGGGGCACACGCCACACATGGCTACTGAGCAAATAAAGTGTGTGGCTGCTATGACTAGGAACTGAATTGAAAATTTCACTTAATATCTATTAATTTGAACTTAAATGTCCGTAGCCACACACGGTGAGCAGCTACCAGGGTGCACAGCACAGATGTGGCGCATGGATTCCTGATCTGGGTGACTTTGAAAGACGGGCCGTCACCCTGACAAGGTGAAAGGCCCGAATCAAGCCCCTGGGGTTCTGTGGGGCAGGTGGTGGCTCTCGGCCGGTCCTCAGAGGGGTTGGTGACCTCTCCGCAGTGGACGGCCCCTGGGTCAGGAGCCTTGGCCAGTCAGTCAGGTGGGCGTCCCTGGCCTGTGCCAGGAGTGGCCACTAGTGGAAACCTCAGTGTCCCCAACTCTGGGGGATAAAACCTCCAGTGGGCTCTCGGGGGCTTGCAAGCCCCGTGGAGTGGCCTGCCAAGGGGGTGCCCCAGCACCGAGAGCACCTCTGCCGGCTGTGCTGAGGGTTCCCTCGGGCCAGGGCTGCAGGCGAGACCTGCACACAGCCAGACCGTCCAGGCCTGTGGCATCTGTGTGTGAGTTTTCTACACGGGGATCCACCTCCTTGGTCTTGTTGGTGTAAAGTCATTCCAGGCACTTACTAGATTGGCACAAAGAAGCCTCAGGCTTGGTTCCTGTCTGGGTCCTGCAAATCCCCCAAGCTTGTCTTTTGACTCTTTTTGGTGGAGACGCGTTAAGCCATGTTCAGGCGCAGTTGACAAGGCACACACAGGCCGTGGGGAGATGAGCAGATGGGGGCCCCAGGCCTGAGCCCCACTGCTCATCCTGACCTGCCTCCTCCGCTTGCCTCTCCTCAGCGCAGCACGAGCTGTCGCCAGCACACGCTGTGTTCTTCTACGTGTACGGGACTGTGGGCCCAGGCTAGGGGCTGTCCCTCCCCAGGAATCACCCCTCACGTTCTGTGATTTTGCACCTGTCTCCCCACCAGGCACAGCGCTGTTTGCTCTGGTTTGGTGAACCCTCTGTCCTCGGGAAGGCCGTGAGGCACAGTGACGAAGCCACCACCGGGTTGAGCCTCAGCTCTGCCAGAGACTCACTGCACACCTTCTGGCCTCAGTTTCCTAATCTGTAAAATAGGAATATGGGAACAATTACCACGGAGGGTCATTCTGAAGATGAAAAGAGTCGCTGCATGAAAAATTCTTAGGAAAGTGCCACGTATAGAAGGATAGTAGGTATTCACTAGCATCAGCTATTCTTACTGTTTATTTCTGACCACAGGAGCCTTTCTCTGGGCCCCAGATCTGCATCCCAGCAATGATCTAGCAACTACAACTGTGGCACCCAAGGAATTCCATGATGAGGCCTCCGAGTTTCATTTGCTTTGGCCAAGGGATGGCATTAACTGTAGAGTACTGGACATGTAGAGGAAAGAGATTCAATGTCCATGCGTTTAGCTTTTCATTCATTCATTCAACAGATGTTTACTGGGACCTGCGGGGGCAGGCGATGGGCAGATGTGTGGCTGTGAGAAGGGCTGTTAGCAGAGGGGCCTCCCATGTGTGGGTGGTGTGATGGCCACTCTGATGGGAACACACCTGAGCAGAGAGAGAGAGAGAGGAGTGAGGTGTGTATATCGTGTGTTCGTTTGTTTTCCCGTGTGGATATGGCACCCAGTGTGGGGACATGAAGAGGGAACCAGCGAGGCTCT